>CM076972.1:27910060-28030060 GCA_039105355.1 Benthosema pterotum | reverse complement strand
ACGTGAGGAATCAACATAATAAACTATCATTGCATATCAGTTGGCACACCGGTCTACAGAGGAGGAATAGGAGAAATGGAAAACAAGACTATGATGATGATAATAAGGGTAGTAATAATAATAATAATAATAATTTGAATTTAAATAACACCTTTCATGAACCACAACATAATGAAAAAATAAAACTGGCATAAGCTTATGAGAATAATTGTCCTTATGCTACTTTCTCTACCCTTGCCCTGACACATGTAAAGTGTCTTTGAGTGCAAGTACTTCTAGTTCTAGGGGAACGTGCATCCTACCCACTCCTATCAAAGATTATTGTCTACTTTTTCTGGCTCACTGTGTTGGTAATAAAAGCCTTGCTGGTATACCAGTTCTATCAGTCCTCAATGTATACTGTCAGTTCTCTGCTACAAATGACAAATAAGCCCCCTTTGTATGCCAAATTAGTCTGTAAACACATCAGAGGCTGTTTATAGATAACACCTTTGAAGTTATTTATTCTCTGATGGAAGTCACAAATGCTGCACCCACCCATTTAAAAAGTCAGCTCAGGCTTTAATAAACACAATAAATACTGCCAGAACCCACCTAATTTGCACTTAAAATACACATTTATCCCATACAATTTACAATTTACAATTTAGGCATTTAGCAGACACTCTTAATCCAGAGCGACTTACAATGGTGAAAAGTTTACAATTTAATCTGGATTTACAATACACATTTATCCCATACCAAAGAGTCGAGACAGCCATAGCCAGAATCTCGTGGGAATAGTATTGAAAACGGGCATGCGCGGGTTGTTTCAGTCATTATTGTGGCCTCATTCTTGTTATAGCCTTTTATATCATTAATGATTGGACTGCTGAGGACTTTGATGTTTAAAGGGGTAGAGTGCACAGCTTTGTGTCGGGTCCATCAGCATGGAAAAAGGAACATTTTCAGCTGAGTTGTATAGGATTAGTTATGGATTAAGCGCTAAATTCTAATGTAAAAAAATCTTTACCATGTTCTTAGCTGGTGAACACTTTACAGTAAGCTATATACATACACAGGTCTCTCAACAGCTTCAGACTACGCTATATTTCTCATTTCTCAAGTGAGAGCGAGAGAAGAAAAACCTGAGACACTTATTTGTATAATCTCTGATTATGTTTTTGATGGTCTATTCCAAGGGCCCTCAACTAAAAATGCTGAAGGTCCACAAACATTTTTTGAACAAATCTAAGGTCCGGTCCATGCGTGTGCCACAGGCTATGCCAACACATCTTCAATAAACTGACGCTTTGCCCTCACCCCCTCAACCCGACTATGGATAAGCGGTTGAGGTGGAAGTGTGGATAATACCCAGGCAGGCCTCCAGACTAACCTTTTCACAACTAGCACTGGTGCTACCTACATTTTCATTTACGAGCACCACCAGAGCTCTGGGTGGTCGGTATTGAGCGAATACAAGTCATTGTCGCGGTGCCTTTTTTTTTTCTCTTTTTCCTCCTTTTTGCCAGGGTCCGCACAGACATGTGCGGCAGTCCAGTCGTGGACCACGGACTGCCAGTTAAGGACCACGGGTCTATTCAATATACTGTATTTGGGTCCTGCTCATATGTCATTCAAACAGGTCCCGAGACTGTTTATCATAAATGAGCTGTATATCATAAACAAGCAATATTGAAACCCAACTGTAAGTAAATATACTGTATAATGGTTTGAATTTGTTCCCGAGGGTACCTCCAAATTCCTTTTTTTGCGGCCAGATCTCAGCCTGTTCACAGTCCTTCGGCCCTCATCTTCTAGCGATGCTCTTTTGTTGTCATCATTTCTAATAACTGTACAAGTTGTATTGGGCGTTGAGAGTTGCATGCATGCATGTGAACAGAGATTAATTTTCTGTCCTCAGACGCAATCTGCGCTGTGATTGGTTGAGCACTGCATAACGGCAGAGCCATCTAGTAGAAGAAAACAGACGTGGTTCATGAACTCGCATGAGCCCATAGACTCCAATGCATTCCTTATCGTTTGCTTGTCCTTATTACATGCGTAAGCAGAGCAGGCGCAAGTAAGGTGATTGCTGTGTGTTGTGCGGTCCCTCCTTTTGGCGCTTAATACAGAGCTACTTAGAGTAAACAAGAATAACAGAATATAATACATATGATGCATAGAAATTGTCATCTAGTTTCAAACTAAGAAGCTATAAGTAACCAGAGGGGCATAAGTTCCCTGTGTGTGAACATCATTTCCAACAGGCACTTGCCTAGTAGGCAAGTTTTTGCTTGTATATTAAACCTTGGTGGTTATACTTTTATACAGCTTTTCTCTTTCATCAATTATTGCTGAGTTGAACAACCAGTAATAATGTGGAACTCATCTATTGCAGAAAATATGGACTGTGATCAAACAACATGCAATATGTTACTTAAAGAGACATAATGGTGCATTACAGCCAAGAAAAAATGCACAGACAATATAGCTATTTATTTATGTATTGTATCTCTATTAAATACCATTTATGAGGACATTCCAATACTTTTGGGCACTTGCACTGCCAGTAAAAATACTACTATAATGAATGAAACCCCTTTATGGCTGTTCCCCTGTCCTAAAATACGTTTAAAATGGGGTTATGGGATGTTGTTCAAATTCACCTATTCCCATCGCTTCAAACAACATTTTTTCCTATATATTCTCTCTCCACCATGTCAGTAGTGTGTTGACACTCATATTTTCACTTTCCTTTTCGGTTCAGCAGTGGTTCAGCCATAAATTGTGCACCACACCCCCACCTTTTCAGACAGCTGAACCACTGCTGAACCAAAAGTGAAAGTGTGATTGTCAACACACTACAATGGAAATAGGTCTAAACAACATCCCATAGTCCCATTCTAAGCTTATGTTGGGGCAGGGGAAACGGCCATGAAAAATGGGGTTCAAATCAACTGCAAATAAAGGTAAGAAAGCCTTTTGGGGTAGAATTCTCCTTAAAGTAGGTCAGGAATGGCTTATTGTTGAGATCAGACAGTAAAGCCGTGTTGAGATGTACTGCAAACACCCTACCCCTACATTGTCTGCAATATAAGTTGCAGGCATAAGAGGTGGGATAGGAGTTCTCACTTCTCACATTATATTTTCTGCCAGTAGGCTACAGTTTTTGCCACAATACATTCTCTTTGTTGGCAGACAATAATGATAATGCAGTACTTGCTAGTTGCTACTCCATGAGATCAGACCCGAAAGACCTATTGACTCGATGTAGTAGTTTGGGTTGATTATTTTGTGAATAGGATGATGCGTCAAAGAAGGGTTAGGAAGGGGTGGGAGGCAGGGTGAAGGGGGGGGGGGGGTGTATTGCATTCAGTTATGTTTCAAACAAATGCCTTTTATATAAAAAGCAATTCAAATGAATGAGGTCAACAGAAATTATTATTTAAGTATTTTGATGATGAAAAGTTTGCATACCATCCATCTATCTGCAGGCTGGCTGTCCGGCTGTAACTTAATCTGTTGATTAAGGCAGAATAATAATGTGATGTGATCATCATTCATTATCACACAGATGCAGGGGTTAACAGAGATGGAATGGCATCGCCTGCAAAGCATTCCGTAAAGGTTTTGCCTTCAATATTGTTGGCTCCAAGCAGGCATAAATGCCGAAACCACTCCAAATCCGTTGCCCATTCACAGACAGCATTGTCTTATTTCACCTTTGGGTGTGTTTCTGTCTGCCTGCCCAGGCGAATAAATTATGATGCTGTAGGACCTATTGTATGGTGCAATTACTTGTAATTATGTGCTTCCCATGTAATAATAATCATTACATGGATTCATTAAATAATTCATTGTACTGCACAAGAAACACATCTACCATTAATTGTCCGCCCTTAAACTCTCACACTCTGTCTTTCTATGACACACACACACACACACACACACACACACACACACACACACACACACACACACACACACACACACACACACACACACACACACACACACACACACACACACACACACACAGCGCTGTAAGCCTGTAGATCAGTCTATATATTAAACAATGCCAGTAATTATTTGGTATATTTGAGTTATCTGTCCTATCTGCCGTCTACCGTATTATTACCAAACCTAAAAGTCAAACAAAATAAAAAGACATACTCATGTTAAAATTTCCATACCACCAACCCAAAAAATGTTAATTGTAGGTATTTGTGTGACAATTAATCATCAACTTAACGTGCAATCATAACATACTTGGTACTCACTCACTCACTCACTCACTCACTCACTCACTCACTCACTCACTCACTCACTCACTCACTCACTCACTCACTCACTCACTCACTCACTCACTCACTCACTCACTCACAATGCCATTTTCACACAAACTTACGGTGCTTTGTCTGCTTTCATCTCTATGTTGTGATGCGGTTCTGTGCCAGTCTAGTGTTGAATATTCATGCAGGCTGATGTGCTGACTAATAGGCTCTTGGCATACATTATGTAGCAGGGCAGATAGCAGATGTTTGGAATCCATTATCTTCATTACTTGGCTGTGGCCGGCAGATTGAGAAAATGCATTGCAGCATTAACATAAATCATACCTCCTTGAGCCAGTTTGGTCAGCTGGGACCCACCCTTAATAATTACAATCACCACCGAGTGTTGACCCCTGCCTAATGTCGGAGAGTGCTGCTTTAAAAAAAGAGTTTGACAAGTGTCTGGTGAGAACTTATCTTGGGCAAGTAGGTTTGGTCAAAGACTACTTCTTGGACATGCTGATTAGGCTTGGGTACCGTGAGCGATACCGATATTGTTAGCGATTGGGACATAGCGATACCTAGTGGTATCGATTCACCTCAAAATGAACGGCGCCTCGTTTCGATACTTTCTACTGTCATTCTGTGCCGCTTCACTTCAAAGAGCGAGCAGAAGCACTGACTCTGACAAGATAAAGATATATATACAGTATATAGTTAAAAAAGTATTGAAATAGGTACCGTTTCTGGTATCATATCGATTCCCAGGTATCGAGTATCGTATCGGTTCAAAGGTGAAAGGTACCCATCCCTATTGATACATTCAGACTTTTGAGATAACATGTGCACCTGTTGTTTTCATGTAATCAATTCCCAACAGATCCCCATACCTGTTTAGAGCGCTGCATTCCCGGCCCCGACGAGCGGCCTGCAAGAGAATTTCCCAATTGTTCTCTCCATAGATGTTTCAAATAGTATTTACTGTGGCGCCTGATGGCCTAGTGCAGTGGTTTTCAACCTTTTTGATACCAGGGACCACTATTTATTCAGCATTTGAGCCAAGGACCACCATTTGAGGACATTTTAGCCCCACAGACCCCAAAACTAAAGATTTAATTTACTTTTGTCCACAATTCCAGGCTGGATTTGTGAAACAAAACAAAACATACAGATCAAAATGACCATTAATCTTCTACATTCTCTAGTTGTGTATATTTTAACTCTTGAGAGTGTAAAATGAAACCAAATGGACCCGCAAGGGTCCATTTGGTTTCATATTGACGTTCTCAAGAGTTGCATCTGGTTAACCAGCTTAGTTGGGGACCACCTGGAACCCTCTCAGGGACCACTGGTGGTCCCCGGACCACCTGTTGAACCCCCCCCCCCCCCCCTGGCCTAGTTGTCCAGGGGCCTGGACCACCTACCTACTACATACCGTTGCTGCATACTGTATCTCTTCCCTTCCCTCTCACCTTCTTTCCTGTCTGTCTTCACCTGATACTCTTAATAAAGGCAGAAAAGCTTTTATTACCACTATTAAAATTGTTAAGCATGGAACAAATAATTGGATTGAAGAAAACCAACAAAAGTGTTTATGATTCATCAAAGGGTGAGGGAGGGAAAGCTGACATACAAACTCAGAATGCATTGCGTATGTGAGCATTGTGAGCATCTGCAGCTGTACTCAGCAGTCGTCTGTGTACAACACCTTCCCACGGTGAAGCATAAATTAGATTTGAGGGGTTATAGCTGCCCTATTAGTCAGGTGCTGCTCTTGTGCTGTGATTGAAGGGATCGCTGGGGTTGGGGGACAACTCTATGTATGTTATGTTCACACATTGTAATTGTTGACACAACGTAACGCAAGGTACAATATATATTTCAAAAAGAGCAAGTGATCACAGTAAACAGCCTTTCTAAAACTTCTTCTTCTGCACTAGTAAAAAAAAAACGGCATCTGAATGTTTGATGGAATGCATTTTCAGTGAAGTGGCTAACCTCTTTTATATTGCATCTAATAAACTGTCCCAGAACTGCTACTGGTTCTTATCAGTGTGAGGTTGTCTGGAAATGCGTCTATACAGCCTTGAGTTACTGCAAAATTAATCTGGCTGTGCTGCAGAATAATCAGACGAGTCCCACAGAGGAAGGTTCTACCATAAAAAATGAAACAAGCGTGTTATAGCTTGTAGTTCTTTGATTCCGATCCAGACTTATTCAGCAGACGTCTAAAAAGATGGTCTTTTTCATCTGCATCGCAGCTACAATCCAAGTTTCATACCCACTTTATCTCTCTCTCCCAATGGAAAGCAGTAATTGCAACAAATTCCAAACAACCCGCCCTACTAAGCACAACAACCGACTGGATATATTTTGACAGTGTATCTTATTGGTATACCAAATAAAATAGGATATTTATAGTGCAGCAGGGTTGGCATTCACCTTAAGGTCATCAAACGTTAAAATCAACAGCTTGGGCAAGTAAGACACTGTTCTTCTTACTTTTACGCTTCCCATATATGAACTTCTCCCTATTTGGGTCAGGCATGGCCAAATATGAAGTGTGTAATTTCTGCCTGGCTTACATGGCTCGACAGTAATCTCAATCACTGCGTTCACAATAAAGCAAGGGTTTTCAACAGGTGGTCCGGGGACCACCATTGGTCCTTGAGAGGATTCCAGGTGGTCCCCAGGCTAAATGATGGAAAGTTGGGTAACCAGATGTAACTCTTGAGAGTGTGAAAATGAAACCAAATGGACCCTTGCGGGTCTATTTGGTTTCATTTTCACACTCTCAATAGTTAAAATAATCACCATCTGAATCAGCACCACTTAATTAAGAAGTCTACACTGTTTTGTTTGCAAAATCCAGCCTGGAATTGTGGACAAAACCAAAAGAATTCTTTAGTTTTAGGTCTTTGGAGTGAAATTGTCATCGAATGGTGGTGCATGGCTCAAATGCTGAATAAATGGTGGTCCCTGGCATCAAAAAGGTTGAAAACCCCTGCAATAAAGACGAAGGTGATGTTGGCATAGGCAAGAATGTTATTGCACCTCCACTTGTGTTATTTGTTTGTGTTTTATTCTGTTGACTGCTTACTTGGCATGCACTGTCAACATACTGTACACACAGTACAGTGTGTTGACATTTCAGCAGAGATAATGTCACACCCTCCCAGTATCTGTCAATTGCTGAACACAGAGATAAAAGATAATATTGCAGTAATATAATCTTCCTTTAGTTTGTTGTACCTGAATGGATGAGTGACTAACAACAAAAACCCTCTTGGATCTCTTGAATGCCTTCTGTGTAATTGAGTGTGAGCTTTAGAAAGCGGTGAAAATAAACAACTATTCTTAAGTGTCTGGATCAGTAACCATGACAGACGGTTACTTCAGTAACCTCAGTTGTATAAGTGACTCGAAGAAGAGAGTCATATGGGGTCCAAGCCACTTCGTGGCGCTGGCACAGAACACTTCATACACTCACGAGCTAATTTTATTGGTTCGTGGAGCTATCACTCAAACCGCGGACCACCGTCGTACCGCCAGGTATAAAAGCGGTGGGCGTTGCGATTGAGTCATTCCTATCAACCATTTTTCTGCCGCCTGCCAAAGCAGACGGGCAGTTCGATGACTCTCTTCTTCGAGTCACTTATACAACTGAGGTTACTGAAGTAACCCAAAGTTGTCTTAAGTGCCTCTCTCGAAGAGAGTCATATGGGGCATCATAAAACTCCCGTATGATAACCCCGGCTGACAGGAGTGCTCCACAGTGCCCCCTCCGACAGAAAAGCACCTCACCACATGCTACATGTGTGCGAGTGCCCCTTCGCCAAGGAGGCCTAAAACGTGACTAATAAATTAAAAAATAGTCACATCAAATCGGCTCAGGGTGCAGGGGTCTGGAGTGTAGCAACATCCAAGACCGCGTGCGCCAACGATGTGGGAGCCACATCCAGGTTGTAATACGTGGCGAAAGTCGACGGAGTCGCCCAACTCGCCGCCGCGCAAACATCCTGTATCGGAACGCCCTTCGCCAGGGCCCAGGATGCAGACATGCCCCTGGTGGAATGCGCCCGCAGACCATCAGGGAGGTCCACTCCACTGGAGGTATAAGCCAACTGTATGGCCTCCACAATCCATTGCGAAAGTCGAACCTTCGTGATGGGCTTTCCCTTGCGCTGGGCCTGAGGAGCCCAAGCAACAAAAAGTTGATCCCCCAGCCTGAAGGGCGCCGTCCTCATCCTATACACTCTCAGTGCCCTCACCGGGCACAGACAGTTCAGCCTTTTGTCCTCCTCCGAGGCAAAGGGTGGCGGATGAAAGGCCACCAACTCCACCGGCTCACAGCCAGATGGAAAGTTCTTTGGCAGGAACGAGAAGTTCGGTCTGATCGTAACCCTGGTGTCATTGCCACTAAACCTCATGCAACTTGCGTTGACCGAGAGTGCATGGATATCGCTGGCACGCTTTGCCGTCGTCAGGGCGACCAGCAGAGCAGTCTTCAGCGACAGGAACTTCAGGTCCACTGTCTCCAGCGGCTCAAAAGGGGGCTTCACGAGAGCGTCCAGCACCACCGTCAAATCCCAGGGCGGAACCAGGGATCTAGTGACCGGCCTGAGGTGCAAAACACCCTTCATGAACTGCCGTACCAAGGGGTGTTCGCTCACTGGGCTGTTGTTAACGCCCAGGTGGTAAGCAGATATAGCCGCCAAGTTGACTTTTACCGAGGACAAACCTAGACCCCTGTCTAGGAATTCCTGTAGATAAGTCAGGATGAGACCCACCGAGGCCTGGAACGGCAGGACCTCGTTCGGCCTATCCGCACACCACCGCACAAACAGCTGCCACGCTGCATTGTAGCGACGTCTGGTGGACGCGGCCCTGGCACTCAGCATGGTCTCAATCACGTTCGGTGGAAGGCCAGCTAACTCGAATGGGGACCCCTCACGGGCCAGACCCATAAGTCCAGGTCCTGCGGGCGCGGGTGGAATATCTCGCCGCCGGCCTGAGTCAACAGGTCCCGCCTCAGCGGAAGCTGCCAGGGCTCGTGATAAAGAAGCGGGACCAAGTCCTGCCTCCACGACCCCCAGGCCGGGGCCACCAGCAGCAATTGGACCTCCTGAGTCCTCACTCTGGCCAACACGTGAGGGATCAGATCCAATGGCGGAAATGCGTAAAGCAGGGTCAGGGGCCACTGGTGAGCTAGAGCATCCAAGCCCATGGGTGGGTTGCCCTTCAGTGAGAAGAAGAGAGGACACTTCGTGTCCTCTCTCGTGGCGAACAGGTCCACGGTCGGTGTCCCGAACCTGTGCCAGATCTGGTTCGCCACCTGAGGATGGAGAGACCAGTCGCTGTAGCGGAGCTCCCCTCTGGAGAGGAGGTCCGCTGCAGAGTTCTGCAGGCCAGGAACATGGCAAGCTGTGAGGGAAAGAAACCGTGTCTCGCACCACACTAGCAACCTGTGTGCCAAGGAACACAGGTGTGCTGAAGTGAGGCCCCCCTGCTTGTTGATGTAGGACATCGTCGTGGTGTTGTCCGTGCGGACCAAGACGTGGTGTCCCTGGAGAAACGGCTCGAACTCCCGCAAAGCGAGAAAGACGGCCATCAGCTCCAAGTAATTGATGTGGGACGTCCTCAGATGTGCGTTCCACAGACCCCTGGCCGACCGGCCCTCGTGCGTGGCGCCCCAGCCCGAAAGGCTGGCGTCCGTCGTGACGACTTTTCTGGACAGGGGTAGGCCCAAGGGCACCCCCTCCATCAGTCTGTGACTGTCCGACCACCACTTCAGGGCCAGTGCGCAGGCCGGAGAGACCCTCACCCGGCGGCGCACAAACCTGGTGGGAATGTGAAGCGACCTGAGCCACCTTTGAAATGGTCTCATGTGCAATCTCCCCAGACGTACCAGGGAGATGGCCGAAGCCATGATGCCCGCCATCCTCAAACAGTGTCGCAGCTGAAGTGTGCGTCCTGGCGTGAACAGTGACACACACTTCATTAAGTCGTCGATCCTGTCGTCGGACAGCCTCGCCGTGTAGGCCACTGAGTCCAGTTTGATACCTATGAAGTCCGTGGACTGCACAGGTGTCAGTGTGCTCTTGGGGAGGTTCACGACAAAGCCCAAGGAGGAAACATGGGCCAGCACCCTGGCTGTTGCCCTCATTGCCTCCGCCTTCGAGCTGGCCATCACAAGCCAGTCGTCGATGTAACTCGCCACCCTGAGGCCTTGTTGACGCAGGGGTGCGAGGGCTGTCTCTGTGCATCGCACGAACACCCTGGGACTCAGGGACATCCCAAAGGGAAGAACCGTGTACTCGTACACTTTCCCCTGGAAACCGAACCTCAGGAACTTCCTGTGGGGCGGGTATATAGGGATGTGAAAGTAGGCGTCCTTTAAGTCTATGGACGTGAACCAATCGCCTGGGCGTATGGACCGTACCAGAGACTTGGCCGTCAACATTTTGAACACAAACTTTTTCAGATGTTTGTTGAGTGCCCGAAGGTCCAGGATGGGACGCAGCCCCCCCCCCTTCTTCTTGACCAAGAAGTAGCGGGAGTAAAACCCGCTGCTCTGATGGTCGCAAGGCACCTCCTTGACGGCTCCTTTCTCCAACAGAGAAGTTATCTCCTGCTGGAGAACAAGGCTCGCCTGACCCCGTGCTTCGGTGAAGAGTACTCCACTGAACTTCGGGGGTCTGTTCGCAAACTGGAGTCTGTACCCCTTCGCAAGAGTGCGCAGAACCCATGGGGAGGCATCGCAGCCTACCCATTGGGAGATACGCTTCGAAAGTGGACCCAGCCCCACAGAGCGGGGTAGTCCCCGTTCCGTGGTAGAGAGGTCCATTGTGCCAAAAAAAAAATTCGGCATGACCCGTCTCCCTGGTGGCGTTCCGGCCCGCCACAGACCTCATGCCCTGTCTCTCTGCTTCGGGGAGCACTTGGGCTACCCCTAACAGAGAGTCCCTGGTCCCCCGACAGTGCATTTTCATTGTTTTTGTGTGTATTTTGGGCAAAGCCTTTATTACAGAACAAAAAACATGTGCTTTCGTGCGACTGTGCAGCTCGGCCACAGACCCACCCGTGGTGGGGACCTGGGTTAAGAGCTTTCGCCTTTTCGAGGGCGGCCCCAGCGTGCAACCCGCGGCTGCTAGCGCTGGGGCGAGGCCCAAGGCGGGGGGGGTAGGGGGGAGCGTCTGGGCACGCTTCCCCTGGAGACGGGTCTGAAGTGCTACTTCCTCTGCTGAGGCCTGCCAGACCGAGGGGCTGGCTTCTTGGCCTCGGCTTGTGGAGCTGGTGGGCGGCGGCGCTGGTCACGGTTGCGTTGCTGCTGACCATCTCTCCCCTCGGCGGACTGGGTCCTCGGTGGAGGTCTCTGTGCGTCGGCTCTGGGCTGGCGAGGGCGCGGTTGCGCCTGCGTCTGCTGGCCACCGGTGCCGCCGTCTCTACGGCCTTGGGGCCACTGCTGGCGCTGGCCAGCGTATGGGGCCTGGGGCCTCCGCTGTAGGGCAACTGGGCGAGGAGTCAGGGCAGCGAGTGCTTCACAACCTGGTCTCTGCTCTTCCACGGCGAGCGCCATCCTCTCGAGGGCCCCTTTGAAAAGGCCCCCCGGGAGGATAGGGCCCTCCAGCAGGTCCCTCCTGGTTTCGGCGTCCAGCTTGGGGTTGACGTCGAGCCATCGGACGCGCTCCGACATGATCACTGCAGTGCCTGCTCTGCCAAGCAGGGCGGTGGTGCTGCAGACGAACTTGATGAGCTCCTGGTGGATCCTTCTCACCTCAGCCAGCTCCCTGGGGGTGGGGGGGTCCCCCAGCCCACCAAGGGTGAGCGAGAGAGACTGCTGTAGCAGCGAGATCGTGTTGAGGTGCTTACCAGCCGCAGTGAGAAGGCTGTAGAGCTTGGAGCCGGCGTTGGAGGCTTCCTTGCAGCTCTTGGGCAGAGTAGGCTCCTTGGCTAGTGGCCTAATGCGTGGCGCAGTGGGGTCTAGTAGGTAGGCTCCCACTGTGGGACCAATGGTCGGCAACCCCCCGAGACCTGCTGCATCCATGTCCACAGTGTCGAATGGGACTTTTGTGTTGCGGAGGGTGGGTGGGGTAGCATTGGGCACCGCCCAGTTCGCCGTAAAGTAGGCTTTAAAGCCCTGAGCCAGTGGGAGAATGGCTCTCCTTGGCGGAGCCTTGGCTTCTGCTCCAGGCCAAGCGTCCTCCGGGTCTGGTGGGGGTGCTGCCTCAGGCCAGGCACGGCCGGTCTTGACTGCAGCCCGGCGGAGGAGCTCCGTCAGGTCCCATTCCTCTGGTGGTGGGTCGTCACGGGGTGCAGCTCCTTCGTTAGCCTCAGGTGCGGCCTCGTCGCGTGCCCCTGGTGAGGCTCCACCCCGCGCCCCGGGTGGGTCGTCCTCACCACGGTCGCGGCCATCCTGGGACCCGCCGTCGTCGTAGAAGCGGGTCGCCGGTCCCTCAGCATCCCCGTCCGCTGCTTCCTCATCGTAGCCGACCACGTCTATGACTCTATACTCGTCTTCAGGAGAGTCCTGGAGGCGAGTAGAGTCATTGAAGGGCGCTGATCTGTCCATGTATTCCCCCCACGACATACCAGTTGGCAACTGGTAGCGGGGCGGGAGCACCATGTAACCAGCGTCATCCTGCCTGAATGAGGACTGGAAGTTAGAGCTGTAGCTCTGCTCTTCTCTAAAGGAGGCGAAGGAGAAGGAAGCTGTCGGCTGGCGATGTGTTGAGGGTTCGCCCTGGAAGGAATCTGGATCCACATCAGACCTGGCAGCCTTCCTGACGGGTGGGGGGCATCCATCATCATCCTCGTGCGCCTGCCTGGCTGTCGGTGGGAGTCGGGGCCTGGCGCCGGTGGAAGTGGCGCAGGGGCCTGGCATCTGTCTTCCACCCGGAGGGTGGGGGAGGCAGGGCCACTCGTCTCGGGCCAGGGTGGAGTCTTCCAATCTGGCCCTAAGTCTGGTGAGTCTTCGAGCCTTCTCCCTGTCGGACAGCATGGTGCAGCAGGGGCATTTGCCTGGCACCTCGAAGGCGTCCCTCGCATGTGGAAGGTCCAGGCAGTACATACACAAGGAGTGGTGATCGCCTGGTGAGAGTAGGTTGTTGCAAAACCTGTTAAAACAGGCACGGGGGATGGGGCCCTCGTCGTAGTCGCCTCCGGTAGCCATCTTGAACAGCTGCTCTTCTCCCTTTTTTTTTTTTTTTTTTTTTTTTTTTTTTTTTTTGAAAAAAGAGAAAAAGGGAAAAAAGAAAGAAGAACAGTTAAAGAGAATTAAATGAACAAGAAAAAGGTTTTCCTTTTTCTTTTTGTGTCCTTCCCCACAAAAAGTACAAGAAAACTATTTCTCTCTATGTGAAGGAGGCTCACGTTGGCTAGACAGCAGCCAATGGCTGGGTGCTAGCCACGTGTGGTACGCACGGCCACGTGCGTATGGGCGCACCTGCTAATGTAGCACACTAGTCGGCAGCAAAGCACTGTCGGCTAGGCCACAAGCCTTGATGGTGGTGGTGGGAGGAGGAGGAATAGCAGTAGACGGTAGCGAGGCACTACCGGCTATGCGGTGGATAGTATTGTCGGCACACTGGCTCGTCACAGCTTCGGTAGAGCCAAGAGACGAGGCCGCGATAGTAAGCTTTAAAGGCGGGGAGGCCTGGCGGCGGTCCCCGGCGGGCAGCGGCGATAGTAGGCCTTAGCAGTGGATGACGCAAGCAAACTAGCCGGCGGCTAATTTGGTGCGAGCAGAATGACAGAGCGAGCGTAGCCGGCAAAGGAGAAGAGGAGGGAAAACTACAAGCCGCCGGGCGGGCCCACTTGAGTTTTACGTCCGAGAGAGACTTACTGGAGTTGAAGCGTGGATGGAAGAAAATCACGTCGGCCGCGAATCTCCGGGTACGAGTCGGTTTTAGACCCGTCCTCACTGGGGAAAGCAGGTTTCGTCAGCCGGTGGTGAGTCTTTGGTGAGTGCTGTGTGCATTCAGCGCAGAAAAATGGAGGAATGACTCAATCGCAACGCCCACCGCTTTTATACCTGGCGGTACGACGGTGGTCCGCGGTTTGAGTGATAGCTCCACGAACCAATAAAATTAGCTCGTGAGTGTATGAAGTGTTCTGTGCCAGCGCCACGAAGTGGCTTGGACCCCATATGACTCTCTTCGAGAGAGGCACTTAAGACAACCATGACAGACTATTACTTTCAAGCCGATGCCCTTTTTGCTTTCATGCATGAACGCCGCAGTGTGAGTTCAGAATCGTTTGAGTGTGCGTGCACACATGTGTGCGTGCATGCTTTTATGTGCTTAGAGTTGAACCATACTGTCATACCATATCATCGTCTTGACACAAATGGAAACACAGATGCATCAGCACAGTTGTATTGTTCCACTGTGTGGTGAGTGGTGTTATCACTTGGAAGGTGCACAAATGCACCAATGGTGTTCCTTTCTTGTCTCCTCGGTCTTTGTGAAACTGGACGCATTTCTATCGTGCCCCGTCTTCACCCCTTGTGACTTCCATGTCCTCTCTAGCCTGCCCCTACATGCCCATGGATGGCACGTTTTCCATCACCCATCTATCCATCTTTCTGTCACCTGGCCTCCCATTATGTTACTCTGGCAGCCATAGGACATTAAGCTACTTTGTCATGGTTTAATTAATTTCATGCATTACTGTAATGTACAATGTTATGCCCAGTTATCCCAATGCTCTTGCCTACTTAACACAACAGGTACCCCCATTGCCTATGTGACGGTGCATACTGTCATTATAGCACAATGGATCCAATGGATAAAAGGTTCCTGTTTAGGGGGTCCCTGCTGATGATCCGGTCGTGCAGATGGGAACCATTGGAGTTTTCTGGAGCAAGGATGTATCCGTTTGAGCTCGCTAGCATACACACAGGAACAGTTTTGACGTGGATTTTGTGGAAATCATTTTATACATATTTGCCCCTTAGGCAAAGATCGATATTGGTTTGGACTTATCGGTATCGTCCCGGTCATGAGACCTGATCACCTTGTATTACTCGCTTATGTCTCACTTATATCTGTCTTTGTATGGTTCATCAGCTGAATAAGGGAATGAATATTACTGTATAGTCTTAGGTTTAGTTCCTGAGACTAATAATCATAATCGATTATAATCATTCATACGTGAATCAGTTAGCCGTGAATGTCCACTGTCATTATTATTCTACCATGAGCCTGGAAAACCTGAGAGAGACGTGAAATAATTATTTAACGGCCAGTTAATTATGTTACAGCAGCCAGGGCATGCTGAATAATTTAGATTTGTCTTTCACAACATCTTTCACTTTGTGGTAGATAAGACATGAATTACAGGCAGTTACCATCACTATTCCTTCCTCTCACTAAATGTAAAATAAAATAAATGTAGTTTATGCAGCACTTAGACAGACATCACAGCCTGTGTGGTCATAATGAAATGCGTACTGTGTGTTCTTGTTTGTGCACATCGTATTTCAAGGATCAATTGCACGTCATTTAAAGGATTAATCTGACACTGTGTAGTGTGCACACCGTAATATTGTTTATATTACAGTACAGTGTTATTGCCAGGGAATCCTGCAGTGGAATTGCCCACAATAAACACAGGAGCACTGCTCATAGACATGTTTATCACGCTTGATAGACACTGTGCCCAGTGTGCCCTCTGTCTACACATCAGTGAATCTACAATAAGAGTATTGTTGGAAGTACCCCCCTATTGTGGTTATACAAATCTCTAATGTATTGTTATATGGAAGGCCTAATGGGTGTTTGAACCTCAGTAGTGGTGTATTCAGTCTCTGTAAGACTGATACAAGAAAAAAGTCCTTGAACATGAGTGGTGATTATCTCTCATACTGTATGATGCTATGGTCCTTCACAGACCTTGTATTATAGAGACTAAGCCACGTCACTGAGCTCCTGTCCGTATGCACGTGTCCCAGAGGCTCTTCCTTTAGTATATTTGTTTGATCCAACCTCCCTTTCTCTCCATCAAATCTCTCAGTAATGTGAAGCATCTGTTGTTGTGTTTCAGAGTTGAGCTCTGAGAACCTGAGGACTTGCTTCCAGATCGTCAATGCCTACATGTATTTGGCTGCCACAGAGTTTCTGCAGGTGAGACACTTTGCCTGAATAAAAACACAAACATATGCAGCGATGCTAATTCCCAACTTCTGGTGCAGATGGATCTGTACACGAACACTCGATACAGACACAAATAGACACACATCAAAGGTGAGTGTGAATGTGTCTGACTTGTTGTTGTTTTTTCCAGAACTATGCAGAGGCTCTGTGTCGAGCTTTCTGTGATCTACTTAAAGACATCACCAACGAGGGACAGGTCCAGGTGCTCAAGGTACAGCCTCTACCTCCCTTTTCTCCCTTGAACAACTTTCTGATTTGAGCTTATCCCAATGTTTTGTTTTGCATGATTCTCTCCTTCCATTTTAATTTCACCCTGTTATATAATTTGCTGTCAATGCTCAGTGTGTGTCATCTACCAGCATTTCATGATTGCTCAAGTATGGACTATACATATATATTTGATGTTGAACTGGTTAGTAAACCCCAGTGAGGGTGACTGTGGGTCGGTTGCAGGCACAGTGTATGTGCGCGCGCGCGCACGCACACACACACACACACACACACACACACACACACACACACACACACACACACACACACACACAGTGATGCAATTACCCTACTGCGCTCCTTGTCATTAACTGAGAGTTGACATGACAATTTTCTCAATTAACACTCTTAATTGATACCAGCTGTAATTTCTCCAAGCGGCTGGGTATTCCCACTGCCGCTAACTCACCCCATCATTAATATTGCCTGCTCATACACAGCACAAAATGAGAAACAAGTAAAACATCACAGAAAGAAAATGTCTATATCTACAATGACTGCTCTCAGCATGGCAGGGTGTGAATGAAGATGACCTGCTTTCTCTCACAGTCTGTCTTCTAGTCATACTTTGTCTTTCTGTACCATCATCAATTAGGCTTAGCTGGCATGGCTTGTAATGTGTTTCTCATCATGGCATCTAGAAAAGGTTTATCGTTTTGTATGTGAAAGGTTTATCTGTCTGTGAAAGGCTGTGTGTGTTTTTGACCAGATGCCACCAAGTGCATCCGTCTGTTGTTTCGGTCAGCTGTCCAGAGTCAGAACAACATTATTCATTTGTCGAGTACAATTTGTAAACCCAGTGTACATCAAATAACACATGCTCTGAAGTAGAGCGCATTAAACCAGACAAACGTCTCAAGCCTGATTGGTTAGTTCCACTCATTATGCATAACATTGTGTCCCTTAGCCTGGAGGGACAGAGGATCTGATGTTATGCAGTCACACAAATATGAGAGGATGCCAGCTGCTTGGAAATGCACTAAATTTGCTAATACCTATAGTAGTCACCATAGTGGACATTTTTCCATAATTGGCTGCCATTAAGCCACTGAAAGATAGCAAAACCATTTTGCCGTGTCCGGTGGTTCATCGGCTGGTGGTATATGAGTGCCAACTGATCACGGGCACAACCGGTGGCATCAGTCGCAAACCGATTTTTCCTATGCCTAAACCTACCATTAACTCTCGACTGATAGGATACCCGCCAGAATGGATAGGTACTTGCCGCAACCTCAAATGGTCACCAGGTTTTTCAACTGATAACCAACAGTTGCAACCGTTACTATCAGTCACGACTCATGTACTTTCAGTCGTGACTCATTTACTATCAGCTATGGCCATTGGTCGCGGTCGCAAATTGATTTTGCTCCTTCTAGATAAAACCCATAGTCTGAACAGCATAAAAGCCTTAGTCTGAGCACTGCAACATCAGTCATGAGCCGAGGCAGAGGCAAACACTCATTATAGATGTTCATGAACAAGAGTGTGCTGCACCTGGCAGTTATGCTGTTTTGTGTTTAATGCAGATGCATTTTTGTTTCATCAGGCATAGTAAGTGTGCAAAAGGACTTTTTCTGTATGCGTGAAGCGAACACTGTTTGCGTGTGTGATGCACTTACTCATTCACAGACACACACACAGACATTTCTGCCTGGATTTAGTTCATGCCCTAATATGGACTGTGTGACTCACTCACTCACCCAGACATTTCTGCCTGGCTTTTATAGTATATGGCTGACTGTTCACAATAAATTTCACGCAGGCACACATAGGAGAGGCGACAGCAGATGTTCTTTCCCACTCTCAATCACTAATTTGGTGATCATCTGACAGAGCCTTAAGGCATCAGCTGGCAGAGTTTGGAATAGACTAGGAGCTCTGGCACTGAGGTTTTCATATCCCATTCACATTGCCCAACAAAACATTAACCAAAATGTTTTCGGTAGTCTCTGCAAATTTGTGTTTGCTTTCGCGTAGTTCACGTGAAAAGTAACAGTAAATAGTGTAGTGTCACACCTTGGAACCTCTGAGCTTGAGCACAGGAGGAATTCCATTTTTAAGTCATAATTAAAGTCATACTGAAATCACAGCAGAGACACAGAGGTGGAAAAGTAAGTAAAAGGAATGAAAATAGGCCACAATATAACAGTACATCAACCAAGTAGTTTAGTTAATTGTAATATTGGGTTAAATAACCACACCTCAATTAACAGGATGGGCCAGCACGGGAAAGACAAGCCAATTAAGGATAATATGGCTGCAATTAGCTCTTCGCTAAGTCCCACCCAGCCCGTTCTTGGCCAATACCATGTTAGCAACGGTTGCTAAGCAAGGAGAATGGACAAGCTGCACCGTTCACCAACTTCCAACTCCTGGAGTATAGCCTAGTAGCAGTTCATCAATCTCAGAAAGAACACGACAAAAAGGTTTACAATATGGATTTGAAAAATATATCCACCAGATCGCATGTCGCCACAGCAAAGACAATGAATTCCAAATGGACGCCAATGCGAATGCAAAACACAGCCTCCTCATGTCTTGTCCATTAATGTGAATAAAGACAACCATGTAACAGAACAACAATATACTATATATATCAATATACTGCCCTTGTCCTATTCTAAGCTATTGTTCATTCATGACATCCTCTATTTATCGCTATATAATGTGTTTAGCCCCTTGATGAGTCATCATGTTTCCCTATATTTGTAGCGCACTGGGATATTGTTCCCACGTGTGGGGTTAATAAACAACCTGGATGTTATGGTCACTCAAGTGGAAAGCCCAATAAGAGCATCATGTACAAGTTTACCACAACAATGGCATGGTTGTCGTGTTCTTTCTGAGATTGATGAACTGCTACTAGGCTACTCCAGAAGTTGGAAGTTGGTGAACGGTGAAGCTTGTCCATTCTCTTTGCTTAGTAAACGTTGCTAACATGGTATTGGCCAAGAACGGGCTGGGGTTGGACTTAGCAAAGAGCTAATTAACCAGATGGTGTACAGTTCACACCGGACTTAGCCATTTAAATTTATGCCCTGACATAAATAGCGTGATAACGCACAAGTAGACTAAAGGGAGCAGCCGAGAACTGAGTGTGTGAAATCCTTTACCCTTCTATCATGCAGTCTGCCTTGGTAGAAAAGCCCCCTGGGAAACCAGAAACCGATTTCACTTTTAGTTTTTAACAAGCACTCAGCATGTATAAAATCTGAATTGCCCATTGAACCTACACCAACACACCTACACCAACACTGTTATTATGGAGCAGTTGGTTTGAACTAATAGAAATTACTGTTGGCACTCTCTGCCTACTTAGTCTTTAGTCTTTTATATAATTAAAAAAATAACTGAAAACGTCTCCATGTGCCCTCTTCCTCCTACTGGTGTAATTATGAAGCCGTGTGGACACATCTTTAGCATCATATGTGTATGCATCCGCTGTGGCCTGCACTCTGCACTGGGCTTACTTTAACTTTCACTTTGCAGCAGAGTTATCGTACTTCTTCAATCATGCGCCATCTATGGGAGATCATAGTGTTATTTCCATCCTGCCAGTTCCTTTAAATTATTTCTTGATGTCAAGATGGGTCTTTGGGTATGCCAATACTTCATCATGTGCCAAGTTGCCTGAGGAGCAACTAAAGCAGAGGAGGAAGTTGGTTCCCTGCTTGGCCTTGCTGGAGGCTTGAGTACAGGAGTGTGGTCTAGTACCTGATCAAAATGAACAAACATGTCAATGTTTGCTTCTTTTTTTTTTTAATTCACTCGCTGCGTAAAATACACAGTTTGTAGACAGAAATTGGCTTCCAAGCCTCATCCCATTAACCTTGTGTTGTTGCTTTTGCTGAGAGGTTGACGGGAATCAAATAAGGTACTCTAAGGTACCAGAAAGCCCACGGTGTTGCCATGTTGTGAACTTCTGAAATCAATAATGTGCAAAACGAAAGTATAGGGTGTTTATACCTGTGCGCCCGCGTGTCACACAAACTGAAAATCATTGTAGATGATGTAAAAACTCAGCACACAAAAATAAGAAATCTGGCTTTGTTGCTCTGGTGTGTGCCTCCCTCCAAGCTATACCTCTGACATTCAGCATACTGTTTCAATACACACACACACACACACACACACACACACACACACACACACACACACACACACACACACACACACACACACACACACACACACACACACACACTTGATCCCAGTCGTTGCCTTCAGTCATAACTGTTCATCGGATCCCATGTAAATGACAAAATAAATGTACACCCTTGTTTTTGTCAACAACAAGAACAACAACGTAGAATCACAGATTGCTTGTGTGTCACGTTTGTACCAATTTCTGTCTGATGGTGTAACCACAGCCTGTTTTTGACGAAGAGGCACTAAATGAATTGGTCACACCAGTGCAAAATCTTATGGCAGACCATAATCGTTGCCCTCTGATTCCCTGCCATCAGTGGGAAAGTCAGACATTTTTTTCCTCAGCTTTATATCACCCACATGTATCTTGGCTGACAGGAAAGAACAGCTTGAGAACATTGGTAAAACAGCATGCCTTCAGGCAACTGACTATATTTTATACTGCCGACAAAGTATACTGTATTCTTCTCATTCATGGATTCATAGAGGAAAACAGCACTGTATACTTGTCCTTTTTTCGGTCCTGGTACGATTCTGATCATTTGATTTTGAGTACCTTCCAATACAGTTATTGGTCCAGCAGCCAGTCAAGGCATTGGTTTGTTTAATGGAAACAGTTTGTGTTGAATTATTCAAAAAGAGAGAAAAGGATTACAAATTGTGTCATTGTTGGCAGAGTAGAAACAAAGGTCAAGCCATAAAAGATTGCACATTGCACTTGTCATACATTGTCTTATGTGTAAATAAAGAAACCGTAGAGGGAAGTGAACAAGTATTATTAATGAGGTAATTTTATCAACTGGCCCCTTGCCAGTTTTGTAATGTGGCCCATAACTATTTGAGTATCCCTCACTAACTATATGACTGCCATTACCCTTGATGTGAACTGTGTTTAGCCTGAAATCCAGACAAATCTGACAAAATAATTGGCACATTTTGTCTGGCACTGTTGAATTTGTGATTGCATTTCACTCCCTCCAAAGTAGCGAGGGACCAATCAGAGCAAATATACGTGGCAGGTTTATCACAAGAGGGATAAACCTGCCACACTGCTATGTAATTACTGGTTGCGCAGAGATGCCAAACTTATGTAAAGTATTCTTTAAGGCAGTGATATTAGTCTGGCCATGCTAGGCAAACTATGTTCACATTTGTATATGAATATGTATACTACTTCCTGGACTACAGTTCCCAATCATTTGGTGCGCTGGTGCAACAAACACATTGAATTCATAAGGAGAGTGTTCTAAATCTTCTAAATGTCATAAAATGGTGAAGCGTCCCTTTGAAGGCTATTGCTTGACCTTTGTTAAAGGCAGCTCTCACAGGCTCTCCTGACCAGAGTGGAGCTGAAGTGTGCTAAAGTTGGCCTCAGGCTAAATGTACAGAAGACTTGGGTCATAACCTATAACGTCCCCCAAGCACATCTCACCCTGACAACAATAGAGAGGGTACTGCGCTAATGAAGTGACCTTAAACACAGTGACCTTAAACACCTAGGCACATGGATCAACTCCACAGAAAAGGACCTTAAAGTGAGGGGAGTACTTGCCTTAAAGTGAGGGGAGCACTCTTAACGGTATGAGCAGTGCGTGGAAATCCATCCTCCCCCAACATAGTGTCTCAAGAATGGCTTGCATCCATGGAGTCCATACTCCTACAGAATATATGGCTTACAATTCTGGAAACTAACACAGGTCCAACAGAAATGATAAAAAAGTTCTCCCATTCTGTGTTTCCTTGAATTGAAGGTCTGGAAAAAAAATCATTAACATGGTGAAACACAACCTGATGACATCAAGCTGTGTTTCACCACGTTAATGATTTTTTCTTCTAGGACCTTTTTTTCTGAGAGTGTATAAATGGAACCAAATAGACCAGCTAAATGGGTGGAATCCCCCTTTAAGGTGATAGCTAAATACAGTAAGAGTCATGATCCGATTAATTGATGAATCAGTTAAATAATCAGTCAATGACTCGATTAAGAAAACAATCGTTAGTTGCAGCCCTAGTCCTTATATACTGTATATATACATACAGGTATATAAACGAAATGCACCCTTTTACCGAGAGCACAGATCGAGAGCCTCTGTGCGTTGACGCGTGTATGGATGTGTGTGTCTTTCAGCAGTTGTACTGTATGCGTACAGTGTCCTCAGTCCTCTGAGGTGTGCCTTGTAAGGCTCCAAGGCATCGCTGCGCATCTGGCATCCTCTAATCCTCTTGCTGCAGAGGAGAGCCAGAACAACACATCCAACTTACAACAGCCTAGAAACACAGCAGCTTACCAGGCACATACACACCGCAGGGACAATGGGATCAGGGTAATCACTGTGTTAATGTTCTGCTCAAGGGATGTAAAGTATACACACACACACACACACACACACACACACACACACACACACACACACACACACACACACACACACACACACACACACACACACACACACACGTATATGAAGCAATATCGTATATGAAGCAATTCTTTGCAATTTTTCCACCATGCAGGGTTTTCCCCCATCCAAGTCTTATTTTAAAGGATGGCTTAAAGGGTTCATATTTTAGGTTGTTATTGTAGAACTTAAAAGGTGAGAAGATGCTGATTTATTTTTTTATTTACTATTATTTACTATAGTCCTAGTAGACCCCAATAAGTTGTATCTGGTCACAAAATATCACAGGATCAATTGAATGTGACAAATTGATATATTGACACAGTATGGCATCACCCAGGTACCTTCTTTTGTGGTCAGATGTAATTTCCTGGGTAGTAGTAGTAATGTTACACAATAAATTTCTGATATTTTTAGCCCCATTCTCAAATGCCCCCATATCAACAATAGCAAAAATAGCACACTCCTTTAGCATTTAGGTCCTATACTTTTTGAGTGGTGCCAACACTCCTTTGGGTGGTCATGTGTGCCCGTATGTCCGTACATAGGAGTCTGTATGTCCGTATGCATGAGTATGATTGTTTATGTATGAATGTGTATGTCTGTATGAGTGTTTATGTCTATACATAACTAAATGTGTTATTTGGTAGTTGAATCGAATACTTTGGTAGTTGAATAATTTTCAAGTAGTCTATAGTAATATACTGTATATTTGTTTTTTATCCAATAAAAATGTGCAATTCTGGGCTTCTTATTGAAACAGTGCATGACAATTACATTACTGAAATAAGCAGTCAACCTGAACCAACAATCACTAACAACATGACAGCACAGATCCATAATGTCTGCTGTAGATTTTTTTTAACGGATGTATTAAAAGTTATTATTGGCGAATAATGAATTCATAGTCAAAATGTGTTTTTGTTAATCGAATAATCAAATAGTCAAATATTTAGTTAATGCCCTATTACATATGTATATGAGCGGTCATCAGGTGGTCTCCAACCTTAGAGTGTTTGAGTGTTTGAATCCTCAACCACTACACACTCTAGTTGGCAGGTTGGCACTGAATTGGCCAAGTCACTGCCCCTCTCATCCAGGCTTCCAGCAATAGACAGAGTCACAGAGTGAAGCCCTGAGCACAGCCCTCACTGAGCTGCAACCAGCACCTGCCACATCATCAGCCACACAGCCATCAGGGGAGGCAGTGTCCTGCCAGCGATGTGCAGCCAACCAGTGCATGAATGATCCTTTTGCCATTTTTGTGTGAGACTCTATTAAGACAAAAATAATAATAAATATCTATTACTGTATCTTCCTAATAGTCATATAGGTTATGTGCAATATTGCATTTTTCTCACAGCAAAGCCAATAGGTTTACCTCTTTATGTCAGTGTAAAGTATGTTCAAATTAAATCATTACACTGAAAGTGCCTGGGACACGCTGCTGTGACATCCTTATGCCAGACATGCTTGTGTTAATACCGGCTGGAAGTAGAGCGCACCGAGTCCAGCTGTCTCTTTATCTAATGCCAGCATACAGAGATGTCTCACTGTGTTAATTGGCTTGTTGACTGCCCATCAGGAGTGACCTTTTCCCTCGGAAATGGGAGGATGCATCCTATGATGTCGACCTCACTCACAGTTGTTGTTTTTCCCCATGTGAATTCATCTGGTCTTGTACCACCTTCCTGTCGCCTTTATATTGTTTGTTTGGGAGAAAGAGACCACTCTGTGTGTTACTTAAAAGGAGGGTAGGTTATTCCTTCAGTTAGAGAAGGCAAATATTGTATGTAATGTACGGTGAGTCCAAGTGTCGATTATTATTTTATATTTGGTTACATTTCTACACTTTCAGAATCCAATAAACTCAGGATTATATGTGAAACTTGTTCTCTGACACTTCCTCAAATAGCATCCTTCTTGTTTAACATAATCGTTGAACCATTTTGTTGGTGCTCTTTTACTTTTTGCTGTTCCTTTCCCTTTTTTTCCTGGCTCAACTGCAACTCCCCTCACTGTCTTTTTAGATTTGTCAGTTATACCAACCATTTGGCCCCTGTCCTTCTTCCTACAGGTGGTGGAGATAGCTCTAAAGGTTAGCCCCATACTGGGTGCCCACATGTTCCAGCCTATGCTGCCTGCTGTCTTCAGAGGCATTGTGGATGGAGAAGTATGTTTATAACATGTCCGTGTTTAAAGGGGGATTCCACCGATTTTACTATGTCATTATGATACCTTTTACTATGTCATTAATATACCTTAGAGATGTTGTGTGGACACAATAAGAAAGTCCCCCCTTTCTGTATTTTCCTAGAAATGGAGGTCTGAAAATATCATTAACATGGTGAAATACATCTTGATGACATCATCAGGATGTGTTTCACCATGCTAATGATTTTTCTTTCAGTGACCTTTTTTCAAATGGACCCTAGCGGGTCCATTTGGTTCACGTTTGTACACACTCAGGAAAATTTAGAAAATGGGTGGAATTCCCCTTTAGCTCTTTACAACAATGAACCCGTCTAGCTTGATTGATTTTTGCATTTTACTTCACAGTAGATTGGGTACATCTTAAGCAAAAGTTTGTCAAGCAAAAGTTTGTCACTATGATAACTTTTACATGTACCTTGTAAAAGTACTTGTAACTTTTTTACGGAGGCCAGTTCATTGACAAGCACATTGCAGTATGTCCTTCTCTGTTATGAACTCATGTTAGAGGAGCTACCTACTAGTATTGATTAAACAGTCAACTCTGTAAATGCCATTACTCCTGTTCCCTCTGTAAAAGAGTCTGTTATGGATTTTGTGTTTGTGTTGTACAGAGGTACCCGGTGGTGATGTCCACATACCTAGGCATCTTGGGTCGAGTCCTGCTCCAGAACTCTACTTTTTTCTCCTCTCTGCTCACTCAGATGGCCTCTGAGTGCAACCAGGAGGTAAGACAATAACATGGCATTCAGCCCTTTTATTTCTATTGCTCTTGTCTGCTCTTTCTTTTGTGAAAATCAAAATATGTGAATCCAATAAATTTCACATCCTGAAATTCACCTTAATAGGTCGAAAAGGCTATTCAAAACAAAACAGAACTTTAATAAAGCAAAAGCAAAAATAAATATTTAAAAGAAACAGGCAAAAGAAGGAAACTAAAAGCAGTTAAAATAGATAAAAGACAGAATTTTGGGAGGAAGGTGAGTCTGAAGAGCTGGGTTTTATGAAGGTTTTGAAGATCAATCAAGCTTTGTTTTCAAACAAGCCTTACACAAAAGGGGGGGGGGGGAGGATCACAAAATGCTTATAATTAGTTCTATTTGAAACTGGTATGAGGGGTGTAAGATCAAGGCACATTCAGACTCCTTAACATTTCTGAAGGCTTTATTTCCTTCAGAGCAGTCATCAGTGTGTCAGACAGTCACAGTCATCAACATTTAAAACATTTGGCAGTAGTTTAAAAATATGAAAGAGTGTTGAGACAACAGATACACAGAGAGGCGTTTTCTAAACTTCTTGAATTAATGACATCCAAATATGGATATCTTCAGTCTATGACGCAAACTATTTTCTGCCTTGCTGTCACAAGTTGTGTATAAGCAGGGGTTGACACTAAGGTCTCCGAGGCACTTGCCCATCGGGCAAGTGCAAGTCAGGTTCTACTTGCCCTCAGGTCATGGTCACTTGCCCCCCAAAAATATATTGTAAATTTTGCATTTAAGTTTACTTCCTACTTGGGTGCTTTAAACCAGGGGTTTTTAACAAGCGGTCCGGGAACCACCAGTGGTCCCTGAGAGGGTTCCACATGGTCCCCAGCTAAGTTGGTTAACCAGATGTAACTCTTGAGAACGTAAAAATGAAACCAAATGGACCCTTGCGGGTCCATTTGGTTTCATTTTTACCCTCTCAAGAGTTAAAATTCATCTTAATTAGCCCATAGTGGTCACAGACCCAGTGGTCCCTGATCCCAGCAAAATAATAGTTTGGAACAAACGAACCTGGGAGAGAGAGAGGTAGAGATAGCTAGAAAGCAGGGAAAGACAGGGGCAGAGTGCAATGACTTCAATGCCTTCAAGACAAATTCATCTTGTGTAGTGTTATAGTGCACTAAGTTGTACACTTGCCGCATCGGGCAACCAGGTAGCAGTCTTCACTTGCCCCACCATTTTTTTTACTTGCCCCGGGCAAGCGGGCAAGTGTTAGTGTCAAGCCCTGTATAAGGTCTGTTTATATAACAGACTATGGGCAAATATTTTGTAAAATATGTCTTGATTTCATGTTGAAGGTGCTGTTTGATGACCCACGTCTACTCTGTTGAGAACCATTGATTGAGCTCCTTCCCTCCAGTGTTATGCCCAGGGGAATCACTCACTCTAGTGAAGTTGTTTAACAACTCCAAAGAGTCCAGTTGAATGGTTGAAGACCTTGTGATTTAATTGTGATTACATGGTGTAATCACAATTAAGAACAAGCTGTGACCATGACTTACTTAGAGGTTCATTTTAGACACTAAATTGACAGATTGATCAGAGAGTGTAGGTATTGTTGCACTCGGACCTGAGAAATTTCACAGCTATTACTTCAATGCCCCATAAGATACACATGAGTGTCTACAGGTGGTAACAACTGTAGGCTAGTTGTATTCTATGCATAATTGTGAATTTGAAAATGTTTTTATCCCACCCATCTCACAGTTGGCGAAACTGTATATAATAAAACAATAATTAATCTAAGAATTGGAACAGTTTAAACTGTTGTTCTGTACAAAGGAGAGCCAAATGGAAATGTAATTTCATCTATTGCCATCCTATATTGCTGCAGGAATGCACTAATTGATATACAATGTTGTGTCTAATGCCAAGAACAATATGAAGTTGGCTAGACCTCAGGGTAAAGCTAGAATAAATATTGGTGCATCCAGAATTCAGAAGTTGGCGAGAGCTTCAGGAGATGAGTGTTTGGGGGAACCGGGGTTCCCACAGCATTGTGGCCCATTAAGTTACAAGCTTATGAGTCCACAATCAGCCATTATCTTACTGATTTACCGTTCCACAGCTACTAGCTCTGCTAATGATTTCCTCTCTCTCTGTCGCTCTCGTTTTATCACCTTCACTCTCCTCTGCTCTGTGGTTTGTGCTTTACTCTCTTTCTTCTCCACACTTTCACTTTCCCACATCACACCCGTCGAACTCTCCAACTGTTCTAGATGGACCAGTTGTTGGGCAACGTGATAGAGATGTGGGTGGACCGCATGGACAACATCACACAGCCAGAGAGGAGGAAGCTGTCTTCCCTGGCCCTCCTCTCCCTCCTACCATCTGACAACAGGTAATGTCTACTTTTAATGTCTAGAATGACTGGTATATACAGAAGGTGCTGGCGCAGGGATGCTAAAGGTCGCATGTCAAGCATTTCTCAGTTTTAGGATAAGTGTCTCCTCCACAGCGTCATCAGTGCCCATACCAAGGGCTGTGTGGCGTTTGCATGCTCTCCCTGTGTCCTCTAGGGTAGCTACCCTCACACAAAAGTAATCCTGGTCTCAAAACTGCCTCCCCCTGGAAAGCCAGGGTGCCTGATAGAGGTGAGAGGAACTGGTTGTAATAGCGTTATGCTTCCACATCCAACCAGGAAAACTCTGCCATGTCAGGTCTCCCCTCGCTCTCCCCTCGGACAAGTAAATCTATTTATCTCTAAGTATTATCCTCTCTCTCTCTCTCCGGCACACTGTTTAGTGATCCACATAATAAATAAAATCCACTTTACATTTATCTTCCATGTCCTTCCTTCCAGGTCATTTGATGCCATTTCAGATAATTGCATATTTACACCACCAACTTTTCTTGGCTGGCAAAACATTTTAAGATAAATGTGCTTGTGCTATTAATAACACATAAAGTACGTTTACTTTGAATGAGTGGGGAAGACAGGAAGCCATAATGTCAAGTAGTGTAAGAACATCCTTTTCACGTTTCAGTATTATTTCTGACAGTGACTTCAAGTGGCTGTTCGTCTTCCTTTCTTTCCTCTTTTACTATAGTTCCTACTCTTCTGTCACAGAAGGTGACTGGTGGAAACTATGGTGTTGTCAGTGCGAAGCAATTTGTCACTGTCACTGGCCAAGTGCACATAGCAGTAGTCAAATCTACTAATCTGTTCCATGCATTCTCAATCTCTGAAGATTAGCTGAGTGCTGCTACTGTACCTATTGGAAACTAAAAGGAGGAGAAGCTTTGGGCTGGATGGAATTGGAATTGACAGGCGCGTCCTCCCACGCAATAAGAGATCTTTAATATGACACACACGAAGTGGTTGCCATGGCTTCCAGGTCGACGGCAGTATTATCAGGAGATTGGTGGGCAGAGCAGAGGTGCTCAGCAGTGCGTGTTACATTCTCCGGGTATTAACAGGGAAACGGTGAAGATGCATGACCGAAAAGTCGCGGCGTGCCTGTGATTAGACTCTGTGTTACCACAAATCATCTTACCATGAAATAAATATGACGCGTCCATGGGCGGTAACGCCTTCGCCTCACAGCTAGAAGGTCCCGTGTTCAATGCCTGCTGGAGACTCATCAGTGCCCACACCCTAGGTGGGCTTGGTGAAAGGGCCTTTTTGTGTGGAAGAGTTTACATGTTCTCCCTGTGTCCCCTATGGTAGTACTCTTACCAAAACATGCAGTAATCCAGGTCTCTAAACTACCTCCCCCTGGTCAGCCGGGGCACCTGATGTAGAGGAAAGGGACTGGTTGGAATAACATGCTCCTTAAATGCACTACATCGTACCGAAGAGCCAGCTTGCCAGAGGGAGAGTAGCGGCCAGGATTACAGCTTAGGCAAAAACGTTTGCAGATTCTCATTCTGAGGAGATTCTGGGGAGTGACCTAAAACACTTTCAATGGTGTGTTTATTTTTAACCTGATCCTTCTATCCTGTATGCATTTTGTTTTATATTAAAGGTAGGGTAAGTGATTTGAAATTCATGGTGTAGTACCAGCCTGGTGCACTAGGGGCCCCCAACAGTAGCTACACTATGTGAACCTGCTGCTCGATCCTGATTGGAGGAGAATCCGCTACCACCTGGGGAACTTTTATTAGCTCCACTGCTAACGTGGGGGAGGGGGAAACTCCATATATGGTTTCCACACCTTATAATAGAGCATTTTAACAGAAAAAAAAATTGGGTGATATCTGACAAAAGTGAAATCACTTCCCCTACCTTTAACTTGTATTATCTATCCTGACTATCATGACTTGATTTTTCTCTCCCCTGGGATCAACAAATCATGTATAATCTATGGACTGTGTCCATGTTGTCTGTCTCATCAGTGTGATCCAGGACAAATTCTGTGGTATCATCAACATCTGTGTGGAGGCGTTACATGACGTGATGACAGAAGACACAGACTCGGGCACCTTTAAAGAGTAAGTCCAGCGTGCTGTTAATTACAAAGCCCTGTTGTGGAACTATGTAGCAGACATCAGCCATTTCAACACCTGCATCAGGCAAGTGTTTGAAAGTAAAACTAACAAGCAAGCAAGTAAACAAACAAAGCACAAATAGAACAGCATGCCGTTAAAAGATGAGCAGCAGGGAGATGAAAATCTTCGAAACTTAACTCAAGAACATTGTGATTGCAGGTGACGGGTCATTCAGGGTGATTGGTTGAGTTTGACAGGCCACATTTTGCTGGCTATGACAATCTGACAGAGTAATGGTGTGTGAAATAGCACAGAGGACACTGGGCTTGCTTTGGGATGAGACATGGGCGGGACTGTAACACATGCCTCCCCACCCAATTTTCAACTCTCAGGGCTTTGTCCAAGATTGTCCCATTTCTTTAACTCACAGCTAAAAACCAATTCAAGCCGTACTTGACCCATTCAGACCACATAGTTAACCGCACTGCGTCATCACCATTCACACAAGACTTATTTTTTTCTTTAAGATATTTTTGGACCTTTTTGCCTTTATTGATTGATAACAATATGTAGACAGGAGACGAGATAGGGAGGTGTAGCGAAGACACACAGCAAAGTTTGTCCCTGCCAATGCTGGGGTTTATATGCACATATGGTACTTTATTACTGACCACTGTTGTCCCATTTTGAGTTTTGAAGATTTTTTTTTATATGGAAGACATTTTGCTTCTTTGCGAAATGTCTGATAAAGGGCAAGACTCTTCATACTCATTTTGACATGCATCCATTCTCTGCTCAACGAGGTTTTAGGGTTTTACCCTGTCATGGGCTGCTGCAGTTGAAATGAGGCGGAATGATTGATTCTTTGAAAAATGTGTGTAAGTGAAGTACATTTTGGTCCACATGTGCTGTCAGATTAGATAACGGCAAAATTAAATTGGCAGTCTTTGCTGCCACTGTTTACAAATTCACTGAAGTCATTTGTCAAGTCTGTATTTATTTTATATTGTTATTATCATCTACAGGCGTCCTCTAACTGAATGTCCTGAATGTCATTTGGAGAGCATTTGCATAGTTCCTCATACATTTTCACCAGATATGTTTATGTGATAACATTTTGTGAGTTTAGTGAGGCATTGAGTTTTTGGGTGAGAGTTTTACTGTTCTAGTGACTTATGGTCCTCTATTGTGTGTAAGAGCCACTGCTGTAAAACATTCACTATTGTTCCGTCTATGAGCAAGAGAGGCGGAAGACTCCCTATGGAATGCACTCTGTAACGCTATTAAAAGAGACCCATCCTTCAAAACCCACCTCTTCAAAATTGCTTTACCTACTGTAGCTAAATGCTCATCTATTGTCCTACTGTTCTACTGTTTTTATTGATTTTACTCTCTTGATACTCCCAGTATTTTCAGATTCCATCTTACCCCACAGCACTTGTCATAGCACTTGTGCTACCCTCAATGACCTATATGTGTCTGCAAGGCAACTTGTATAACTTCAATAGCACTTTATGTAGACTGCACTTTAATTAAACTGTATACAGTAGATGTGTGTCCTTCCACGTGCAACCAGGTCCAACCAGAGAAACTCCACTTGTCAGATGAAAAGAAAAGGAGTGAATGTTGATCCCAAGATTAGATTACCATATTTTCCACACTATAAGGCGCACCAGATTATAAGGCGCACCTTTTAGAACTGTTTTCATAGGCGCACCGGATTATAAGGCGCAGCGAATAGAAGCCACTACAGTTAACATAGAATAGAAGCTACTGTAGTTGAATGATCCATATATAAGGTGCAATGGATTATAAGGCGCAGTGTGGATTTTTGAGAAAATTAAAAAGGCTTTTAGGTGCGCCTTATAGTCCGGAAAATACGGTACATAATTGACATCATGGCATGAAAAAATAAGAGTCCTGTTTAGCAGAAAACGCCTTTGGAAAAAAAGGCCTCCTGGGAAGTGGTAATCATTATGACAGTTATGCAAAATGGTTATTAAATCAAATGTGATAATGCCAATGTAATAATAATGAAAGACCTGCTGTTAGATTCTGTGCAGGATTGTGGGAGGGGATTCATGTCGGATTAAATGTTTTGATTTTTGTGTTTGCAGCTGCATGCTAATAAGCCACTTTGAGGAACCCAAGCTAAGCGATGATGAGGAGCCACCGACGGAACAAGACAAGAGGAAGAAATTGGTGAGTGAAATGCTTATTGTCGTCTCTACGCTTCTAAGACATGTATCGTCCTTCAAACTTACGCAACAAGACCGACCCCACACCGACACCCTAGTTATATCTACCTCAGCCAGGAGAGGTGAAAGCATTTTGTGAACGTGACCACTGGTCACGACCAATATAAAACGGCCGTGACTGTTGGGACCAATGGTCGCGACTGACTAATTTATGTTATTTCACAGCTGCCACGAAATCATTCTGCGACCACGACCATTCGACCAACGGTCGTGGCCGTTGGCCCAATGGCCGCGACGGCTAGGGGTTAAGTTTGTGGTATAGGACTTCAGTGTTTTGTATCTTACAACATTGTGTATGAGTACAATACAGAGAATGTTTGCATTCGCCATCTTTGTTGAAGAAGAGTCTAGCTATGTCTGAGATAACTAATCTTACTTATCTTTCCTAGTGGTTTAAGCCCTGTGGAAATGTTGTATTAAGTTTTAGAATCCATTGTTTTTCTGCAAACTTCCTCTCCCCTCTGCTCTGGACTAGGTAATCTTTTAAGTTTTTTATTTTTTCTGTAGGCGGGTATGATTTTGTATCCCTCTAGTGAATATTCTGCCCTTCTTGTAAAGTTTCTTTTGATCCTCATGCTAGCTATTTTGCTTAATGTTGAATAGAGCAATTTGGGGTCTTTCATCTCTCTCCTTCACCTCTCGAAAGGTGTCAAAGGTTTTTCTTAGAAAGGTCCTTGTGTACCCCCTTTGTTTCAGGGCATTAAATAGAGTTTTACATGCTAATTTAAAATCGCTTTGTTGTGTACAGATGCGACTGAATCGTAGAAGTTGAGATTTCACTATACCTCTGTAGGTGTGTGGTGGGTGGAAAGAGGTTAGGTTTAGGAATAGGTTTTACTTGAGGTTATATTTTGGGTTATTGTTAGGCTTAGTAGCGACTGGTGAAGAACTGTAGTAAAACATTCAACCGATTACACCGTCTGCAACTCATTTATAGCGGTCGCAACTGATTGGCCACCGACTGTTGGCCACCAGTCGCAACTGCTGGCCGCCGGCCATGATTTCGCTGTTTGTCACTTCAGCTGTCTCGTCTCCATCAACAGCTGCACGCACACACACACACACACACACACACACACACACACACACACCAAATTGAGAACTTCTTTCTTTCTTAAGCCTGATTGTCCAGAGAAAGTATAGCTATTTAGCAATCTAATGGCCTTGGTTCTGTGGCTACGAAACCACCAGTATCTGTAATAGGATCTTGAGAGCCAGATCCTGTCCTGAATGGAGGGTCATTTCAGTTGCCATACCAGGTGGTGGTTCTAATTGTAGTACTTACACTATAGAAGCTTGTCCCCTTAGTGGTCAGTAAGAGATGAATCCAATGAATAGGTCAGTCCAAGCCAGCCTACAGAACGTATATGGCTGAAACCCTAAATAATAGAGCGATTTCAGTGGCTTCTGTTAGGGCTATCTGTGCGAAATAACGCCATCACGGTACAAGTCATTATGGGTTAATCAGGGTCGTATTGGGGATCCGCAGGTGGGTCTGAGTAGGGGACTTAGCTAATTGATTCCGATTTCATGCATGTGTGTGCACACTGTGCTCGCAGGTGTGTAAACATGGAGAGGAATGTCACTGACTGCGTGTGTGCGCGTGCGTGTAAATTATGTCGTTAGAAGAGAGTGTTATTGAGAGCTGAGAGGAGATGTCTCTCAATCGTTGGCTCCATCTTGGCTCCCCTAATCTTTCCAGTTTCTGGTTAGAGAGCTCATGCCAGCTGACAGAGGGCACTGTTTAATCCTGCACACAATGCAGGTCTCTTGGTGAATAGTTGCCTCCATCTGCTTCGGCTGTGGTTCCTGTCTGCTCCTGAGTCAGTTCTCATTTACCACATCGGACACGGGAACATTTGCACTGAAAGCCTTTTAATAAATGCCATTTCACGTACAAATTACACACTTTTTCTTAATCGAATCTGGTGTTTGTCAGGGATGGCTGCACTCACAGTCCACATGGCATGCAACGTTATGAGCTAATAGAAAAAAGAAACAGAATGTGGAAAAACGATGAAAAACAGCGCCCACAAGGTTGTGGCATAGACACAGTCATACATGTTACCAAAAATATATTTAGATTTTAATTACCAATGTGTCTCATTGGTAATTATGTCTGCAGATACCCTAATGAAGACAGGTGGCAGCAGTAAGTTCATCCTGCTGCTCCCTTCTGGACTCTTTTCGGGCAGAGAAGATGCACTCTGAACCCGCTCTGAACCCGTTCACAGCGATATGTGGCCGTATGTGGCCATTAGAGGCGGGATCAAGGCAAGAACAGGTGACATATTGAAGCTGTGTCACACTGCCACAGCTCAAATATAACCAGCCTAACAAGACTACAACCCAGAAATCAGATAATCCTATTGTTACGTTTCTGGTTCGTCGTTTCTGCTTGCTAGAACCCAGAACAAGGAAGGATGAGGGAACTTGTAAACTCAATACTACCGCAATCTGGCCATAACAAGAGTAGTAACTCGTAACAAAGCTTGACATGTCCCGAATAACACAGGAAGGTCCTGCAATCTTACATTGTGGCGGTTTCCTGTCATCAAGAACTTGTGTCCCTTGCAGTTACATTAACTCATTGGCGTTGGTCAGGTTAGACCTATTTCAAATAGACAGTATTTTGTACTTGTATTACCTTCAAATAACACGAGATATAAGCAAGCACCAATATATCTATGGCTTTGCACACAAATCTACATTATGTCATGCTTCATCATACAGTCTTGCTGTAACTCGCTCACAGTACATGAGAGTAATGTGTATTCTTTAGGTGATGAACGAAGACGTCTTGGGACCTGTCCCTCAGATGAACCTTGTTAAAACATCCACACTTGATTTAACCCAGTCATTCAATTACATTATAACTGCTCCCTGGAGAACTAGAGTTTACTGTTGCCTAATTGCACGGGGTAAGTAAAATTTCAGGGAAGATTTTTCCTCGATTTCTCTTATCAGTGGTTGAGTGCCGCTGTCTGCCTTCCCTGAACAAATAAACAGGCCATTTTCTAGATTGCGATAATGAGTGTGTGTTAAAATTTCATGTGTTTGCATGATTTATGTGAGTGGAGTGCATGATGATCATTATGGCTTTTTTATTTTCATGAAAGGATACTGTGCTAGCCATTGTTGTTGTGCTTTACTCTGTCAATTTATCTCCCTGCCAGCACTTTTTATCATCAATGAGTGGGTACGTATGTGGTACTCTGATGATTACACTCGCCTAACAATCATTCTGCTCTTTAAAGCTACTTTTTTTTCTGTTCTCTAACAAATTAATTAACTCTAGAATTGCTGGGTTTTAAAACATTACTGCCCAGCCCTCTGGGCAAGATCGTAGTGCCATTCCCTGAAATAAGCATAGAAGAAGGGTACACTACCGCCAGAGCTGGAAGTGATGTGTTCCGCATCTGTAGTGTAGACCTACGGAACGGATGACTGCTGCTCCCAGAGCAGGAGCGTTATTCAGGGGTTGACACTAAGGTCTCCGAGGCACTTGCCCATCGGGCAAGTGCAAGTCAGGTTCTACTTGCCCTCAGGTCATGTTCACTTGTCCCCCAAAAATATATTGTAAATTTTGCATTTAAGTTTACTTCCTACTTGGGTGCTTTAAACCAGGGGTTTTCAACAGGTGGTCCTGAGAGGGTTCCAGGTGCTCCCCAGCTAAGTTGGTTAACCAGATGTAACTCTTGAGAACGTAAAAATGAAACCAAATGGACCCGCAAGGGTCCATTTGGTTTCATTTTTACACTCAAGAGTTAAAATCCATCATCTAAATTAGCCCAGGTCGCAATGACCGTCTTCAAGACAAATTTATCTTGTGTTGTGTTATTGCGCACTAAGTCGCACACTTGCCCGATCGGGCAACTAGGTAGCAGTCTTCACTTGCCCCACCATTTTTTTTACTTGCCCCGGGCAAGCGGGCAAGTGTTAGTGTCAACCCCTGTGATTCGTGTGTCTTGGATTAATCTTTTAATAGGCTAGAAACATGGCATTTTATGCCATTCTGAGCACTCTGAGCATAAAACCACTGTGCGCTTCCACATGAGCTGCAGATTATTGTGTAGCTGTTGGCATAAAGGTCGGGGGTTAAGGTTAGGTTTATACATAGGTTTTACTGAGGTTATGTTTAGGGTTGGGGTTAAGGGTTAGGTTTAGTGGGGAATGGTCGTGGCCGTTTTCTTCAATGGCCACGGCCATTTGGCAAACGGCCGCAACCAATGGCCAAAACCAATAGTCACGGCTGTTTGATTACAGTCGCGTGACGAATTCATACCGGTCGCGAGCGTTTTACCACCTGTCCACCACCACCGTTTTATCACCGCAAATTTATTTTGCTGTCTTTACTTTGCTGTCTGAGGTCTATGTGTGGCTATACAGTGTGTTTGAAGTTTTGGTGTTTATTTATTTGATTGTTTTTTTCCAAAGCCAACACTACCAGTCACGTGTTTTGACGTGCATTGTGTGTTTTTGAGCGGGGCTAACCTCGCTTGTGTGTCTATTTTAATAAGTAACACAGTTACTTATATAATAATATTGTGTGATGATCTTCCACATGATCTGACCTGTTAGCATAAGACCCCACTCACTTCACTCCATCGTATTTGTGATAAATATTCTGTGAAAGAAGAATAAATGGCTGGCAGTGGGTGGATCATTTATATATTTACTCTGGCAGCAAATTAATTACATTTCAGGAAATATAATTGTTGACTAATCAGATACTAAAGCCATTCCTTGAGCGTGTAATCCCAGTAGGACAAAACATCTATCCCTCTCCCACTCTTCGTTCGTCCTTGTCTCTCTCTCTTTGTAGCTTCCCATTTCAACCCCATCATCAGATGAATTCCTTGTGTCTCATGCATATCCGTTGGCAGCATCATCTCTATCTGCAGGTGATGTTTCTGTGATTGTGTTGTTTTGCCTTGTTGGACGAAGATATTGCAGCTTCCTCTGTGGGGGACTGCCATACTGAATAAAAGATGAACAGAGTGAGCAGAGAGGATAAATAGGAAATTACTTGGCACACTGCTTCACATGCGATTTTCTTCATCACTCTTCAACCGTCCCAGAGAGGCATTTGTGTTTTAGGTACATGTGTGTAATTGCCATATTTTCGCATCAGGGTGCAGTTAGCTTTTCTCTGCCTTTGTTCGCCCAATGATAATTGAATACTCTGGTGAACAGTGGGGGAGACCGATATTTAACTACATATCTGTCCCCTTTGTTGTTAGGAGCCAGAAAATCATGTTGCGATCCATTGCTGGTTTCTAACTACACTCTATGAAATGCATGGTAATTGTGAAGGCAGTGAGCCCTTGCTATTGAAGCTAGGCAGAACGTGGCTGTGTGTGTCTGTGTGTCATGCTGCCTTGACACCACCTGCCACCAGGGGGCACAGCCACACCAACACACACACACACACACACACACACACACACACACAGCTGCTATCATTTATGGATAATTAGAGCTACGTTGGATTAACGTGTTTCACACCACTTTCTCTGTTGAGTCATTCTGCTCCAATTCATTGTTCGTAGTGGGCTAATTGATCTGAACTTGCAACCTTGAAACACAATTACATCATCGACTTCTCAGCTGAAGATGTGCTTCCCCTGGAGAAGCAACATGGGAAACAATCCATATTTTAAAAGAACAAGCTGGGGAAAAAAAGTTGACATTACGCAAGCCCTTCCAATTTCAAGGAATGATGGTAAGAGTGTGGGGGTTCTGACAGCATGGATGAGTAAGATGGAAGGGGGAGAGCATGCTAGTGAAGGATGATAGTGGAGGAATCAGAAATGGGACTGACAGACAAATATGGATTCATGGTTCGTCTGGCCTCATAAATATGCCTTAGTGTTTGATCGATTGCAGCATACTTGGTGCTCAGAAGATGCATACGGGTTGTCCGGTCTTCATAAAGCATACAGTAGATGGGTATTTGGAATTCAATCGTCTAAAGACTATATGTTGGCGGTCAAGTGTTGCAGTGGTAAAGTGCCTGCCCTGCACCATGTGCGTCAAACTTGTCAAGTGTCTATAGCACAGTTGGCCATGGCTCACTGGATTGAAGGTAGGCGGGAAAGGCAGCCTTTTTAATCCTGGGGGCCGACAATTTATTGTACAACCGACAATTCAAAAGGGTAGTTTGAGTGACATTTATGAGAGAGACTCACAATTGAGGTTGAACTAATTATTAACACAGAGGGTAAAGTGTCCAAGAGTGATGAAAAGAGGAAAGGTCCAGGTTAGAGCTCTAGCTCTTTAGTACTATGGTAATCTCCCACAACTTGACATTAAATAAATGAAGAGTGCTTGTACAGAGACTCATTGGCATTCCAGCGTTAAAGCTATAATCCTCAAGTTTTATGTACGGTGCAATGATGTCGGAACTATAATAAAGCTGGTGGCAAATGTGGCCATGAACCCTGAGCACTGCTTTAAATCACTTTGACATTTTCGATCAGTCTGTGTTAAAAGCGTAAGGCCCACTTCAGCCAAGTACGTTTCTCCCTCAGGTACAGGTTTGTTGACTTTGGTTTTTAATAGTAAGTCCTTTGCTTGGAGCTCAGATACAGCTCTGATAAATTTGTGATTTGTTTTAATTTTCATAATTCATTAATTTATTTTGCAACAACTTTCTTTTGTAGTGTAGTCGTGGCCGCTACTTTACGTCTTTCAAACTGTGGAGAGCCCTGAACCAAGCTCATTCTTCCTTCACTGCATGACAAGCCTGAGATGGGTGCGTTTTCCCGGGGTAGTGTGTGTTATTCCAACCAGTTGCTTTCCCCTACCACCAGGGGGAGGCAGTATAGAGACCAGGATTACTGCATATTTTTTGGCAGACCACAGAGACGGTTGAGAACATGCAAACTCCACACAGAAAGTGTTCTTGGCCATTTGGGATTTACAGTACCATCAGCATCATCAAACAGAAAGGTTGGGAAACATCAAAGAGTTGAAACACATTGTGCTAATGACACTGGCTCTGTATCCTGTTGCCATGCCACACATACCCACTTGATCCCACCACCCTTTACACACACACACACACACACACACACACACACACACACACACACACACACACACACACACACACACGTTATTGTGACGCATTTGTCTGTGTAATTGCCATTGATTGATGAAGCCTCTATGAGTGAATAGAAGATTGGTACGCTTTATTAGGACAATTGTGCATAGAGGAAGGACATAATGAAGGTGTGGGCTGCTAAACTGCATAACTGTAGAAAATTGATATAGTACTCTGGGCCCTAATAAAATCTAATGTGCCATAAATTGGCAGCATTATATACTGCTTCATGGTTTATGTTACCTAGATGTGTGTTGGTCGGATGGCACACTGTGAGTATTGCATGTTTAGATGTTGGTTTTGCACATGTGAAATAGGGACCATTAAGAAGGAATGGGGCATTTTAATGAATAATTCACTGTCTTCATGCCCAGTTTCCTCTCACATGATTGAGATTTATTAGAACTGCATTGGATTTATAGTATCTCATAAACAAACTTCCTAGCCATTTCTGCTAAATCCAAAATGTTGTTGAGAATTTAACCATGTCTAGTGTGAATTTTTCACTCTTATTGTGCATTATGTTTCCAGTGCAAATGCTATGAATAAATGTAGCTATAACTATAACTGCTTCTGATTGGGTGGCTTTGTAACCGAGGTTATGGTTTGATGGCCTTGTAACTGAGTATATGATTAATGCATTTGTAACTGACATTGGCTGGGGCACTCTTGTAAAGATTTGGCTTTTGTTGACAAGTTTTTAGTCAGTTTTATGGCATGGTTTTAGTTATGGGTAAGATTTTTCAAAAAGCTGTGCAAATGCATTGGGACCCTGCTTGCACAGACAAAACATTGCATAAATAGGTGTGGTTGAAATAGAAAATTATTGATAAAAGATATGTATCATTTGATTCTGTTTGCTATTTTTTAAGGAAAACCAAACAACAAGAAATGCATCATCAAGCTGGAGTCCATGGTGGCTAAAATGAGCAATTTAGCACATTTTATTATTCTTCATCATTCTATAAATTGGGATTTAATATGTAAAAAAACATAACAAGTATGCACTAGTACTTTTGCTGCTGTTATAAGGTTTTGAAAAACCATCACAAACTAATTTTGTCTCACTGTCTAGTGCAGGGGTCGGCAACCCAAGATGTTGAAAGAGCCATTTTCGACCCAAAATTAAATTAAATTTTTCCTGAGAGTGTGCAAATGTGAACCAAATGGACCCTTGCGGGTCCATTTGGTTCCATTTGCACACTCTCAGAAAAAAAGGTCCTCAAAGAAAAATCATTAACATGGTGAAACACAACCTTTCTTCAGAAATGGAGTTTCTAAAACAAAATAAAGGAGTTTTACAGAACTCCATTTCTAGTCCACACAAGATCTCTAAGGTATATTAATGACATAGTAAAGTGAGTAGGCCTAAACCTTTGAAAATGGGTGGTTCAGATTGAAAGCTCCACCTCTGATAACTGCTGGGCTTTTTTGACATGTCCAAGTGCTACTTTGACTGTCAGACAGCGCAACTTGTTTTGGGTGACTGAAATGTTTATATTATGTTGGTGTGGATCACCCCAGTGTGTGTATGTAATAATGCTACAGCCACTGAGCCACTAGGGCTGTGTTCTAGAGCCGCATGTGGCTCCTGAGCCGCAGGTTGCTGACCCCTGGTCTAGTGGTAGGATTGAAATTAAACTACTATTAGATGTGTCAATGTATGCTTGAAACCCGACATAATTTATTTTTCAATGGATTATGTTGCCATTGGATGTGCTAAATAATAAAATGAGGTGGCACCCTAACCTGATACTTTTTTTTTTATAGAACAAAATATATTGTGGCACTTAAAAGGTTAATGAAAACACTCAAATGCTGGGCAAGGCCTGCAATTGTCTATATTGAAACTCTGTCACTTAATGAGATGCACATTGCAAAAGGCACACAGCCATAATGATCAGCAAACAAGGGGCAGTCATGTCAGGGGATGTTTATCTGAGTCTAATTAGCGTTTAAATTAAGCCATAATTTAAGATCACTTTTAAACTTTGGAATGGAAGTCAGGGATGCCAGATCCTCTGTTTGTACGCTCCACTGAATAGCAGCTGTGTAATAAAACGCATAAAGAAGGCATTGTTCATCAAAATGTTTTTTCTTCATAGCTACCTTTTAATTTGGATCTTGCACATCACAACAACTTAGTAAAGATGTTCTAGCAGGAATGAGCTTCTTGTCACTGTACTGTATTTACTCAGATGTACAGTGTAACAATAAAGAAGATTTTTGACAGATTGAATTCCGAATAAGCTAATCTTTGATGCTTTCGCAGTAATAATTCTTCCTTTGTATCTCTGTCACCCACTCTATTCTGGAAATATTTATAGCTACAGCACCTTATTTTAATTTCGATGTCACTCACCTTAGTGAGCTCAGACAGATTAAGTCTGATTGTCTCATCAACCCAATGTGCCCCTTACTGCCTGACAAATTTATCAGGTATATTTAGAGAAATGTAACACTAAAGAAGATATCGGACAGCTTGAATTCAGAATACACTAATTTTCCTTGTTTGCTCTTTACTAATCATTTTTCCATATCTCCACTGTGGTCACCCACACCCACAGGGCTTTTGCCGAGTCAATGGATCGTTTCTAATTAGGCTGGTTGTGCCTGGGTCAATTTCAACCAAACCACAGTCGCACATGTTTTCCTCACGCTTTCAATACATCATTGGAATGGAAAGAATATTTTGTATACATGACACGTTCTAGCAAGTAAAATATTTGCATGGCATGGGTGATGTTTATCCACCCATCCCCTCATGGGTCTTCAAGCTCACAACAAGTCAAACAGCGAGAAGAAACTGTAAGATTGTGGTAATATAGGCTATGCAAGAAAGTGTTGATCTTTATCATTGTTCTCCAGCGCTGATCTCTCCCTTATCTTTGCATATGCAGTCTAATTAGAGGTGGCAGCTCAGCAGAGGTTGTGTGACACAGTCTCGGGTTATGTCTTGCTGTCTAACGAGCTGCCAGGTAATGAATTATAATGCAATAGCTCCAGGGTACACTACAAGCGTCTAGTCATTTAGCCCACTTAGTATGTAATGACTGTCCACATGATTTATATGTTGTCTCACTGCGGAGCACTGTGTAGAGGGGCGATAAAGCAAACTGAACTGTTTTCTCTTATGCAAATTTACTGGATATCGGGCAGTTATTTTCCTGTTTGAAGTAATTAGCCTGTTTACATTGACATTTAACATCTGATATAATAGCTGACAACTCACAATAGATTGATTCATCGTAATACAGTGAAAAAGGTGAACCCCGTGCACAAGCTTCAAGCACATTGGACAAAAGCATTTTCACTCGTTCATGCATCTGGCCCCAGCCATAATATGCTGCAGTAACTACAGTATGTCCAATGCACTTCAGTTCTCCCTCTCAGTCCTGTTTATTTAGGGAATGACAGATGGTGGGGGTTTGAGTGTCCTTTCTAATGTGGTGAGGTGACAATATACAGTATGGGAGAATATGGGAGAATAAATTGGCAGTCATGATGTGCACACTGAGGTACTTCAAACTGATTGTTTGCCAAGAAAGCATCAGCACTCTTGTCTAGATGTAGACGGACACTTGCCTTTATACGGTAATCTATTAACCCCACAGCCGTATGAAATAAAGGCCATATTTATTTTGGAGTGCCTTCAGAAACACAAAATGAATTAAATCTACAGTGCCAAATAACAAAGGTTATCTCTCCATACTTTGTTTACATATAGAGTCAGGCAAGACCATTATTACTGTACCTGTATGTTTCATTTACATATACCCAACAATTGCCTCACTTGACGGTGAGAGACGAGGCTCGAAACCTGGTTTTAGTTGAGGGGTGCATCTTCCCAGAGCGGTTTCATTCCTTGAGAGGGAGAGGCAGTGGAGTATGAAACTAATAACTATATCATAAAACCCTGCAGTCATAGTCTGTAGTTCCCTGAGAGACAAGAAATCAAAAACAGCTTTGGGAGGAAGTGAGCTAGTAGCGCACAGAGTAAACAATGCATCTGATCGATAATAATTATCAACTGAAGTGCGCATCTGTCATATTGTTTTTGTTGCCAGCACGATGCTTACTTATTCTGCATGCAATTCATTACGGCTGAACCTTCTCTGTAACTGGTTCCTGCTACGGGAGTTCACACTGTCCCATAGGGAACAGTATTTTATGATAATATAATTATATATAATGTGTCGATTACTTTAGTGACCATGGTTATTTAAATATAAATGAGTGAAATACTCTTCACGAGAACACCCATCTGTAGCTCTCAAAGTGCTGAAGAGTGTTTAAAAAGTAGCGATGATGCATACACTGGCTTTTATGGCAGCGGAGGCGTGGCCATTTACTTCATTACAGGCACCTGCACCCATGGATGAGGGTTCAAATTTCTTTATAGACATTTCTAACTCTCTCATCCGTGAGAGTGCATAAGTTGATGTCATCTGCAATATTGCTTTGGCTCAAGAAACCTCAGCATACACAGAGCATGTCTAGATTAAGTACGTTCAAATGTCTTATTTAGCTTTGTTGTAACTTGTATAAAATGCAATCTACCAGTGTGGGAAGCTGCAAGGTCATCCATCAGTAAAATATTGGACATGATGCTCTGCTAAGACCCCTATTTTATTTGCTTCTGTATGGTATTGCAGATATGAGGACGAACTGTCGTAGGCAGACACAAATCAATAACGCAGAATCAATTGCTTGTTTACTTTCCGAGAAGACTACAATACTTGAAAATGCAGCATGTTAAATTCAGTAGGTGGGCAAAAGAGATTATGAAATGGCAGACTTTCCAGATTAGTTGATAGTAAAATGGAGAGGATGAATACTAAACAAACTATCAATAGACACCAGCAGGCTGACGAGTGACCAAAGAACTCAAAACTTAACTCGCAACACGAGGGTCTATAGATTAGCTACGTTTACAATTGCAGAAAGCAGCGAAAAGGTTGAGGTCCACGGCATCCACAGTAATTCACAGATGTATCTGTGCATTTGTCCGTTCCATTTCCCTCCTCATACTTTTCTTGTATGTACAGTAATGCTTTTGATTTGTAAATGTATGTACACTTTCCATCATCAGGCCATAGTCGCGACGCCTTTGCAGGCTTTAGAGAAGAACAGTAGGTGACGTGTAGAGAATATGAAGACAAATGGCCTCGGAGTCCTGGCCTCTGATTCACTTCATCCTGCCCCTATTTTTCAAAAAATCAAATACCATTACCAATTCAATTTGTTTCATGGCATCTTGTCCATTCCTCAGATTGGGCTTTTTTGTCTCTGTCAGCAAATACTTTTCAAGGCAGTGAGGGCTGTGTGCAAACTGAAAAAGAAGCAAAAGGGCCACATCCACGACTGCTTAAGAGGATACGTACATAAGAATTTGTAGTTTGTGAGTGCTACTGCTGAATAGGAGATTCAGACATGGAGACAGGAGACAGACAGACAGACAGGAGACATTTTCTTAGACCGACAATAGTAAATAACCAACCAATGAGCAATAACAAGTAATAATGGAATATTAACGTATTACTGTAACCAATCCACACATACCCCATTGTTTTGTTTGCAGTCCCATACTGTACAGCTAAAGATGCACATGGTTTTAATTTACCAGTGTTTATTTAACTCTGAGAGTGCACTCTGATTTACAAATGCCCTTTCTTTTCACCTATATCACTTTGCTGCACAGCTGTGGTGGAAGTCCTGGACAGAGAGTTTGGTCTTTTACAGGTTAGTGTAGCAGAAGGGAGGGAGGGGACATTGGTGATAGTCCCTCGGTGACGATAGCACGACATAGTGGGCATCCGGGGGCATCTGCACCAGCCTGGATAATCAGCTCAGCTTTTGTATACAGTCGTGATTGGAGAACGCTCCAAATTCAGTGGTTGCCACGTCCAGCTCCTTCACACGGTCATTTTTAGTTGATAACATGGCCTGTCTTGTGCCATTGTGCTCCACTGATATACTTTAATTAGTTTTAATCTGGAGAATAAGCGCTTGGGTTTTGAAGTTCACTGTGGAAACATTTCCAAAGTATAATGGAGGTCATCGAATTTCAGAAATGCTGTTCAAATGTTACTGAAGTAAAAACATCTATATGTAATATTGGGCAGATATTGCTTGTGTTGGATTAGTGTACAGCTGTTTTGGTTCCGGTTATGTGACAGAATGACCATTCAACACCACAATTGCAAAGCAAGTGATGTGATGATTACATATAGCTTTAATATTCTTTTGGCAGATGATGCATAGGATCAAAGAACAGACATTTTTAAACATGCCTGATTTCTAGCGATACTTTTCATACAGTGCCTTTTTTATAGGATTATATTTGCAATGGCCAAAACAAAACCAGCAACAATTAAATCCACCTATATTATGACACCAAATTTTGGTGTCATAATATAGGTGGATTTAGCTTCCATGTGTTTCAGATCAATAGAGTTTAGTTGTTTTTTTATGTGGTATCGGCCCCTTTGTTCCCAAATATCTCTCTGTCTCTGTGTGTGTGTGTGTGTGTGTGTGTGTGTGTGTGTGTGTGTGTGTGTGTGTGTGTGTGTGTGTGTGTGTGTGTGTGTGTGTGTGTGTGTGTGTGTGTGTGTGTGTGTGTGTGTGTGTGCGTGTGCGCGTGCGCGTGCGTGCGCACGCGTAACAAGTACACTGGATGAGCTTACTGTTACTACTAATGCCTCATGTCATGTTGGCACCACAGACTACATATTTGAGTGAAGCACTTGCAAAACTAATTAGTCTTTTAAATTTAAATCCCATCTGAGAACTACTTTGGCTCCTTTTGAAAATCAGAACAACTTATACACAGTATTCTATGTAGACTGATCTAAATGTGCCATCCCTATATGGTCAGCCCTCCCCTACCAGCAAGGCTATGTGGAGGGCAACTGAGAACTCAATGTATTATCAGACTGTTTGTCTAATGAATTATTATACTATATAGGTCTTGTGAGTGAAGGACGAATAATTGAACCTGAGGTTGTCCAAAATGTGAACATCATGAGCAGCTATGTTTCATGTGAGATTAGAAACCATCCGCGGACAGAATGTAGATCAGTTGTTTGATGTTCCTTCTGTAATTGTGTGTGTGTGTGTGTGTGTGCGCGCGTGTGCGTGCATGCGTGCGTGCACGGTGTACGTGTGTGTGTGTGTGCTTTTTGCAGCCCTCTCATCCGTTTGATACATGGTCTTATTGTATTGAGCTGCAAAGTCTCAAGGCTGAAGCACATAATTTAGGGTTTTGATCACGTGTCTCCTTGTCACCGTGTTCTTTATGTGCTGTCTCACTCTGCTCTTTGTTCATCAGAAGGACATCCTGAATCCACTAATATCTTTTTCAATTCACATCCTGTTGATGCCCTCCTCCCACTCTCCATGTGGGATTGCGCGCATGCACAATTGAGGAGAGACAGTGGCAAAACAGTCACAACCGTTATAAATTTGCCTCGACAGGACAACCGTTGAGGATGGTTTCTAATTGTGACTGTTCCCTACAAAATCCATATCCCTAACCTCAGTAAAACCTATGCCTTCACCTAACCCTAACCGTCTGACCGTTATGCTAAATGGTTGTAACTGTTATGAAACGGTGCCGCGGTCACAAAATAATGTCACGGAAGTTAAAAAATAACATAAATTTGTCGTGGTTGCAAATTGATTTCGCTCCCCCACACCCCTCCTACAATTGAGGTATGTATGCATGCCCCCTTGTAAAAAGGACAAGTCATTGTTTACAAGTCAAGTGCAGTCAAGCAATAGGAAAACAGCCACTGCCTCTGGAAGGAAATTACTCCTCCAAATTGAATAAGTGATGCTGTACTTTGGGGGAAGCCGGGTAAAGAAAAAAGCTTTACAGATCTGTAGCCAAACTATGAAATTGTCACTTCTGGCTTTGATATTGTAACCTATATGTTGTTTGTCTGCATGCCGCTCGTTTCCGTAAATGGACTCTACTCTTTACTATACACCAATGGCCAGTGGTGATCATTGTGTTTGGTAAGCATCAAACGCAATGAACAAGCGGCACACATCGCACAGACCAGATGAACACACACTGCATTTCCTACAGTATTTTCCTGCCAACAAGCCCAGAAATCACAGGCTTCACAAGCTAATGTTTTTTGGCTGGGCCATCAGTCAGAGGTGTGTTGGCTCACGGAGTCAGCAATTTCCTCACCATTATCATGTCTGGTTTATCCCTGGGGTAGGCAGGCTTGAATACACAATTTCACCAATTACACCCTGCACTTTTCAGTGAGTGACAGCCTTCAACTTTCTTCAATCCTTCAGTGTTCTGGTTCACCATTTCCGCTGTCCTTCTCTTTCCCCATAATTCCTGGTCAGTTTCCATAAAAGGAAGAAAAAATAATTCTTTTCCGGAGCTATTTAATCTTACCCCTTTTCATTTTCGCAGTGTTGGCTTGAGCAACATGGGGAGAGTTGGAAGCATTAATCGACCACGCTGGGTCATTTTTAGTTTCCATCAGCATGAGCACTAGCCTGCGTTCCTGCCTGATAATGTCACATTTCCAGATGCGTGTAACGGAGTGAATCAGGCTGGAACCCAGGCTATATGAGCATAGGATCATACTCTACTAATAACACGTCATCATGTATGCTCTACTTTTATGTACAACACTTAGTTGAACACTCTCGCGTGATCTGTGAATCACCACATTCAGCAGGTTGATATTTCTGAAATGCGGACCCAGTTCTCCATAACAGACCATTGCTCGTTCCAGGCACGGAGGCTGCGGGGCTGCAGCCCCCATGAGGATTATGAAAATATGCCGCCTCTGGCTCGTTCTATTTCCTTCACAATAACATCCAAGAAGTGGAAGTAGGGTTAGGATGTACAACGATCATCGGTTCTGAATCACCCTATTTCCTTTCCCAATAATGGCTGGTTCCCTCCTGTATCGCTTTAAATGACAGGCACTTTGTAGTTTCCCCAATCTGCTCAAATGCACTAGCTCGGTCTGTTTAGACACAGTCCATCAGCAGCATGTCACTGCATTGGAGAAGTGGAAAATGATTTATGAAGTTAAATGGACCATTGGGAAGCTTCACTGAGCTGGCAATAGCATACATGGGGTTTTATTTTCTTGTTCACACAGTACTCAAATTCTGCATGCGACCCAATCACCTCTGCTGCCTTGATAAATTGTGTGTATGCATGTTCTGATCTGTTTTTATTTATTCACACTGCACGTTGTGTGTGCATGTGTGCATCCGTACTTCCACCCACCAACCAACTCATCTAAGAGAATGCTTGAAGGCTCTTACATTTACCCCCTCTAGTCCGATACTAATTAGGGGTATTATCATTTGTTCGGCTTCATTTGGTGAGAGAATTACGGTAATCAAGGCCTCCTTATCCCCCCTCCAAGCCAAGAGACCATGAAGAACCAATAAATACCTCTAAATGGGAGAAAGAGCCAGTGGGACCCACTCAGTACAGTCTGTCCTCTGCGTCTCGCTCTCTGTCTGCGTCACTCTCCAGTGCTCTGCTCTCTCTACCGTAGCTCGCTTTTCCTCCTTAACCCATTAAACCTTAGACTTGACCCTGTGTCTCCCAGGCCGGAAGGGCCAGATCCATTAGCGACCAACGACCGGTTGTCGCAACCACGTCTCGACCAGCTGCTTACTAGTCGCGACCAGGTTAGTGAACATGCATTGCTCCATGCTTGTGGATATATTCAGGGTTAGGATTGGAGATGGTGTTCCAAGTTGGAACTTCCAACCTATGAAATAGTTGCGACCCCATCCTATTTCATAGGTTGGAACTTTCAACCTATGAAATAGTTGCAACCCCAAGCAACTACTCGCGTACAGGTTCCAACTAATTGATCGCTCGTCAGTACCACATGCAAATAACCAATAAGAAAGTAGTCGTGACCTGTAAGAAAGTTGTCACAACCTGTAAGAAATGTAGTCGCGACCACTGAGAAAGTACTATTTCTCAGTGGTCCACTTTACACTTTCTCCCGACCCCCCCACCCCCCTCAGGTGTTCCCCATTAAAAGTTATATTGACTCTTGTTTCATCTTCTAGCATTTTGTTGTTTTTTTGGCCTGCAATATTATCCTATAAAATGCTGTTAAACTCTTCCTTTAACTAAGACCTCTTTCTCTCTCTCTCTCTCTCTCTCTCTCTCTCCCCTTCGCTCTCACCTTGTTATTGACCAACTATCTTGTCTATCTGTCTTCCTGCTGGTCAATACTGCTGATGACCTGTTAATTCTTTCCTGGAGATTTCCTCCACGGGGTGTCTTCCTTCACCCGCACCTCATTGCCTTGTCAAATGCCACTAATTGACCTTGATGTCAAGAGGTCACTGCTAATGATCTCTTTAATGCCAACCATTTAGAGGCAGCTGATGCAAGTGAAAGTTAGAGTGTGTGTGTGTGTGTGTGTGTGTGTGCGTGTGCGTGTGCGTGCGTGCGCGCGTGTGCATGCGTGCGTGTGTGAGCGCGCGTCTGTGTGCCCGTACCACCATGTTTTCTTTGTGCACTCACTATTTCTGTGATGCGCGTGCGCACAACAGAGTTGTTTCTGCTGCAAGGATTGGTGTAACGAGTAGCCAGTAAAGAGTAATATTGTTACTTTTTCAGGTAACGAGTAGTGTAAAGACACTACGTCCTAGAAAACGGTAATAATATTAGTTACTTCTACGTTGTACTAGTATTACTTAGTTACTTCCATCATGCTGCTGCTTTCAACTGTATTGCAATGGTGAAGGGAGATGAGCTGATGTAACTTTACTGTGATCTAAAAAAGTGCGGTGAACAGCAACCTATTATTACAGTAAGACGTACAAAGCCATCTACAGTGTCAAAGCTGCGACATTGAGGCGTCATAAACTGAGCACTCGAGAGCTGTTTGTGAAGCATGTTTTCCCTATTTATTGTCCCAATCCTCAATAGTAGAGCCGCCCCTGGACTTGCGCTGCTGCTCTGCTCTGCTCTTACCTTCGAGAAAGTCCGCAGAGATTCCGTTGAGTTTCCAATTGAAAAACTCTCAGGCCATGCTCACCCGATTTCAATAATTCCAACTGTGGTCCAAGTATATCCAAGTATGTTTTCGTTTGCTATATAAGTCATGCGTTTATAACATGGATGACAGGAAGTGTAATATACTACAAATTACTTTTGCATCTAAGTAATAAGTAGTGTAATATTACTTTTCTAAAGGGGTAATAAGTAATGTATTACTTTCCTAAATAATATTCCCCAACACTAGTTTATTGAGCCGAACGGCTCAATAAACTAGCGACTCTGACAGCAAGTCGTAATCCAAAACGTTCATGCTTACTGTAAAAATCACCTAATTGCCAGTCCAGGTGTAGTTTGTGAAAAGATTCAGATAAAAGCAATGTTAAAGATCTTGCTTATTGGGGGGGGCAGCTCAGTGGCCTTGTGGTTAGTGTCCGCCCTGAGACTGGGAGGTCGGGGTTCGATTCCCGGCCGGGTCATACCAAAGACTCTAAAAATGGGACCCAAATGCCTCCCTGCTTGGCACTCAGCATCAAGGGTTGGATTGGGGGTAAGTCCCTGCGATATACTAGCGTCATGTCCAGGGGGTGTACTTGTACATCAAGCTGCCTCACGCTATAGAAACAGGAGATAGGCTCCTGACCTATATGGGCCTCAATGGCTCAGCCAGGCCTCCTGACATCATGGCCTGGCAAGGCTACTTACTTACTTTACTTACTTATTGGGGGGGCTGGGGGGTGTGATCTCTCACCATAGCTTATGAAATTGTTTCCTACGGGGGAAAAACACCTTCAGACGGTACGTGGATGCAAGGCCTAGCCCTAGCCTGGCACCATTGCTCTCCTTTATGTGTAATTCTTGCACTTAACGCAGGCCTTTGCGAGCATACATTTAAGTTAAATACAAGGTGCACATCCATGGTCTAGATTAGAAGACTGGTCCGACAGCATGCAGTCTGTCTGAACATCTCTGTCCTCTGTTGACCGCCATGCACAGCATGTGCATGGCTGTGTTTGGCAAATACTGTACATTGTGTTTGTTGTCTAGCACGCAACCAACTTTGTCGCTATGGAGATACTGGTATGCTGCTGTGACTTTGAGATTAACCATTGCATTCCTAATGTGTAGAGGATTCTTGAATTCACTGCTGAAGTGGCTGCCAGTACAGGTGCATTGTAATTTAGTTTGGCCATATACAGTAAAGTTAGATATCCCTGTCCAAAATAAAGAATTCTGACATTGGAGACTATAATATTCTTCACACACTACATGGATGGTTATTGCTAAATCCAGTGTATTTACACAGCAAATAACAGTACAAAGAAATCCAAAACCTACATACAATGATACTCTGTATTGTTTTTTTGCACCTGACTGATATAATCCTTGTTTGCTATTAGCTATGCTGGTGCATTGTCTGGAGGAATGCCAAACAAACATTTTACTGTCAGTACACAAAATGTTACATTAATGAACAACCTTGAACCTTGGGGAGGGGGAGAGAAGGTTGCGCACATCCAAAACTATCTTAATGGCAGTGTTTGGCACCAACCGCAACTGAGATTAAACACTAATGAATTGGTCTGCACACTGTGTAGCTGCCATTGGAATGCTTCATTAGGACATCAAAAGGACATATTGCAGCATTCTGTGTGAGTGTTCTGCTTCCGTCTGACTGACTGTTGTTTAATCTAGGCTGTCAGTGACAATGATTATGTTCCTGTGAGATGACATAAATGTATAGTGTCAATAAAACTATAGCACCTGGAGTCAACCCCATAAACCAAAGAACATGCTGACTAATCCACCTCCTCCCCTCTCTTTGATTCATCACTCGCAATAAACAAGGTGGGTGTGTAGTATGGGCGGTATGCATTCGTGTGTGAACATTCTGCTTCTATTTATGTGAAATAAGCATGCAAATACACTCTCCCTGTCATTATAAGCAATGACACTCATGATGTACATTGACAATGGACATTATTGTTTTAATGTTGATGTTCAAAAGAGTCTTTGTGAGACAGGAAATATAAAATTAATTTTTCATATGGACCATATGGTGGGGACAGACTCCAATAATCCTCCTCAATGAAGGTGTTGTACATGCACAGTATGTGTGAGCTTGTTGATCAGGTAGAGGGAACAGTAGGGATGGAGTTCGATAGCTGTTACCCGAAAACAATCCTAGAACGACATCATTGAGACCCGTTGTTGATAAGCTTTGGGCGTATCAAGTCTGTTATTGAGCTTTGTGGCCGACGATCAACTTTAATCAATCAAAACAAGAGGTGATCAGTGAATAAATGTATTCATCCATGCTGGCACAAGTATGTCTGTATAAAAGTGCAATGACACCTGCCAACCAGCGTTGTCATTGTAAACTAAATTACACATTTACAGTGACTATACACGATGACCAGTTAACAATTTATTTAATATTCTTTTATTTGTAAGAAGTTCAATTTCCTTCTCTCTGTTAGAAAAGTACTGTATTTGATGACCCTAGTAACAGAATGTAGGCTACTTTTGCTCAGAATGTAGTGTCACCACCAAACCACAAAATAATAAAGAAATGTTCGAAGGTCATCCTTATCAATATGAACCTAACAAGCTCCATCCCTAGTGAACATGCATTCTTTGTATTTATGTGAAATGTACAACTTTCCATTTCAACTTTGTATATCACTCTCAAATGGTAGCCAGGACTATTTTCTATAATGAACTTTATTACGTTATGTGTTGTCATTCAGAAGGGGCTTGCATTGGTTTCTCCAAAGGATAATAATGAATAAATATGGAAATACTAAGTATTTTATGACATTGTTTTTTGCATTACATTTTTATGAAATTCATGCAGCATGCATACTAAAAAGAACATTCAAACATAACAGAAATGAGGTATAGACAAATATTGACCATAACAGACACACAACAATATTGACAACAGGAACAAACAGTGGTATTGTGCACTGGGGCAAAGAGTAGAGAGAAAGAGAGCAGAGATGAATAACGCTAATGAGAGCAGGCAAAGCAAAGGCACGGAGTCGGAGGTCCCTTTCAAAAGCCGTGTTTCTGGTGTTATAGGTAATATATAAACATAATATGCCTGCGGCTGGCAGAGCAGTGGAAATCAATTACACAACAACAGAATGTGTACAGTATGTGAACCCCTACAGGAAGAGGGTACAGGTGATGCGGATTCTACCCACTGTTTTCAAAGTAAAAATCACCTATTCAATACAGGGCATGATAGGGCATGATTCTCAGGAAAAGAGACACATTTTGTAACAGGCATAGGGCTCCATTTTCGTTACATGCTAAACCCCTTATCCCAAAACCCTTATCCCTTTTTACTATTTAAAAAAACCTTTGGGAATAGTTCAATGTGCCAGCATGTAGACTGGCCATTTGAACTATTGAAAAATGTTTTTAATAGTTTAAAAAGGCAGAGAAGTTAAGGGATAAGGGGTTTAGTGGGGACGAAAATCTAGGCCATAGGCTCCAAAATCTTTTGTTGATTTGAATTGTGATTTGGAACGGCAGCAGCTAGCTGGCATCAGCCCTGCGGCAACATGATTATATAGTCAGGCCTGGATATAGAGCAGGCCTGCACACAGCAAGGTAGAACACACACACACACACACAGAAGTGTGCCTGTGTTTTAACTCATTCACACCTACAGAAATACACGCATGTATTGAACACACATCTACTCTCAATATTCACATTGACAGTACACTATTCGTCCTTCTGCGTTGTTACTTTCGCAATCATCGCCAGTTCGCAACTGCGATTATCATCACTATAGATGGATATTATGCTCTCATTTCAGCTCCCACCTCTCCGTTCTCTCATTTCTCCACCTGTCCTTTTCATTTTGCCCACCAGGCAACGGCAAACCCCAAGATCTTATGCTCATCTTCTTCACCTCCATGCCTCTCTCACACACACACTCAACTCACTTTCATTCTTCCTTTCTCTGTCCTTTCGTCGTGTCACAGTGGGCCTGCCCTTGTGCTTCCTTCTCATCACTCCTTTTCCCCTTGGCTCTCAGGAGTCCCCTTATCTGTCTTCTTCCCCTGCTTCAACTCGACAGGAATGCTTGAGTGCCTTGTTTTTGCTCTGTACCCTGCACAAGTGCACATAGGTGGCTTCTGAGCCATCCTCCCTTAACACCTACACAAAAAACGCACGCACGCACGCACACACACACACACACACACACACACACACACACACAGCTCTCGTCTTCTTTCCACTCTCTTCATCTTTTTACCTCCTACCATCTCTCGATCAGCTTCTCCCTTTGCCTCTTTCACGGCAGCACTCACCCAACTGTTTCATCTTTCGAATTCAAACTCCTAACTCTGCGCCTCGCTCCCAGCAGGTCCCTCTCATATAGCATCAGCCGATGTGATCCGTTCCCCATGCACATACAGTATGGTCTAGTACCTTTATAAAAGTCAACCACCTAAGTGGATGAGATTCACGAAATTTGATGTATATGCAGGTGGTGCTCATGGCTTCGTTCAGGATAGCACAAACAGTGGATGGTGATGAATACAGCAGAAGAATGAATGGATGAATGAATAAAAATTAACCTATAAGGCTCACTGACTGTTTGACATGTAAACAAATACACAGCATGCCTCTTGCATTTAGCATAGCTAGTAGTACCATCCCATCTCCTGACAGGAGGGGCGAAATCTTTTTGCAACCTTTGGGAAAAAAGGTCAACCACTTTGTTAAACGGTCGTCAGGGTTCCCAGCCTATAAACGCTTGTGATCGATTTACAAACAATTGTGGCCATTTTACAAACGGCCGCCACCTCGATTGAGGTCGCAAAATGATCTTGCGGTCTCTCTATGCAACGCTCTAATTGGTTTAGAAACTTCATAGACAGCGTTTTAAGTGGGATTAATAATGAAATGCCCACCATTTCTGTTTCACGGAATTGCTGACTGTAACGTTGAAGCAAAATGTACATGTACTAAGCTTGTGCCGAGCCGGGCGCTGTCCCATTGCTCCTGCTTGCTAGCCTGGAAACAAGCCCAAACTGCCACAGGAGAAAAAGGAAGACATCTACGCAGTAATATTAGTCTTGTCCATGCCAAGACTAAGAGGCCTGCTTGCCCTCTCTCTTTCTGTTTGTCCTTCTCTGTCCTTCATTTCCTTAATCAATCTCATTGCTGGCAGGAGAAAAACTCCCAACTCCATTTTTGAGGGTTTGATTATTGTTATTTTTTAACTATCTTTACATAGAACCAATGGAATGGACACTTAACACCATTGGACACAGAATATTGGCTCTGGCATTTGTGAACTTCACCGGCCCAAATATTAGATTTTCTTATTGTTTTGGCTCAGTCCGATGACTGCTCTTCTGGTATATGCCAGAATTGCCAGACCTGCCAGTCAAGGCCTGGTTCAAAATAGTCCATGTTACAGTACTGTAGGTTGGCATGTTAGGTAATTTAACATGGAGATGTTAAAAGGATGATTTAGCAATGTATGACATCTACTAAGACATTGGACAATGGTTTTACTAGGATATGTTGTACTGTTGGGTTGCTCTGCGTGTGTGTGTGTGTGTGTGTGTGTGTGTGTGTGTGTGTGTGTGTGTGTGTGTGTGTGTGTGTGTGTGTGTGTGTGTGTGTGTGTGTGTGTGTGTGTGTGTGTGTGTGTGTGTGTGTGTGTGTGTGTGTGCGCGTGCGCGTGCGCGTGTGCGTGTGCGTGTGCATGACTGCACGTACATAGAAGCACTTTTACAGCATGCATAATATATACATAGCTGTACTGTACATGTGGTGGCCCACATACTGACTGTTTATCCAGCGCTCAACCTTGATCCTCTAAAGACCCAAGCTGCTGATTTGTAATATCTCCCTGCTTCTGTGTTTTATTTGCAAGTCTGAATCGAAGCTTTGATTACAGATTCAAACCTACACCTGAAAGGAGGTCAGAAATGCAGGTGTGAAAGTTTGAACGTTTTACTTTCTACTGTACCAGACATCTGTTTTTGAAGTATTTCTTATTTCTCTCTACTATTTCTACATAGGTCAGAGCATATCAAGCTTCAATGTCATTTCTTTTAACAGAATGTGGTTAATTGATCTTCTTTGAATGTTCTTGGAATATAAAAACGCTGAACCTTTCCAGGAAATGAATGAGGGTACAGTAACAGCAGTTTGCTTTACACAGACACAAAACCTTTAACCATTTTTTACATTCTCAAGAAAGAGTAGTTGGTTATCAACTCTCTGCCTTCTAGCCTGGGGCCACCTGGAACCCCACCACGGACCACTGGTGGTCCCAGGTCCTCTGGTTGACAAACCTTGTTCTATTCCAAGCCTCAAGCTCAAGTCTTGAACTCTTGAAGACGTTAATGATGCTCCACTGGCTTGGGAGTTCGTGTTAGCACTGTGTTGCCCTTGGTAACGGGGACCCGTATTGATGATCTGTCATAATGCGATATGATTAATATCCCCTGGGGTGTAATCTACTCAAGCATCAGCGTCCCCTACCACATACGGCCATTACTTCAAGTCGATGATACATCATCCGAGATCCATATAACTCATTACACAAAATCTGCAGATAGGCCTGCCAGCACGATTACATAATCGCCAGATCATAAATACTTAAGCTAATCACATTTTTTTTATCCACAAAATCGTTAACATTAAGTCTGACTGCCAACATTGATCCAGTCTGTATGTCACTATACAGTATATACATTCAGTACTGATAATATACTGTACCTATTCCATTCTATGCAAGCAAGGCAATTTAATAATTATTTGTGTCACGACTAAATCTTCAATTAAAATTTTTAATTGTGACAGAAGTGTTTATGTGTGTACATGTACATTATGTGATATTGTGTCTGTGGGCATTGCGGCGCACATACCAGGTGTGATGTGATGTTTCTATGTCCACTTGCACCCGTGGGCTGGCTTTGTCTTTTCACATGTGTGCACACACACACACACACACACACACACACGTGTGCACTCATCTAATGTGGGTGACACAGCATAATGTAGAGGCCTTGCCAAGGATCTAGGCTGGATCAATTCGTATTAGCCAGTAAATTAAACGCTGACTATCCTCCAGTGTCCACGATTTCAAACCTACGAGTGAAGCAGAACAGGCCTGAGAGAAGGACGAGTGGCTGCAGATGAGTGAGTGACAGAGAGAGCTTGAAGGAACAGAGGGGGAGGGAGGGGCTGGAGCAAGAGGATAGATAGAGATCACTAATTGGCCTCTGTGTCATTCTCTATGCCGATTTATCAGCACTGCTGGTAATCCCAGATTTAATAATGCAACAATGGAGACATGCAGCAAGAGAGGCCTGGGATTGTATCTCTTTTCTTGTTCTTTTTTTTCCTTTTTTTAAACCTCTAATTTCTTTTGAGGTTTTCTTATGAGGTCACAAAAGACAATTGCAAAGGGCAGCCAAGCCATTTATTAAACCAATGATTTTAAGTGCACAGAAATAGTTAATTGAATGAGGATGATTATTTGTCTTATGCATATTGTATTGTAAAACGGCTAAATATTTCAGGAGTGGCATTTTTTTTTCTGTCTGTCGGTCTGTCTTTGTCTGTCTTCGTTGTTGTGTAGGAGCTTTTGCCAACAGAGGAATATGCCACCAAGGGATGTGTCATAGATAAATGTGGGCGTGGAATTCTCTCAGTTGTATAATACAGATTGACTGGGCTTTGCACAGTGGCTTGCCAGCAATGTTTTCTCAAGCCACACGGGTCTGTGTTGGGATCAAAGTAGATTTGGAAAGCGTTGGACAATCTAGCAGTGTGTGGGCTACAACATTTACAGTACTGACATGCACATATTATGCATGTTGTAAACATCTTTCTGTGCAAAGGCTCAGACTCCCCTCCGTGCACACACATGCACACACACCATACACACACACAGGAAACCATTTCAACGACAGTACTACCATATACACTCACCAGCCACGTCAACAAGTCATTTTTTGATGTTAATTAAAAGAGTTAGATGGAAAGCCTCTCCATTAAGTCCCACTCCTTGGAGGTTTGATTGTACTGTAATGACAAAGAAGCAATTAGCATAAATACCTCACTTTTCACTGATTGGTACTAGGGAGCCATGATTTCCATTACCAGTAATATGCCTCTCAAGGGCAACAAGGATTATTCCTCACCTGTGTGTGTGCAAGTAGGCCTAGACTTCAATCAGTTTTGGTTTTAATGAAAATGGTGGAGCAGGGAGACAGAATGACGGAGACAGAGAGTTTTTGGAGTTTGTGTACTTTTTCATCCCATAAAAACCATTATAACAACATATTGCGCCAACAGTGACAAAGGCGGAATATCATTCTGTAGCCTATAGATAAGATAAAGCCATTTTTAATCAAATTAGTCACCAAAGGCAGCACTAGAGTGACTTGAGATACAGGAGGGAAAAGCTCTGTAGATGCAGCAGAACAAAGACACAAAAAAGTAGCACCGTCATCGCAGTGAACAGAATATCTCTGCCAATTCCAAAATGTTAATTTTTCAGAAAATGAAATAACTGAAAGAAACCTTATGGCATATAAAATTATTATGCATATGCCATTTTAGCTGCAATTTTTATGCACACCAGTATTGTCAGACTGGTTTAATGTTGATTAAAAATGTGGCAAAGTGCAAAGGAGTTTTTGGACTAGTCTGTATCCCAGTATCCTTGTGGTGTCACCCTAGAGCACATATGTCAAACTCAAGGCCCGGGGGCCAAATCAGGCCCGTGAATGAATTATCTTTGGCCCGCAGGATGATATGGATACATGGGATACATCACTGAGGATACGTCCCAGTTGCATCCATGCGATGTATCTTTAAGTCTTTAGTTTCTATTTATAGTGGCTCATAGGAATAGACTATGTGACAACCGGGAATAGTCTGGTGACCACCGGAGAGACGGGTGACAGCCGGAATGTAGACGGCACCCGGGTGAGCAGTATGGGTTAGCGCCCCAGCCTGTGTCCTCCGTGAGGAGGAAGCCCAAAAACCTTGGTGAGGCCGTTAGGAGGGCCATTATGATTCACTGCTCCTGAATGAAAGGTCTGGTGCTGGGAGTCTGGTGCAACGCACAGGTCCTGTGCCAACCTGGTGAGAGCAGGAGCAGACCTGGTGAGACGTAGGAGGGGTCTGGACAGGAGTCAACCCACAGAGCCTAGTCCTTCCATGTGCCAGAGTATGGTTCTCCCAGTCCCGGCAGAGTAGTTCTGGAGCAGTGGATTGTGTGGCCTTGGGTCTTTCCCTAGTGGACTGACCGAGAGTAGCTACTGGGACGTAAGTCGGGACTTGATCAACCCCGGCTGGGTCGCCTGAGTGAGGGGTATGATGTTGCGAGACCCGAAACCCTGATGACCTTGGGATACATCACTGAGGATACGTCCCAGTTGCATCCATGCGATGTATCTTTAAGTCAGAACTGGCCCTCTGGTATATTACACACACCATGATAAGAAATGAATGCGACTAAATGTTTTACTTCCTCAACTCAGTCTCATTTACTTTCTCAATTAACTCAGCACTTGGTGAGGATCATAGAAGAAAAAGATTTTCCTGAAAAATTGCAGGTGTTCCTGCTATTTTTCATTAAAACTTAAATAGTTTTTAATGCAGGCAGTTTCATCTTTACAATTATCTTGCCATTAAGAGACATTGATTTTTGATGGAAAATTACTTTTTTGCTGTTTGACAGGGACGTCGTCGTGAACCGGTGTTTAAACACAGACCGGTATCTCCGGCCCTCGACTTGTACCAATTTTTTTAGTTTGGCCCACTCTGTATTTGGGTTTGACACCCCTGCGGCCTAGAGGTAACTGCTGCAAGAGCCAAAGTTAACTTACTGCCTGTTTGTGTGTTTGTTCCTGCAGCTGGCCATGGAGGACCCGGTGCACTGTGTCTCTCTTCAGCAGTTCGTCTATGAGAAGCTGAAGGCCCAGCAGGCACTGATGGGTGACGAGGGCTTTGGCGTCCTGATGTCGACAGTGGACACGGAAATAGTCAGGCAACTTCAAGAGTTCCTCCAGGGCCTCTGAGTAGCAGAAGCTGGCCAACTGCCTGTCTATTAAAGTCCGTTGTTACCTTACACACACACACACACACACACACACACACACACACACACACACACACTTGCCTAAAGCCTACTTTAAAAACAAGGAGAGGCACTCATCCCTCCCCCTCTAACTAATGGGTTAATGACCCAAAACCTCTATCCTCGTAAGCCTTATCTATAGTCCTTACCTAGCCTTGTGGACTACCTCCTCTGAGCTAGACTCCCTCAATCCCTTCTCCTTACCTAGAATTCTAACGTCTGCCAAACCAGGATTCGTTCCTGTAGACCCATAAAGAGACAATACCTTGATGTTTTTCAAATAACCATATAATATAGAGCTTCCATTCCATTCTTCTTATTCTAGTTTCGTCTCTTAATGTAGTATTTGTGTGGAATGGATAGAACATCGGAGGGATGCTTTAAAAACAAAAAAGGGGCAAGGGAGCCGAGAGATATCTGCAGGTGCCAGAGCAGACTCCAGAGCAGGAGTCTCTGGACTTTTTCTACGGGGCAGGGTGGGGTGGGGTGGGAGGGGCGGGGGGGTGTTGCTGCTGGTTTGTAGGAGCAGAAATGTGGACAAAACCAACTGAAGGACCTAAAGCAGTGTTTACAGCAACGCATTCTTAAAAGAGTTTAAAAAAACAACAAAAAATATATGTAATTTTGTATGTATGTAAAGTATGGATGATTTTCAGCATGATGGTGTTTTAGTTTTTATTTTTTACTTTTAAGTTGTTTTCGTTACGTTTTTGTCAAAACCAGAGGTCAAATTGAAGTGACTACTGATATTATAACTAGAGGTTTTTTTGTTTTTCCTGTAAAATGGGTGATTTTTAAATGGATAATTGCTTTGTAAGCGAGCTGAACCACATTCTCTATATACAGTATATATGTATATAAATATATACTGCTGCTAACTCATGGTGTGTCGGAGCACTTTAATAACCAAAAAACAGTTTCACCCATTTTAAACACTTCTCTCTGTGGTACTTCTCACATCGTTGTGCAACACAATGGCTATTTTCACAAAGTCTTGAAAGAATGTGGGATATGTTTTTAAGTATTCACATAAATCGTGCCAGGGTCCCTGGCAGAGGCAGGTGTCATGAAAAATGTTTGAGAAACATTAACGGTTGAGATGTCTGAGATTGTAGCGTGATTGTAAAACTTGCATCCAGACCCTGTTGTCACTTTTGCAGATGATTGATTCAGGTCTTCAACTGCAGATGGTGTGAATGCAAACATAGTTTGTGATCAGACCCTAAAGGGTAACTCAACCTTATTGTTTATTTAAAATAATCAACTTCTGAAAAAGGTAAACCAGGGTTAGGACAGGTTTAAATTTGTGTAGCTTTACCCACGTACTATTGCTCTGGAAGAGATTTGAGTGATGTTGTGTTTTTCAGTAGTAAGTAGTAATTTATCCAAAAGGATTTTTGTTGTATGAATCCATCATTTTGAACACTAGTAAATAAACCAAGATAATGAATGAATGAAAAAACTAAGCAAATGCAATACAACCTTGTAGGCACCCAGGTTCTATAATGGACTAACATGCATAGGTTTAAACCAATAATTAAACCTCAAAAGTTTGAATCTAATATATTGTGTGGACTGGGGAACTTCTAGAGAAATGTTTACAATCCTTGTAAACATGTACAATCCTTGTACAAACTTGTACCCCAACTCTAAAAGTGAAAAAGAACCCTAGGCTTCTAAGTGATTACAGAATTTACACCAGAAGTTAGACATTAGTAGATGCTTTCCAGAGTGATTTACAATAAGCAAGTCCTGAGTGATCCAGGCCTCTATTTTTGATATATCCTCCTAGTCAAGTTTTATCCCTGCTTCTGGTCAGACTGAATTAGACGCATGCATTCAGGTTGGGAAATGTTAACTGCCATACAGTGTGTCCCAGATTTATTTCAGAAATAGTAAAACATGCAGATTTACCAGCTGCTCAAGGGATTAAGAAAATATCCTCTATTCTCTCAATGATGGAGATAATAGTGACTGACATATTTCCTTGGACACTGTGACAGAGTTGAATAGTAGTCAGAATCAAGGCCTTATGCTTTCCTCACCTATTCTCAACACCTAAGACCTTACTTACAATTTTTATTTTATTATCTAGTTCAACAGTAAAATATTTCTGCCATTACAATGTTTTGACCAGAACACGATAGACATACTATTTTGTTTGATGATTACATTTTCAATAGGAATAATTTCAATCCCCCAACCCCAAAAACGACAATAAATGCAATACATGGCCAAAATGTTGCATTTTCTAGAAATGTTTGTCACTGTGAATATTGTTACTGTTTCTGTGTAAATCAACATTATTGGTGCCTTGTTTAATATCCTGTTTACTGCATATCACCAGACTCCAGTTTCTTTATCATATACTTTGGCTTTTCTGGTGTTTTCTAATCTCCGAAGACATTTACGTCACTGCTGTGGAAGAATGAGACAGTAGGGAAATATATTGATTCTTATAATTCAAGCTGTCTTGCCAATACCGACTTTTCCAGTGCTGTGTGTCTCCATAGGGAATCACTGCTCAACACATTGCTGTACTGAAATTGTGACTTCTTTCTCTATTATTTAAAATATAGCGTTTAAGTGGATAATACAACATACTTTTTGCCTTCTTGAAAAAATGTGGAGTGAAAGTACAAGATTTTCTTTGTAGTGACATGCATTCACAAATATGTGGTACTCCAAGTATAGCAGTAGATACTGGACATACTTAATCATTGCTTTCTGGTCGCCCTTGCTTTTGAATAACATCTTCCACGTAGTTCTGACTGACTGGGAACTCAACTTTGTGTCTGACAGGTAAAAGTTCAAGTTTGCTTTATTTATTTGTCATTTTTTCCAACTATAACAGCAGAAAAAAACATCCATCCATCCATCTTCATCCGCTTATCTGAGGTCGCGTCATGGGGGTAACAGCTCCACCAGAGAGCTCCAGACTTACAGTTGAAAGACAGCACAGAATAAATGTATGAAATACAAAACAATACAAACTTAAATAAGAATAAAAACACTACATAGATCCCATAGAAAAAAAAAACACTTGGCCAGATAAATAAGTAAAAACAAAAACTAAAAAGTACATACGCATGCACTCATTGTTTGGCAGTGACTGCAGAGATTTTCTATTCACTCTGAGGTAATTGACGCGCACACAGCGCTGGTGATCACTGAGAAATGTAATGAATTGTTCCTGCGTGCACCCCACTCACATTCTGTTCTGTTTGTTACAGGTCATGAAATCTTCCCTGATTAAAGTGTCAGACGCTGGACTGTGACTAATGGTTTTAAATTAACAATAGTTCTGTGGAAAGCAACTAACAACAGCATTTAATCTTTCTTACTCTTTCCAATTAGCATTGACCAACCTTACATGGAGATGGATTGTAGTCCATAACAGAACAGATGGAATCATTTTAAATGTTAGGCATGAGATTAAAGAATGGTTTTTGGCTTCACAGGATTAATCTGAGAAACAATGGCCTAATGGAAAATATACAACATACACAGCACAACAATACAACACTACACGGCATCATCTGCATCATCATTTTTTTTAATAATAACTGTTATTTTTGGAGGTTTTGTTTGGCTATTCCTGTTGGCTGTGGTGATGGCTCATCGTCTTGTCGGCCAGCCGCCTTGTATTGCACACGACTACGGAGGCCAGGTAAGGTTTATCTCACAATCTTCTACCTCCTTCTCCCTTATAATTGCACTTGTTCCCCGTCTGTATCCTCTTGTCGGCTGGTTAATCCCCCTGTGGCACTACAACGCTTTACTGATTTCATGTGAGGTAAACATGCATCACTTTGACAAAGAGCTAAGCTTTGCATAAAGTCACTGGTAAAGAAAGTACCTTTAGTCAAAGGAGTGCTGCTGGCTGCCATTCAGAGCTGCACCAGAAGTGAAGCCAGCTGCTCTAAAAGCTGTGAGGGGATTTTTCTTTTACCTTCAATGTTTAGTACTTGTCTGGCTGTCCAACAGTATATGGAGTGAAAAAGCAAGGCCTTTCACTCTGATTACAAATGTTGAGTGGAATCACTGTAATACCATCTCCATTGGCCAGTTTGTTCATTGGCAGGAAAATGAAAAAGGATAGGGACAATGTCATGAGTTAAATGACATATGGGAATAATGACTAGGCTGCCTCAAAGACATCATTTTGCGTTAAAAAAAAAAAAAAAAGTCAAGGTTATAATCTCCCGTCAAGGACACACACTGCATCACTAGACAAAGTTGTTTCATTTTGTTTATTCCTTGTGGTAGTGTGCAACATACCAATTCAGCAGGATGTTGGATAAAAGGATCACATTGACAAGACTTTCAACATCAAGCCTTTAAACATTTTTTTAAAGGAATGTCAAGTGATAAATATATATATGCATGTATATTAATTAATTATTATCACTCTTCTGTCAACATGGATTTGATATGATTTGAAATGTTTTGACAAGCAATTATCTATCACATCTGTACAGTAGATAAGAATGTTTAATTTAATCTAAACATTTAGTCTAGCTCCCGCCCTTGTATGGTCACATCAGAACATCAGCACATTTGCACTAGTGCCTGGGGGGAGCTGATTTCTTTCCAATACATCAGACAACTTTAATTACTTTTTCTCAACTAACATGAAGTTAAAAATCATACATCATCTCATTCCAGCCAATCACAATTTGCGTCCTTACCTTTGCCATCAGTGTTTGTGTTAATGTTTGTGTTTACACCAACACTCAAAATTGTCTATTCATCAATGACATTTAATGTTAACCCAACTCCACCAGATTGCAGCAGTATCGACACCTCCTCCTCCTGAAATGCATCTGGTTATAGCCTCATAAACCATCCCTCCCCAGGCTAGCATCTGGTCTCTCTCAGGCAGTAACGATGAACCGCAGCGGGACAAAAAATTCTCATAATAATTTTGAGTTGTAGTCCTGTTAGGTTGTTTACATTTGCGCTGTGGCACGGCTTCAATGTCATCAGTCTGCTAGAGGTACATTGTGTCTGCCCCGAGAGAGACCATACTGTTGTCCAGCAAATGGACAACAATGTTTGTGTGGGGACAAATTTTGGGTTACACCCACCAAAAGCTGGACCTAGGAGGGGCTATTTATCGCCTCTCAAAAAGAATTTTATGTTCGTAACAAAATGATAGGGCGGTGTGTGTGATCAGTGAGCAGTGTAAATTCCTTCTCATATACTGCAATTCCTTGTTCGCTCTGTTTGGCATGGTTCCAAAAGATGAGGCTTCAAATGCTGTTATGCTCTGGGATGTAATGAAACTTGATACAAGCGTTCACTGGTATGAATTAGATATTGACTGAAAGGTCAGTCTTTGTCAGCTATTAATAGTCTGTCAGCTGACCTTATCGGTCGAATCCAATCAATTTCATTCAATTGTGCTGGCTACTTCATCTAATGTGTGACCTGTCAGTGATAGTGAATAGTTTCAGCACAATCGAGTATCTGCAAAGGGTACAGACAACCAAGCATTGTCAATGCTGTCTGTAAGGAGAGAAGACAGGGGTTGCCCTGCTCAGATCAAGTAATTCTGTGACCAGGCAGGGTACTATGCTGTGCTCTAAACCACTAACAATTCCAATAGGTCATATAATATCCACAAATGTCCCTTGATGGAGGTTTATTAGGGCAGAGTTGAGGGACTACATAGTGAATTACATACTGGTATGGTATGTAAATGTATGCAAGGGAGTAAGAGACTAGGACAGAGTATCATCCCGCTGCATCTGTGCTCCTCACTGGAGACATGGGTAATGGGAGACAAAATGGCGACAAAATATAGTGAGGCTGAAGGGCATAGGGAGGATGAGTGACTCCACAAGGCCAGTGGGCGACGGTGGCTCAAGGGTGGCTGGATGGTAAACCCAAGGTGCCAGTTTGAACCTGGGCTCCCCCAGTGTGCTCCCTGAGCAAAACGCTTGACCAGTAACTTCTCCTGATGTACTGGACGGTACCTTGCATGATTTCCTCTGCCATTTGTGTGCAAATTGGTGTGCAAATTGGTGTGCCGTTGTTGTGCCTGATGTAAAGTGCCTTTGATAAAGACACTGTATACTGTAAATGCACTATTTACCATTTGCCAAGCTGTGATTGGTGTTTGAATGTGATTGTCATTGGGTAGATTTCTCTCTCAGAAAACTGCTAGGGTTTCAGCCAAAGTGAGGCACACTTCCAGGGCTGGGAAGGTGTCACTCGTCCCAGAATCATTAGCTAGGCCTGTTCAAAGTATCTATTTTCATTTGAGTGCCATAGCCACCCTTTATGCACTGGCTGTGGGCTTTGCATTCTGACAATGACATAGCCGTTTATGCCATATGTTGCCAAGTTTTGTGAAAACACTGAAAACAGCCTGCATGGTACAGCCAGAACAGCTATTTTTGGCAGAAGGTTAAAGGCCAAAGTCCTTTCAGGCTTTATATTGTTTTCCCCCAAATTCTCATATAATATTGCAGGTAACAATGGATCTCTCCGGCCACAGTGTCCTCTTTTATTTTTTGTAGAGCTTGTGGTAAGCTACATAATGCAATATGCAGAATTGCATATATAGTATTTATAATTTGGCCTGCAGCTGCCGTGGTGTGCATGATGACAATATGCTCTACGTCCATGGCTGCCACAATGTGCATAATCACACACACACACGCACACACACACACACACACACACACACACACTACTCTACATCACAATGTGTCCATTATGCCACCCAAATGATGTGAAGTACTTGTTCACAGGCAGGCAATCAAAGCAGTGTCAGCTCAAGATTCGTAGGAATCACTTGTATGCTTTCATCTGATTGAGGCAGGCTATTTAAAAAACCTTTGTGCGTCATGAGCCTTGAAATGGGAACATATCAATTCTAAAATAAGTTGATCAATCATTTAAAAGCATGTACTGTATGAGCCGCAAGGCACCTCCTGTCCAGTTGAAGATATCGTTGTACACCACAGTAAACCCTACAGGATCGGGGTTTGTAGGAGCCCTGGCGTGGTGTGACTCACTGCATTGCTAGCCCCAATGACTCAAATGTGTTATTCCACATAACAGATGCTGAAATGCCGGCTCAAGGTTAAGATTTCATGAGTGGCAGCTGGGGTTTGTTGATATAACTAATAGACCTTGGTGACGTCTGTATGTTGCAGATAGTGCAGTCTAGTAGTTTTTCTGATGTGTTTTCTTTTCAACTGCATGCAAATAAATATCCCATAATTACCGTATTCACTTCAGGCATATCAGATATGCTATATCATAATTTATGGCTTAAATGATGTTCTTCCTATTAGGCAATCTGTAAAGAGCTGATATGTAGGTTTAGTTTCCAACGGGCCAGGGGCAGAGTAAACGCCTTTTATCGTGCCATGCTGCCTAGGCCAGCTCAGTTTCAGTTAAGTTTCACATAGAATAATTATGTTTTCTTTTATCCTGTAAACAATCTCAGTTGGTCCTATAAGAAGTGCACCAATTGGTCCCACTGCAGTGTTCTCCAGCCACAGTACCCTTTCTTCTGTTTTGTATGCAGAGACATGAGCTTGTGGTAAGGTATATACATAATGCAATATGCAGAATTGCATATGCAGTATTTATAATTATGGCCTGCAGCTGCCATGGTGCTCAGTTTCAGTTCAGTTTCAATTAGAATAATTATGTTTGTTTGTTTTTTATCCTGTAAGAAGCACCAACTGGTCAAACCACAGTGCTGTCATTCATTCTCTTGCAAGTTTGTTTAGTTCCTTAGTTTGGTGGGGGAAAAAAGCATCTAGAATCTAAAATGCTTGAACATGTTCACTTTTGCGGCCTAATATTACCGTGATTGTTACAAATTCATATTACGTCTGGGACTAGCCAGTCATGGGCGTAAACACTATTAGATCGTCTCTATAGTAGCCGAGCAAAAGAGAGAGAGAATGTGCGTGCGTATTTTTATTTTCACTGATAATGTTCATCTGAACAGTGTTCTAAACTGAGAATAAATAATCCTTCATTTGATGTGGATATTTTCCTAGACTTTTACACTACACAATAATTCCTTCCAAACAGTGCTGCAGATTTGTATAAATCATAACAATTTGAGTCTGGGCGAGGCAATTACAGCAAAGTGATATCTTTGCAAGAGGAGGTCACAGTGCCACTGTCAATCAGGACAAGGAAAGATATTACCAGAAGGAATACACATAATTGTAGCGAGTCCTATATTTATTGAGTTTGTAATTTTAAAAAAGTGTAACTGACTTGTACAGCCATGGTTTAATGAACATGAACTGCAAACCAACACATTCTCTGAATAAATGATTCTAATCCACCGTCAGGGAATTGTTTTTGCAAATTGGGATATCAACCCCAGCAGGCCTAATTTATTACTACATATAATGCAATATTTGTAATACGATTTTGGTGAGAGCATCATTATAGCACTTTCCCTTTGACTTCCACAGATTAGGGTTTTAAATGTAGTGCCATGGTTGCATATGTGTAGAGCTATTATGCATCATGCCTCCATGTGCGCGTCCATCTGTGTGAGTGTTTGCTCTACCACTCAGCTAAATACTGCACACAATGTGAGGGAGGATCTCAGATTTCAGATTTTAAGGCGCAAATAACATACAGTACATTCCTAAAACTGTTACAATATAGGTATATGTACCTCAAGCTTATTTCTAATGGTTTGAGCCTCAATCACTACTCTATGGTCCTGTCATTTTTGTGGTACTGCAGTTTAGACGCAGTATCACAATGGACAGAGATGGTGGAGGAGCTGATGTGCAGATTATTTAATATTTGAGTCATTATAATACTGATGCCAGATAAAACCAGCCTTGTTTCCAGTTCCATGCCAGCTTGGAAAATCAACAATGTTGGACATTATAAACAGGGATGCACATACAAATTTTGCACTGGAACTGAAGAGGAGGAATTACACAGAGTAGGGTGCAATGATGACATCACTATGAGGCCAGCTGTTCATGAGAGCAAATTTCCATTAAAGCTCTTTTATGATATGAAACTCTGATTGTTCAAACTTGGTTATTTGTGAGGATAGAAAATACACATGGGATCACCAAAAACATAAAACAATAAAAAGGTTGCATTTCATGTTATTTGCCTTTTAACATCAGTAAACATGCACTATGATGAATTCTATATTTTCTGAGTGCAGAGCACTACTGGTGTTATGGGCAGCATGTAATTCCAACGATTTACAATTCTTGATAAAAGAATACACTGCAGAACATCAAGCAGTTTGTATAGCCAATGGGACTCCAGTCCTCCATCCTGCTATTTCTGGCAAAGAGATTTGATGTTGAAAGAAATGAGAGAACAAGAGCAGAGCAAACTCAAATACATTTGACTAAGTAAAGATGGTTCAAACAGAGGTTAAGATTAGCAATTGTCCTCCAACAGATTAGATTCATTGCAGATTCAAACAACGGTGCAGAGAGAATAATGTTCTTCTCTGTCTGAGTTATTTTCTATTCTTTTATCTTGACAATACTTCTTATCAGGCTGCTGTCTCTAGTAGTTACTACTCTGAACAATCATGCATCTATGTATGCATGTACTGTATGTGTTAAACGTATTCAGATTTGCTTTATATATTACAGTTATATATTGTATATTACATTATATATTATATATTATATTACATTATATATATTACATTATATATTATATATTACATTAACTCCTGTCTGCTGTTCATGTAGAAATACTGTAGGTGTTCTCTGTGTTCTTGAACTTCAGAACTGAGTGTAGCACTCAGTTCTGAAGTTGATGATGTAATCTCTACAGCCTTGAGAATTGTGCATCATGCCTTGGACCAAAACAAATCGTTGACCTACACGTTCACCTCATATGCTGATGTGGTGCACTAGTGTGTTTGTAGATCTGCTATTTCGCTATGCCTGACATCAGATTGCAACTAAGTATAAACCAGACACATGCACACTCTGTGTGGTCACATACGATGTGCACTGCACACGGACACATGAAATCTTATGGCCTACCCTTGAAGGTGTTTAAGGGTGGGCGAAAAACATTCCCTGGGAGGTTCTCTACTATTGTGTATCTGTCCTGGGTAAGACGAGGAGACCAGCGCTTCACTGTTGTATCTCCAAGATTGCCTCAGAGATCTCCTCATTCAGCTACAGTGTATGAACTCTCACAGGTACAGTACTGTACCTGTGAACTCTCACAGGTACAGTACTTATTTGATCATAGATCACTCTCTTCCTTCATCTCTTCTCCTTCAGTTCAGTTCTCAGCAGCACTGTGTAATCCAGGGCTATGTTGGTACCTGATATCTTAACAAAGCATTCTCTCCAAAACATAACATTTTCAAATATGTTAGTGAGTTAGTTATTACAATGTGTAATAATTGTGTTGTTTGGTACATTTAGATTATTAAGTTCCTAGAAATACATGTGATGTACGATGTCTATGTTTGTGATAAACCAGAACAACAGAAACAACAGTAATACATCTACAGGTATAGCCTCACCTTGCCAAGTGCATACTGATTATGCATTTCTTGTTCCAATGATGATGTTTTCTGTAAAACCCACTGTAGAAGTAAATCAAAACTGAAAACAAAAAGTGTTAAAATACAATACATCCTTGCTACAGGAGGACATACTTAACTTTGGCACTGACCAGTGGCATTTCTAAGCAATTTGGAGCCCTAGGCAAGAAAATCTCCTGTAAAATGGCGCCCCCCAAGGGATAAAATGATAAACTATTTTTAAACTAAAGAACATGTGTTTTAAATGTTCAATTCTAGTTATAGAGGATAAGTATAATGTATTTATCCATATTAGTTTTATTAACCGGGTATCCTTTTAAAGCGCTCTCTCCCCTCGCCCCCCTCCCCTCATGGCGCCCTAGGCAACTGCATAGTCTGCCTAATGGCAAAAACGCCCCTGGCACTGACGACCTGAGTGAGAGGGACAGGGGTGAAGACAAACCACTGGCTGCTCTGACCACCAACATGGACAGCCGCCAGACCAGAAACCTTCTGGACACTCCAACCTGCAGCAGCAACACAGGTTAGGCACTGTCACGCTATGTTGATCCTTTTGTTGAGGGGTCTTCATTAGGTCAAAGACCGAGAGATCAGTGAAATCAGTTTGCGACCGCGATGTCATGAACGTTATAAATTAGTTGTGACCGGTGAAAACGGTCGACCGCTTTGGTCATTGGTCGCGACCATTGGCCAAAACAGTCGACCGTTCCCAAACATTACAATAAAACCTAACCCTAAACATACCCTCAGTAAAACCTATGCCTGAACCTAAACTTAACCCGGTCGTGACCGTTTTGTCAAGTGCTTGCGACCGTTATACCAAATGTTGCAACGTATGCCACGGTTGCAAAATGATGTCACCGAAGTTGAAAAATAACATGAGTTAGTCGCGACCAATTACTGTAGATAGACCATCTATACTCAGCAAAACAGAGTTAAACTGTACTTGGGACAATTTTTTTTTAAGCCAATACTTTTCTTTAATAAAAAATAGCTGATCTACAAGCTCACAACCCATGGGCAAGACGTACACAGCTTTGCTTTGGATTTATTTAAACAATCTTACTTTGTATGTATTACTTTCTTACTCACACCAATGTGAAGCGAGTGACATAATGTAAAATAGACTATTTTCTGTTGATTGTCAATGCGAACGTAACATTCTTTTCTATTTTGCTGTCTCTGCCACCCCAAAATACACAGTCAAAGGAATAGTATTGTAGTTTTCGATACATTGTCTCGTCTCGAAGACAAATTTTCGTTGTCTCTGTATTGTTTTTGTCTCGCCTCAATTGTCTTGGTCTTGCCGCTCTGCACATCATTTGTCTCGCGGTCTTGTCTTGGCCTCACCCTCAATTTGTCTTGGTGTTGTAATTATCTCGGAGCAAATGTCTCGGGTCCCCTTCGCCACCGAGACCACCGGATGGTAACCGCAAGGTTGCCGGTTCGAACCTCGGCTCCCCCAGAGTCAGTGTCTGTGTCCCTGAGCAACACTACCCATAATTGCTCCTGATGTGCTGTCCGGTACACTGCATGGTTTCTTCCGCCATTGGTGTGTGAAGTGCCTTGGATAAAGGCTCTACTTAAATGCAACATTTACATAAAATGCAGCTCAAAGTGCTTCACAAGCAAAAGAAAAAAAGAAAGGAGGAAAAAAAAAACGCAAGGCATAAAAGATTAAAATCATAGATGTAAACCAAAGAGGACAAGGAATTTAGAAGTCAATTAAAATCAAGAGTATAGAAGTGTTTTGCCCTTTTGAAAGTGCAAATGTATGGTAATAATGTGCAGGCACATTATTTCCATGCTACCATGTCTGCTTAATGCTCATCTGATCTCTTTAACTTCTGGCTCTTTGAAGATACTCTGTGGCTATTGTCACAGTGCCCACACAACCGTTGTTGATATAATATGAATTGTTTGTTTGAAATTGTGTGCGTTCAATTCCATACGCACTGCAAACCAAATTAAAGCCGCAAAAATGCGGCTTTAATTTGTTCAGCTGTTTGTGAGATTATTAGAGCTTTGGACAAACAGTCTAGACACCTAGCTTTTTGTGGAACCATGCCATATATAAATACATATAGGCCATTTTATTTGGCCAAAAAAAAACATTAATATATTAATTTGCTTATGTTTAGCAGAGCCCTCAATTTAGAGAATGTCATAAGTCAAAAGTAGCACTGCCTCTAAAAAACTCAATATACTGAACTGCAATTTATACTGTGAACCTCACAGGACATAGCTCGCAAGTTTGTCTGGTGCCCAGTATGCAACGTAATTGTCAGCCAAAGTAGCCTATTTTAAAATCAATAGTCCTATTTGCCAGAATGACATTGCACATCACGTTCCGCCAACTCAAAAAAAGAAAGTAAATGAAAGTAAAATATAAAAAGTAAGTCATTTACAGTTACACTTGTGCATTCCAGTATTCTCCCAACATATTGCATGACTTCTGGGAGTGGCACAGATGCTACCCTTTGAATATTTACGTATTATCTGTAATGCCTCAGATTATGTCAAAACATCATGCTGTTCTGTACACATCATGTGATCAAGATGGATTTCTCCCATTGTTCATATTCCATCAACATTGCTGGCCCACAGTAACCTACCTGACCTGGCAGAGGCCTGTACTCAATTTATTTTATTTTTGACTTGATTTTTTGTTCTTCCTAGACTACTATTCACTATGTTTCCTGTAATTCCACTGTGTGTGTGTGTGTGTGTGTGTGTCCATGAGTCCAGTCGAAGAATAAAAGTTCAAATCTTTTTGTTGCTATTCAAGAGCTGTTTCCCCTAGACTGGAAAGCAGGCAAATCTGCTAGTTGTATTTTTGTCAGGTCATGCAAGACTAGCTTTCTGCTGTGCCTAAATATTTAATATGACAAATGCTGAAGACACTCTCCACTGGAGCGCTCAAGGCCACTGCCGTGATGAATTTTATAGGCAGTTTTTTTTTTAATACTTTCTCATAAAATCCAGCTGTGGTCTGTTCATCCAAATAAACCTCTACTGATTTATATATTTGTTTGTTTTTGTTTGTTTCAATTTCAAAAATGACACTGCAGAGTATTTCTGTATTTCCAATGCCACAACTGGCCTGAGCTCAGAGCTTCTAGCCATCCCACCCACTGTTACATCCACAAATTTATGTATGATGATTGATTTTTAAAGGTAGTGTGCAGGATAAATAATGTCCTTCAAGTTGGTCATATGTAGGAAGTGCAGCATCATTAGCTTCATTGGAGCATGCCTTGGGATGTGTATGGTGCTCTGTGAGACAGTTTGGCCTACAGTACATAGCAAGAAACACCAATGCAGATCTCAAGCGTTTCCTCCACAAAATCAGAAGTCCCATGTCACGTTTTGAGGCAGAGGAGGAGCCAAATGCAGGACGAAAGTATTTATCAACATCAAAAACAGGGAACACAGGGAGCAATAAATAAAATAACAACAAACTAGGAGCTAAGAAAGAACTTACCACACTGGGGAGGTTGGAACAATGGCATGTTACATGAGATGAGATCACAAGAGCAACACTGTGACCAAAATGTATAGGCCTGATAATAAGACACAGGAGGGCAGTTGAAACAGTGGAAAGTAAAACTAACTGAAACCAGGAAAAAAGGATGTATGAAAAAAAAAAAAAAAAAAACATCCGGGCGACAGATGCATGGCATGGATTGTGATGGTAGACGGTTGTTCCTTCTTTGGTAACAGGACTAACCCACACATTTTTGCTTGTGTCAGTTGACTTCTCCTTTCTGAAGATGACTCGCATAATGTGATTTGTCCGCTCTTTCAATATAATAACCTAGATGCACGGTCACCATCTGTGTCACAATGTGTTAATTTTAACAATATAACGCACTTGATGGGCATTCTAAAGACAGAAAGGCTATAACAGCTTATGTATTTATACTCTATTGTGATCAGGAAATATTTGTGTAAGCTGTCTTCAGCTTTTGCATGACTTGTCTCTATGGATCATCGAGACACGTGACCTCACATGTTAGGATTCAGCTCCCAGACCATAACAAAGAATGGGAATAGGCAAGGGATAAATGCAAATATATAAAGTTTATTAAATAGAATAATGAAAGTTAAAGCAGAATAAACCAAGTGCTTCCAATTTAAAGGGATGGTTCAGATTTTTAAGTTAAGTTGTATGGAATACTTGCCATTAATATAGTGGTGTGAACTGTATTAATTGGTGTCCAGAGTCCTGTGATGGGAGTTCTGCTCTGGTTTTGGTGAAATATGAAGTAGTTCCAGTCATTTTGTGGGAGTCATTGGGGCCACGCAGTAAAAGTAAACAAATCTAAGAAACTAACATAATTTGTATTGTTCACCCTCTATCACAAGAAAGTATGTTTTTTTGTGTCCATATCACTACGCCCAAAAAGTAGTTCCATGTGATAGAGGGGTCAAAAATGAACGAAGGAGGTCCTAATATTTTAGAAATAATTCAACAATATAAATGACATTTTGCAGATTTCCAGTATTGTACTTAAACTGTGTGGCCCCAGTGAACTACACAGGATGACCGGAACTACTTGTATTGACCATTTGTCGCTATATTTAGCTTTTTTTTTCCAGACCTGTTTAGTGCCAAAATTAGTGAAAAGCTCCTGGCGGAAAATTATAGTGCTTTTTGGCTGGTGAGTCCTATGACAGTGGTTTTCAAGCAGTGTTCCCCATGCTAAATGATGGACAGTTGGTTAACCAGATGTAACTCTTTGAGAGCGCCAAAATGAAATCAAATGGACCCTTGTGGGTCCATTTGGTTGCATTTTTACACTCTCAAGAGCTAAAATATTCATTCAATTATCCCAAATCTACACAAATAGAGAATGTAGAAGATTAATGCTCAACTTTGATATGTATGTTTATCTAGTGCATTTTTGTTTTGGAAGTGCCACTGTGCATTTTGAATTTTGGGCAGTTGGCAACTATGGTCACCTTGCCCAGGTGTGGCCCAGGTGGAAGAGAGTGGGGAGTTGGCTCTTTCATAGTGATTGGAGGTACTGGCCAGCTGCCTCCAATCCTTGATTGCCACCTCCCTCCAACCAGGTCTCATCACACTGAAAGACAGATATCTATTAGTAAAGCACACACACTGACACAGACGTAGGCCCTGGGGCTGTCAGACACATTTTTTTGTGAGTTTGTATTCCCTTCTTTAAGTGGGAAGACAGGGATCTTAAAAAAAATGCTGAAGAGTCTCAGGTTACGTTTTAATAATCTTCATCCGACATGTCATTAGCGCTATAGCAGGAAGGAACATAAATACTACAGAGACTCATCATAGTTGTTGAGCCTGCAGTAAATCAGTAAAACAGCATTTTTAGAGGCAGATGATGCAACAATGGTTTTTTTCTGTAATGCCAGTTTGCAAGTTGGCTTCATTGAAAAAGTTTTAGATTCATGACTCCTTGGTTGGCACTTGGAATAGGTTTATTTAAAACTGCAGAGTGTCAAGTTTTGTAAATGCACAGTTTTGCACCCTGGCTGTAATGATGCTCAGAAAGGCCACGGGGTGCTTAGGGGAGGTGACATGTCCTGGTAGAGCAGACCTGTGAAATTGTTTGTCCAGGGAACTACCTTTTCCAGTTGCCAGAGGAAAAGAACACTGTATCCAACATTTCTGGCATGCATGTAACATTTTTGAAATGTTCTCCTTTTGAATGAATTATGTGAGCTGTGTGAGTTGTCATCAGTGCTCAACCAGAGTTTTGGGAAATGTAAATCAACATAAACATGCAATTAAACTAAAGGTCATGATCATTCTATGCAAGGCAAAATTAGTGCAATTGGTGAGGTTTGATGAGTTGTCACGAATCATAAAATGAGTACTGCATCCCACTGAGTATGTGTGGGTGTGAGTGTGTGTGCATGTTGTGACGTGCATGCAGTGTACAGCGTCTCCGAACCTGGGGGAAGGGGGTGAATGTGGGGAAGGGGGTGGGAAAGCTTCTACTTTTTTTCCCTTTTCTCTTTTTTGCCACTCTTGCGGCATGGACCAATTGCTTGGACTGGTGTGTGTGGGACAACTCTGTGTGCTTCAAGTTCATGCAAGCTTCATAAAATAATGCCCTGCTCACAGTATGCCGACAGCCAACTCTTGGGCGATAAGGTGGAAGCGAAATATGAACACTGTTTCCTCTGGTGGTCCAGCCACAAGAAGATTGTTGCCTCTCGACTGATACAGTATGCACAAAGGAAACCTGAATTTCCTTTGTGTGTCTATAAATAAATTTGCCAAAAATGTGACATATTTTAAGTCAAATTCTCTCTGCCTCTATCTGTCCATCCATCCGTTTGTCTATTTAACCTCCTTCCTTTCTTAAGTTCCTTCCATGTGCTATCACCCTCACTCTCATCCACATACTGTAACAGCTCATTATTTGGCTGATTGAAGCCTTTTGCACTATACGTGCCCACCCACTCCCTACCGCAGAGACATACTGTACCTACAGAGTGAGTTGTCTTTACTACTTATCCTCCTACGCCTTCTATTTTCCTCCATTGGGAAGGTGCAGAATGTATACAGGTAGATGCTGCCATTTTAGTGGGGGATTGTTTGTGGTTGAGAGTTCTATTAATTATGGCAGTGCTGTGGGACAGTGGGGGAAAACAACGTCACAGTGCGATGGGAAGCGATCTGTGTGCTGAATAGATTAAAAAGTTGGAACTGCAACAGAGTTGTCAGAAGCAATGCGATACAGCCTGAGCCTGCGGTTCTTCATTGCTTTCATAAGACGTGCTCACAGATGTTTCTGGGAGAGAGGTGAACACGGCCGTGTTAAATGCGGTTAAGTTGACTACCACGGGGTGCAGTATAGCTGAGCTTGTTATGTCGTTTGTCATGGGCTTTTACTAAAAAGAAAGACATTTTAAAAATAATTTAACTATGAGTGGCTAACCAAGATGCAGATATATCTTTATTTATCTCAATATCTCAGTCGTTTAGGCACTTCTGGGAAGTTGAAGTGAGGCTGAAGCTCACAAACATCAGTCTTGTGAATTGAGTGTCAATGAGGTTTTGGTTGAAAGCTGTCAAGGGAGTTGTGAGATTTCTCTCATGTCTGCCTCCCACACATCTTGTCAGACAAAAGTTGAACATTGTAACACAGGATCAAATCAGCAAAAGATTCAGATGATTGGAAATCATTTGCAAGAAAGCTGTCTACAAGCTTGTTAGCTACGTTCTGTGAAGAGATTTGGTATAATGCCATAATACGGTAGTGTATAATGTGTGAGTCACATGGAAGAATCAATCAACAAGCAAGCAAGCAATAAATCAAGACTTAATCAATAATCATACAGAGAAAAATGATACATGGCTGTGGCGTTTCTGGGGGTCAATGGACAAGACAAAGTTATTAACACGGGCAGAGAGGAAAGATGTAAAGACACAGCATATTTGTCGCTTTGTATCTGTGTTCACGGTCAGTGTTGGAGGATTCCGAGTGTCACTGAAGTGCCGATAATCACAGTATGACAGTAAATCACACCCTTGAGTTTGATATTGCCATAACACAACAGTTACCCTTACGCAAGTACACTGACTCAGTGTCATGGTAACTGAGATATCCAATAGAAATTCATACAGTAATTGTTTAATGCCAGATATGGCTTTGCTGTGCCATAGCCTATACATACAGTATTTTTATCTTTGCCCCCACCCAGCTCATTAGGCTCGCACATAAAGCCGAGGGGCTCCAGCAATCATTTGGGACATTGCCTCAAATTCTCCACACATTTTTCATGTTATTAAATCATTTATGTACAATGTACAATACATGAAGGCATGGCCAGGTCTCGGCAGTCTCTCAGTCTCATGAGTCAGAATGATGCAGTATAGAAGATGGTGAGAGACATTGTGAGACAATGTAGAGGAGCATGGCTCCCAAGGACAGGCTGACTTTCAGCCCTAGAAGCTACTGAGAGCTTCATCAAACATACAAGTCCCACCCAGCATGAATCTCTCACGTCACGTTGCTGCATTTGCTCAGCATACAGGCTAGTGGGTGCTCACACATTAAAAAGCATCAGTAGTTGTTGGTTGGATGGATGAAAAGTCTTTGGTAACTGCAGGAGAGCATACCGGTATATCTATTTTGAAAGATTACTTCCTTCAGTAGGCTATGTAGACTGCATACATGTAGACCAGGGGTTTTCAACCTTTTTGATGCCAGGGACAACCATTTATTCAGAATTTCAGCCACGGACCACCACTTGAGGACATTTTAGCCCCACAGACCCCAAAACTAAAGATTTCTTTTGCTTTTGTCCATCTTCTAGTTGTGTAGGGCTAATTCAGATGATGAATATTTTAACTCTTGAGAGTGTGAAAATGAAACCAAATGGACCCGCAAGGGTCCATTTGGTTTCATTTTTACGTTCTCAAGAGTTACATCTGGTTAACCAACTTAGCTGGGGACCACCTGGAACCCTCTCAGGGACCACTGGTGGTCCCCGGACCACCTGTTGAAAACCCCTGATGTAGACTGTACAACCGTTAAGTCTACAGTATGTGTGCATACATGTATGCGTGCATGTGCATGTACTGCTTTAATGGTATATATTTTAAATGTTAAGTGCATTAATTTTCTGGTGTTAAATTATAGTTCTGTGCTGTACCTTTCTGTGTATGTATGTGATATTGCATGCTTGCCATTGCACTATGTACGGACTACTGTGCACACACATATAAATGGAAATTGTACAGGTGCTGAAGCTCTTGTCTAGCACATGTGAAGTGAGCCTTCAGGGACTTGAGACCAATCCTTGGCTAAGAGAATATTGTCGGGTTGGTTCTTGGTTCTCTTTACAGCATTTGCTGCCCGCTGTAGGGAGGATGATGTGTCCCCAGGGTGCTTTTTTATATTGCAGTAGGAATGATTTTGTTTGTGTACTGTGCTGAATACTGTCTCTGAGCACAAGTGCACACTCCCTGCAAAGCTCAGTTCAGCACAGCACAATATACATAGTTTTCATTTTCCCACAACTAACCAAACAAACTGGGCTTTAGAAAATTAGGATGTGTACTATAAAGCGTGTGTGTACTATAAAGTGTGTGTGTGTGTGTGTGTGTGTGTGTGTGTGTGTGTGTGTGTGTGTGCGTGTGCGTGTGTGTCGTACACACATCCATGCAAGCATGCATGCACACACACACTGCAGCAATAACACTTATTTGTATAGCTAGCTATAGGATAGCTGCTGGGTAGGAGCATGTGTGTGACTCCTCTGATTGCACGAGGAAGTGAGCAACGATATTGTATATTAAGTTATTGTTCCCTCAGGGAGTGCACCTAGTGTGTCCTTGTTGACAGCTAGGCACTAGGCACTAGGCTGGCTAATATTACCTGAGTCATGCCCTGGAGACCCTTTTCCACTGGAGCTTCTCTGAACCTACTTTGAACAGTCTGGCAGGTGTGTTTGTAGATAAAGGTATGAGCATTCTGTCTCATGGGACAATGGAAGGTATGATAGTGGAGTCTGTCTGTAATGGTTGGCAGTGGAAATTGAAGAAATTACTCCTCCTGTCTGCAGTAGGTCATTATCACGACAGGTTACCACTAGATGACTGTAGTTGGAAAAACAAAGTCGACCATGATAACTCAGTGTCTTGTGATTTTTTTTACTGTGGCAATAACATCTGAACATATTCTTTCCCAGATAGTATAGAGCAGGGGTGTCCAACCTTTTTTGCCTGCTGTAACTTCACAACAACACAACACTACTTTGTTTTACCACTTTACTTTATGTCCATATAAGCATAAAGTACAACAGACTTGTCATAAATAGGCCTACAACAGTACAACATAAGTACAACATGCATGGACAAACACTGCCATTGCAAATGCATCACACACACAGACGAAAATCGCTCTTTTTTCTTTTTTACCCCATTTTTTTTCTTTCCCCCCCACATCTCCCGAGATCTACTTGAGATCAGGCCGAGATCTACCGGTAGATCCCGATCTAATGGTTGGGCTTCCCTGGTATAGAGGCTATACATTTTGAACTGAATACCCAGGAATGGAAAGAAGACCGCAAGGACTTTTTTTTTGGTGATCCCATTGGTGGTGTATTTGACTGTACCCTGTACTGATTTCATTTATGTTAAATAGTAGGCACTACCCTTTTATGGTTTTCTGTACTTATATTACAATAATACAAGATATTGTATTGCAACGGTTGGGGGTTAAGGTTAGGTTTAGGAATTGGATTTACTAAGGTGATGTTTAGGTTAAGTAGTGACCGGTGAAGAACAGTCGTCTTGGCTGTTGGCCCAACAGTCGCAAATGATTTATGGTATTTGCTGTTATATAGTGCTCATGACCAGTGGTCGCAGTCAGGAAATGATTTCCTGACCTGCTCACCTGTCTCTCCTCAAATTAATACAGTACATAGCCAATGCTAACACAACTACTCCTCCAGGAGGAGTATCAAAAATTAGAATTTTTATGAGAGCTCTATAAAATTGTCAATTGACCCAAGGTTCAGGCAATTCAAACGTGATGATTTATCTGGTTTTCTGAGCATTCATTATTTTTACTCTGCAATAGGCATTAAGCAAGGCATGAGTATATTCTGAGCTGAAACATTGACTCGACATTGAGAACTCACAGTGCAACAGACGCACTGTGCGTTGCTGCAAATGGATTCACAGCTGTAAACAGAGAGACCCAGGTTTTCTATGCTCTAAATATTTGATGGTCTGCCTTTTATCAGCTGGATGTCAGGTCAGGTCTTTTTAAACATGGATAAAATAAAGACATGTGTGAAATCCTTTTGGCCACGGACCCACTGTTACGTCCTTACCAGCTGACACAATGTTCAGTCTTGTTGTATTTGTAGGAAAGTTATATATTTTTTAGTATTATTATGACAAAAATCATCGCAGACTGTGAGAGAGACATGCAGCTGCCATATACCCTCACAACTGCAGTATACCATACCTCTGCCAACCACACTGTTTTTCTAAATTTAACATTTGTGTTAAATAACACCATAAAACTGTCATTACCCTTTTCATGTCATGCACCCCCAGAGACAAGGGGTGCACTGACACACCACAGTTTGGGACCTTAGATTTAGATGATGCAGATGTCATGATGATGATGATGATCATGCAGCCGTTATTCCTGTGGCCGTTTTCCCTATGGGCTGTGACACGAGTGGGTCAATATATCATCGAGTAGGAACAATATTTTTCTCTTTATTATTATTATTATTATACAGTATATTTCCCTCACATCGGACTTAAACGATGGACAGTAAAGTTATATGTCTGAAACACATACAGGAATATTGGATGTTAGTTACATTTAATGTTTTGTGCATCCACAGTACTCTCTTATGGGACTTCTACAAGTTTAATGAAAACAGGAATAATCTGGATAACAGCTCCCAGTGCATTATCTTAAAAGCAAAGCAATGTTCCAACTCGACAGCTCTTGGTTGGGTTGGATTGTTGCTTTGATCGCTCAGTGTGCAGATATCAGGATTTCCTTCAAAACTCATAAAACCTGTGTCCAGACAGCTATAGCACTGGTACTGTTTGGCTTTGGTTTGGCACCAAAAACAGATTTTTCATGAGTTTAGAAGGAAATCCTGAAATCTGCAAATTGAATAAGGAGCGAGCAAACAGTGTTGTTTTCGTAAGCCTGGATATAACTTTGTCAGCTCCTCGTTTGTTCAGATTAACACTGACATGCTAAAAAATAGCCTTTTCAAGATGTTGACTAAAACTATCATGAATAGAAATCACTAAAATGTTCATCCAAGACTCAAAAAGCAATTGTGGTTGCTTTTGTGAGAACAAATAAGTACGGTAAACGGGCTTAGTCTTATCGCTAACAGTACCTTAAAATATACCATACCTAGGTATTATACTAGGTATTATTTGAACTAATTAAATTAGTTCAAATACATTTCTTCATTTTATTTGTTTTACTAAAGGTAAAAACGGAGCATTTCATCCAATAGAAGACTGATTTAATATAAAAGAAAATGCCTGCCAAAAACAACACTGCGTGCGAGCAAAGCAACATTCCATTCCCTCTTGAAATTTGGAAACTAATGTTTCTACTCTGGACAATCAATGACAGCTATCACTTGCATATTGAATATAATTAAGAGAGATGCACAACAGAAACATGTTGAAGACCTGTTGATGCATAATTGCATATTATACCAACTCCCCTACTCCCATAATTAACATTTCACCCCCACAAACAACAAATCCCAAATGTATTTTGTGTTTATGATGAGCAGAACAAAGCACCGTGCACACACTGAGAGGGACAGAGGGAGTGATGACAGATTGCTGGTGACAGACGCATGGCATGACAGATTGTTTTGAATTTTTAAGAATGTTTCCTATTGTGTAACCATATGCCTTTTCATGTTTTTCTTCACTTTTTAAATGCAAGACTTTGTATTGCACACACGCTCAAGCACGCACCCACACCCTCCCACTACACACACACACGCACGCATAAACACACACACACACACGCACACACACACACACACACACACGCACACACACATGCACACACACACACACACACACACACACACACACACACACACACACACACACACACACACACACACAGTTATCTCTTATCAGTTATCTATATCAGTGGTTTTCAACCTTTTTCATCCCAGGGACCACCATTTATTCAGGATTTGAGCCACGGACCACCATTTGAGGATATTTTAGCCCCACAGACCCCAAATCTAAAGATTTATTTTGCTTTTGTCCACAATTCCAGGCTGGATTTGGGAAACAAAACAAGCAAAACATACATTCCAAAAATGGCTAATTCAGATGATGAATATTTTAACTCTTGAGAGCGTAAAAATGAAACCAAATGGACCCGCAAGGGTCCATTTGGTTTCATTTTTACGTTCTCAAGAGTTACATCTGGTTAACCAACTTAGCTGGGGACCACCTGGAACCCTCTCAGGGACCACTGGTGGTCCCTGGACCACCGGTTGAAAACCCCTGATCTATATCAGTTATCTCTATAATCTATTGGATCCACTACATAGTACAGCACTCTCTCTCCCCCTTTAGATCCAGTATCCTATAGCTGTTTGTTTGAGGAGTATAGCGGGAATGAAGATGACATCAGCAGCTGTAATCTGGTGCCAGGTCCTCTTGTCTGGGCCCAGCTGGGTGGATACCCCTGGTAAATAACATCTGTCATCTTCCCCAATACTGAGGAAGTATTGGGGAAGTATAATACTACATACTACATAACAATAACGCTATTGTACTCTACTAGTAATCAATACATATTGTACTCCTACTGGTAATGAATAACACTACATATTGTACTCCTACTGGTAATCAACATTATATACTGCATTGTGTTCCTACTGGTAATCAATAATACTAAATTGTAGAGTCATATGGGTAATAATCAATAACACTACATATTGTACTCCTACTGGTAATAATCAATAACACTACATATTGTATTTCCATTTTGCGTTTGCTTCTGTAGGTGGCCTGCCTTAATAGAGACCCAAACTCTGATATGTTCTACCGGTTGAACAAGAAGACAGACAAGCAGCCTGTAAGCATCAACTATCAGTCAGATATTCTGAGAAGGCAGACAGATTAAATTTCACCTACTACTGTCTAATGTGAAGGTGTGAGGTATTGTGTACTAGAATGACTTGTAGTCAGAAATGATTCCGTAGATCAGTCTGCCTTTAATGAAGTTTACCGGCCGTGTGTGACCGTCCAGTGTAGGTACCATGTCACATTTCTAGACGTTCCAGTCAGCAGAGCCTGCTTACCGAGTAGTAGGTCACTCCTTACACAGAGATAAATCAACACTATGTTATGAAGGTGAGCACACGCTGCCGCTCTGCCTCAATATCTTGTTTGTTTGCCAACCTTCCTGCACTATGCTCTTACATGGAATTGAATTGAATAGAAAAGGGAGTCTAACTGTCTCTGTACCACAGTCCATGTGGAGTATATGCTATAATTTACACAACATGTAATTTATAGGCACATGTCAAGTCGCGTTTGAAGTATGGAGGTATTTGTTATTGAAATGCAGGAGGGGCAACCGCTGACTCGGGAGACTGAAGTTTAAAACAAGGGGGTTGTATCAACTAACAGTGACATTGGCCTTGCAAATTCTAGACGCAAATGTGGTACAGTACATGGCGTTTAAGAGTTAAGGTTTTTAAGTACAACATGAATAAATTAATACAGTATGGTAATGCTTCACAGTGTACAGTGGACAATGTTTTGGTACTGGATAATAATCATTTTATTTGTATGGCACATATCATTCACAAATAATCCCAGGTTGCTTATATAGACCTTCCTCAGGAGAAGGTCTACATAGCTGAAATGTTGAATACATTAAAACCGTGTGCAGTTACTCTATATCATTTGAGATGGATTGATTGGAAAGATATTGAATATACAGTAGAATACAGATTGCACATTTTGAAATAGCAATTTCCTAATTCCTACCAATGGAGTACTTCTTTTTCATTTCTTGCTGACCTTTGGAATTCCATATTGGCAAGGTATCTGCACAATCCAATCTAATTAGAGGTACTGTTTATACTGTTTAAATCTATGCAAGAACCCCAGCCTTGTCTGCCTACATCTCCAGGAATGCCAAACATGACAGTCTTTTGGTGACTCATATTAAAATTAGAACAGTTATTATATTATACTATAAAAATATTAAAATTCGTTCCCCCCTGCCAGTGTAGAGCTGGACTGGATACAGGAAGATCTCAATCTCATTCCACCTGACCTTTGTTGGTGACGATTGAGAATGTCAGCATGACACAATCTTCACTCTGCTACTGTTTTGTGTAAAGGTCCTGCATGACGGGCAGTTCTGTCTTGGTTTCAACCTGCCTCCTGTAGAGCTTTGGCCTGCTGTGTAGTTCCACAACGAACAGTGAGCCCAGTGGTGCACCACAGGGACGTGCAGAGAGTGTTAGAGAGGCAGGGGATGAAGACCCATGAGAGAGCTCTTTTGGACAGAAACAGCGAAATCAGACGATTTACGAGCCCTCAACGCATAGTGCTGCTTTCCCCTTATAAGAATGGGGATGGATTATAATTTATTATTGTAACTTAATTTATTATCGTGGCCAAAATAAAAAGCCTGTGAGGAACTGGCAGTTAGTGTACCTTGTATAAAAAGCTTTTTTATAATTGATTATAAGAGCATATGAGGGTTAAGGTAAGGGTCAGTGTTGATTAAATACATCACTGACAGGGTGATTTATTATTATTGACCACGTTGCCAGACATAATAATTTAAAAGAATTCTTGAGAGCAATGGTTAGCTGTATATCATGGCATTGTGTGTTTGTTTACATGGCTGTCATGTTGGGTACAGCATAAAATCTACGCTGCGCACAGCCAGCTGCTCTGAGGCTGATTTGACAGCAGCCTCTTATAGAGTGGAGTGGTCATTATCAAGACATATCACACTGTTGAAATCAGCGATTGACCAATCATAATCAAGCCATGAACCACATAACAATGCATTACAATGTAATTGTTTATGATGGATTAGAGAGATATGAGTGTAAATTCTGTCTGAATGTATTAATTTATCAAATATAATATTAATATGAAGGTAACATATTTCCTTAATGTTTCTTGTGTTTGCAGTCTGCATCTAAGGCTTACAAACAGCAACTAAAGGCAGCCATTGCCATAGCAGCAGAGGCCCAAAAAACACCCGTACTGGTACATGTCTCTCTGTCTGGCTGCACGTCTGATGGCCTGACTCTGCAGTATAGTGTATACATAGCTGCATCTATTCAAATGTCTGTGGATATTACTTGTCAGTCATCCATTGTTATTCCAAAGTGACTTCAGATAAGTAGTGGAAAGTAACTAATACATTTACTTATGGTATTACTATGTATTTGTACTTGAGTGTTTCCAATTGCCAGTACTTTTACAACACTATACATCTCAGATTCCTTTACAAGAACCACTTCAGCCCTATAGATTTTGGTCATTTGAGATTGAGAATAGACAATTTTCAAGATCACTTCATGCAACTTTTATCGCATAAGTCATGAAAGTTTTATGGCTTATGCAAGTCAAAACTTTTGCTTCTTTGCCATATGGCACCCACACCTCAGTCCATGTCTTTGATGTTATGTGTTGATTCCAGAAGAGGTTAGAGGTGTTTGGATTTTCAACTCAACACGTGTCTGACTCAGAGCTTGAAGGTATCCACGAAAGCAGGCACGCACGCACGCACGCATGCGCACACGCACACACACACACACACACACACACACACACACACACACACACACACACACACACACACACACACACACACACACACACACAGCTATACAGTGTACCTTGCATTTTATTTTTTTTTCTGCTGCTGTTTTATCTGTGGTGGTGACGGTGTATGTACTGTATGTTCCTTATTCCTGTGGGTATTATATCATGCATGTGTCTGTCATCATTCCTTCTTTTAGAGGAACACAAGCAGAGGAGTCTCTTAGAAGAGAGAGGCGAGAGGGCAGAAGGAGAGAAGAAGAGATCAGCACAGAGCAAGTCAAAGAGGACGATAGAGAAGAGGAGCGGAGGAGGAGGAGTGAAGAATATGCGGGCGGCGAAGATGCCAGGTGAAAGACAAATTAGGTTGACAAATTATTTACAGAATCTGGATTTTATCACCATTGAACTGTGTTCATTAGGATGAGGTTTTTCCTTTGACATGTGTACAAATAGATAAATACAACATTGAAGGAGGTAGTGCCCTCTCACCATTCTTTTGATAAAGGATTACTTTATTAAGAAAAAGACAACATTTTGATCTTTATGATCTTCGAAGATCATAAAGATTGAAATGTTGTCTGTCTGTCTGTCTGTCTGTCTGTCTGTCTGTCTGTCTGTCTGTCTGTCTGTCTGTCTGTCTGTCTGTCTGTCTGTCTGTCGAAGCCATGGGGAAGCTGCTGAAGAAGGCTCACTTTAATACATTGACATACCACATTCAGCAAACACAGATTTGACCATTAAAGTTAAGCTTGTTCAGTGACCATGACTATTATCTATTAACATTCATACACCTCTTCTTCATCAGACATTGATATAATATTGTGTGCGTGTGTATGTGTGGGTGTAGAGGCGTTCATATGACGACAAAAGGAACTGGGAGAGGTGAGTGACTTGGAAGGATTTGGATGTATTGTTCTGTTGTGTATTCAATCTAATTGACAGTGAACTGTGTTGCTTCTGTTCTCCTCCCCGTGTCCCTGCTACATCTTTCAGAGGAACACAAGCAGGGAAGGAACAAAGGAGAGAGAGGAGAGGGCAGAGGTAGAAGAGAAGGCATCCACAGAGAGAAAGTCAAAGACAAGTATATGGAAGAGGTGTCTGACACAGAGAGCTTAGAAGACAGTGAATTAGAAGGTATACTGTTCATGCGTGCATACCAACCGAGCTACTTTCAAAATGTCCAGCTCACAAAGATCTACACATAAAAAAAATCCATTTCAAGGCCCCCAAGAAAGTTTGAGTTTAAAATAGTGGTGTTGGTGTTACTTACTATTATAGTGTTAGTGATAACACACTTATTTTCTTGTATATGCTACTACTGACATTTGAAAACAGTATTTGGGGTTTGAGTTGACAGTTCGTGAGGTTGAATTTAGTCTCTTGCACCCAAAGCTAATAACTTTTTTTTTTTTTTTTTGTCCACAATTGTGAAAGTGAACTGGTAACGTTGGTCAAAATAACAGTTATTCTCCATTTTCTAATTGTGTGGAAATTACGTAATTCAGATGTTTAAGTATAATTTAACTTTAAGTTACAGATCTATTTAACTTTAAGTTACAGATCTATAAGGGTCCAAGTGCTGGGGGGAGAGTCATGTGATCTACCTGCACGGCCTGTGTGATCTACTAGATCACGATCTACCTTTTGGGCAGCCCTGACCTACACAAAAATACAATTCTGGGTGAAAATCACCCATGTTCAGTATTCTAGGGATATGCATGGACACACGGTTTGTATTTCTACACATTCTACGGTATATTTGCAGCACCATCAGTAAAGATGCCGCTGCAAATACGTATGTAAAGAAATCCTTGCCCTTTTAAGTTGCGAGGCCTCAACTTAAAAGGACAAGTATTTCTTTACAGATTCAGCATTTCCTTCACTCAAGCGAAAGGAGGAGGCATTGTAAGCAGTTTCTACACCCACACTCCCACAGGAGCATCAGGGTGTCCAGAATGCAGAGCGACATCATCTGACAAGACATATTATGAAGAGTAAGGGCTGGAGACACAGTCGATACACGGCTGTTGAGTGGACTTCTGAAGTAGAAGTCAACACCTAAAGTTGGATATGCTTACAACTGAAAAATGCCAGAGGGCTGAAATGTCTAAATATTACATTTATTTATTCCCACAGCCTCACTCCTGTCATGTTTTCTGTAAGTAATGTCACTCTGTATGTCTCCCTGTCTGTCTATACTGTAAGTCTGTCTATAGTATACTGTATGTAATTGTCTGTTTGCCTGCCACTCTGTCTGTAGAAGAAGATTAGTAGAAGATTCTGTTGGATAACAAAAGGAAGGCCCACTTTAGGAAGAAGGTACCCATGCAACACCCAGACACAAGTTCATAATACAAAGACACAGTACACAGACACACGCATGCTGTACTAAAATAAGCATGCTGTAATGTATGGCGTTAACACACGCGCACACACACACACAGACACGTTTAACACATTTAACACGTTTAAATCAAGATCATTACATTACAGATGGGTGGTGATAAACGCCCACATTATTGTAGAGATTCCACCCCTCACCTGATGACTGCGTGATAATCGCTCAGCGTGAATAAAAAAGCTCACCAGAATTGAGGCTTAAAAACAAACGCGGGTGTGTGCATGAAACAAGCACACGCGCACATGCAACAAACAACACAGCGCTCCGTGGCACCCGCTTGCTTTATCACACAGCGTTTTCAACAAAACGCTAGTCCCCTTGAAAATGAACTAGAGGCGCAATTTATTACTCCCTTAATTATTACTAATTATTAATGAAAAGCCCTTAATTATTACTTCCTGAATCTGAGGCAGGTGGGAGTGCGATGCATATTTAATCACTGAATGCATAACACACCCCATAAGATGGCATTCATTTGTATTGTGGAGCCTTACAGTATATCTTGGCCCTGTCTTATCGCTGCTTGCAGCTCTGAAAATATCTTTTGTCATCTACAAATCAAATTTATAACACTCTAGATTGCCTGGTGCTCTGCCCCACATAAAAGTGCACTTTTTAATACATTAGAAATCAAATATGAAATATTAACAGAAAGCTGCTGCCGCTGGATACTGGCAAAGCATTAGGTTTGTTTGTTATGTTAATGCGATATTTGATGTAGTTAAAGTAACAGATGCGGTAATGACATTTTTGTGTGTAGTTTAGTGAATAATATATAACCATATTTTTTTTAACTTCATTAGATGGTTGCTGTTGCTGTTTTGTAGGGGGAGGCACACAACACCAGCGCTGTGCACACAGCACCAGCATTTTCAAAGCGTTGTCTTCAAAGAAGTCTGCAGCAATGACAAAAACTTCAGCAGTGGAGAAAATATGCATGAATGTCCTGGGAAACAATGAAATGCACCTATAGTTCATTTTCAAGGAGACCTGCGTTTTTGCACGGTGAAGTTGTGATGCGACAACGCAAGCGTATTTGCGTGATCGCGGTCCTGTGAATTGGTTGTGCGATGCTTGTTTTGTGCAGACGCACAGGACTCACCAGACCTGGATTCTGCTTAGCTTTTTTATGCTCACGTTTGATGGATGGATCATTTGTTGTTTGCAAATCATGTCAAGCTGGACAATAGTCATTCATAAATCCAGAAGGGGCAAAATCAACTTGCAACTGAGGCAGACGGCCGCAGCTGATAGGATAGGATACCTGCCCAGGCCGATAGGCTATCGGCCTGGGCAGGTATCCTATCGGCCTGGGCAGGTATCCTATCGGCCTGGGCAGGTATCCTATCGGCCTGGGCAGGTATCCTATCGGCCTGGGCAGGTATCCTATCGGCTTCGGCAGGTATCCTTTCGGCCTGGGCAGGTATGCTATCGGCCTGGGCAGGTATCCTATCGGCCTGGGCAGGTATCCTATCGGCCTGGGCAGGTATCCTATCGGCCTGGGCAGGTATCCTATCGGCCTGGGCAGGTATCCTATCGGCCTGGGCAGGTATCCTATCGGCCTGGGCAGGTATCCTATCGGCCTGGGCGGGTATCCTATCGGCCTGGGCAGGTATCCTATCGGCCTGGGCAGGTATCCTATCGGCCTGGGCAGGTATCCTATCGGCCTGGGCAGGTATCCTTTCGGCCTGGGCAGGTATCCTATCGGCCTGGGCAGGTATCCTTTCGGCCTGGGCAGGTATCCTATCGGCCTGGGCAGGTATGCTATCGGCCTCAGCAGGTATCCTTTCGGCCTGGGCAGGTATGCTATCGGCCTACTGAGGCTATATTTAGGGTCTAGGGATATTGTTAGGTTTAGCAGCGACGGGTGAAGAGTGCCGCGACCGTTATTATCGGTCATGACTGATTTACCATCGGCCGCGGCCGTCTGCCTTGGTCACAAATTGATTTCTCTGTCTCTCCATAAATGTTCATGATGCCTTCCGACCTAGTATCTACCTACCAAAGAGATCCCTGCCCGTAATCATTTTGACCATGTTTGTTCTTTTGCCACATTCTGTTTACACCAATATATTGCTCATGCTTCATACGACATGTCACTCTGTTTGTATGATTTTCATGGTAAATGGCTTTTCAAACGGGGAGCGATAAATGCCTGCATTCATGCCTGGATCAATGCCAGGGCCATGTAGCGTGGAACAAAGCTAAACAGAACATGACACTGCGGACATGGAGTGTTCTCATCCAAATATCAACAAAACTGATGTCATTCTCCACTTTAAAATCATGGACATTTACTACAGAAGATAATTTTACATCCATCAGTGTTTTGGAGCCTCTTGGAGGAGACCTGTAAAAGTCCCGTTGTGGTCCAGACAACAAAGGCCATTAAAGCCACATAAGGTCAAAGTGTGGAGGCCCTCTGATACCAAATGACGCCCCTGCCTGTGCCCAATTGCCCATCCTCCTGTTGGAGGGGGCAGATCTCGTTCCTTTGCTGTCTCCAAAGACCCTCGTCCTCTCCCTGTATGGGTATGTTGTATGTTGTTGAGATGTGTTGGCAAACCATGCTATTAAGCCTCCTGCGAGGATGCTTTCGATAGCGTAATATATAATTTACCGTAATTAGACAAAGCAAAGCCTTTGCTGACTGGAGAAGTGGTGGGCATCAAATCATTAGTAGTTGTTTATCTGCACCGCTGCCTCATTAGAGCATTTAAGTGAATCATTGCCTCCATTAATTTCTTTTCTGTTTTTTTTCCTCAGTCGATTTTTTTGTTTGTTTTTTTTATTCAGAAGTAGCTCATGTATAAGTTAACTGGCTTTGCTGAGCTTTAGAGTTTTGAGATTATTCTAAGACCACACCATAAGAGGTTTAAAGTTAAACCTTGAACCTTGAATTGGACAACTGGCTCTGAATTCACAAATATTTGAAAAATACCAACACAGTCCGAGAAGCTGTTTTAAATACATTTACAGGTGTGAATCAGTGGGTATAATTTGTTTTTGTGCAAGCTCTGTTGTTTTGTTCAAGGGAGAGAACTGCATGGTAATAACAGTTAAAACACACACATCATCACATGGCAAGCTAGAAGCGAGTGTAAAGTGGCGTTCAGGCCTTGTAGCCAAGGGGAAGTTCTTCAGAAATCTGGTGGTCTTGCCTTTGAAACTGTGGCTGTAGCTTGATGATTGTGGTTGGGGCGGTGAGTGTCCTTGACGATAATATGGTAAGCTCTGGCTCTGCACTGAGTGAGTGAAACACCTCTTAAGGAGGGTTTCAAATGCTTCTATAGCATTTGCCCTATAGCCTCAACAACGTTATACACCTGTCCTATGCAAAGGCTCAACTTAATGTGACTTAGCTGTAAGATATCATTTTTGTGGACATGGCAATCTGCACTGTATACGTATACGCGCTGTAGAGTCTTTAGGCTATGTATTTGATGTATTACCAAGAAAGATTTAATTGGAGCCGTTGTGTTCCTAAATGTCTTTCATTTGTCCTACAGTCTGGGAGCCACCATCCATTTGTCATGTGGGTTGTTCATGTGGGTTGTTTGTGGATTGTGTTTACGTGCCATGAGTAAACCTTCTGTTACAGTATGTTACCTGATTATTCTGTGTATCTTGCCTGTAGCCGCGCCTGTTTTCCATATTTCTGGGCGACTATAGAGCACTACACTTTGACCATCCTCTAACTTTCCACCTGGAACTGGCTGAATCACCCTGACGCAGGAGGTCTTCACTGCCTACAGGCCAAAAGTGTTGAGACGAGAACTGCCTTTTACTAAATTTCTGTTTCACCCCAGGTCCAAATCGTGAAACATAAATCATGATAGACAGACTGCTGCCAGAAGGCCATTGCCACAAAAGAAATGAGTCCTACATACAGTACACGCATAGTGAATTTTGGCCAGCCTTCACCTGCCTTTGCAATGCATCTTGCCACAGGGAGATTAAGTCTGGCCCCTCTCAGTTGTGGAAGGACTTCCAACTGTGGAATATAAAGATAACTTTCTGTTGTTTGAAGACCAGCATGTTTCAAGTTCAACTGTACTGTTTTTTTTGTCAGTTTGATAAAACACCGTACCCTGAGTTTGCATGTTAAACAATAAAACATACATACTGAGCAGGTTGCCCGTCATTGTTTCTCAATGACAAAAAGATAATGTGTTCCCTGTAATTAATGAGCACAGTTTAGAGTGAGGCAGTCATTGTAGAAAAAAGAAAACCTCATTAAAATAAAGGCCTTCTCAGTTTAAAGTAAAATATAATTTGTTAAAAATAATTCAAAATCTTCCATCCCCCAGCCACATGCCTGTGCAAAAAATCAACCGTAGGTAGTTGTAATTGAGCTTTGTGTTTGAACAGCACATGCTGAGAAGGGGAGAGAAGCTGTGTGAGTGAGTGAGTGAGTGAGTGAGTGAGTGAGTGAGTGAGTGAGTGAGTGAGTGAGTGAGTGAGTGAGTGAGCGGGTGAGTGAGTGAGTGAGTGAGCGGGTGAGTGGGTGAATTGGTGAATGAGTGTGTGTGTGTGTGTGTGTGTGTGTGTGTGTGTGTGTGTGTGTGTGTGTGTGTGTGTGTGTGTGTGTGTGTGTGTGTGTGTGTGTGTGTGTGCGTGCGTGCGTGCGTGCGTGCGTGTGTGTGTATTTACTGTGTATGTACTATGCTATGGAATTAAAGAGAGGGTGCCGTGATTTTTGTATTTTTTCCAATTTTGTACATGTTTAAGAGGTGACAGTATGTAAATAGACCACTTGGTGTGTTCTTCATGTACAATGATGTCTTCCGTTTGTATTTAGGGTTTCTTCCTGGGGGCTGAACCATTCAGGTCAAACATGCCAATGAATAAAACGTCAATATAGTGACATCACATGCTCAGCCCCTCCCCTAACTCCTCCCCCTTTATCATGCAACTAAATCTGTGGGTGTGGCTACAGTACAAGTGGATCTCCACCCATCACCACCCAGGCAAACCAGGCATACTTAATGAACTGGCTGGGCGGAATCATAAAAATGTCAGTTTAAAGGTAGGGGAAGTGATTTCACTTTTGTCAGATATCACCCCCCCCCCCCTGTTAAAATGCTCTGTTATAAGGTGTGCAGACCATATATGGAGTTTCCCCCTCTCCCACGTTAGCAGAGGAGCTAATAAAAGTTCCCCAGGTGGAGGGTGAATTCTCCTCCAACCAGGATCGAGCAGCAGGTTCACATAGTGTATAGCTACTCTTGGGCGCCCCTAGTGCACCAGGGTGGTACTATGCAATGAATTTCAAATCACTTACCCTACCTTTAACAAACACTGTACACTTTTTGGGGGAAAAATCGTACTTTTTATATAACATTAATACCCGATGATCATGTTTTAGGGTAGAAAAAATCATGGCACTCCATCTTTAACCAATTTCTGACAAAAATCTCACTTTTAATAAAATTCAATCAAAATCACAAAATTACATCGTCATTATATATTATATTCCCAATGCTTCTGAGCAAATATTTATTGTATTTTAATACTTAATATACAATACTTCCCTGACTTCAATCCACTGTTCCACTTAAGTAAATCTTCATGTCCTCCAGCTCTCTAGCCACATGACTTCAGAAAGTAGTAATTGTTTAATAGGAAGCTGTATGCAAGAAGTATGGCCTAATTTGCTGTTTTAGCAATGTTTTAGGTTACATTACTAATGTGGTAAAGCATAATATCCTTCCCCTAATGGTTAATATTAAGAAAATTGATCATAAAATATGGTTGATAAATAAATTAAAATCTTACTCTGTATTCACAACATGAGTGAGCCAGGAGGAAGGGCCAGGGCAGGAGCCTAGCGTGAAGCAGCCTTGATGTACAAGTACACCCCCTGGACGCTGGGAGGATTCACAGGGTCTTACCTCAAGCAACCCTTGATGCTGACTGCCAAGCAGGGATGCAAAGGTTCACATTTTTACAGTCTTTGGTATGTCCTGGCCAGGGATTGAACCCTGACCTTCCAAACTCAGGGTGGGCCCTGTGCAAGCACACATCGCCCCTGTTATGTCCAAAATGTGTTAGAGTATGTAGATAATATGCGTCTGCAAAATTTTGAATAATGCCTTAAGGTAGACATAGACAACTGATGAATATGTAAAAATGAAAAAAATAAATAATAATAATAATAATCATGTTACTACTATAGTTACTAAGGCTGCATTTCAGTAATAGGAATGACCCACCATTTCTTGCCTACATGTCGCAGGCAGGCAAACCCTCACTTTGTTTTTCTCTACCACCACATTTCCACAATGTGTGCCAACACAGAAGAATAATAACAACACAATCAATTCTGCGCTGATTAATTAATTGACGGAGCAGAAAATTAACCAAAATAGATCAACAATGTGTATACTAAAGTCACTTAAAACAAAACAAAACAACTTCTTTAAGAAATAACTAATTAAAAGCCTAACACTAAGCCAACACAATCATTATAATTTAATGGCAAAAGGGGGCGTTTGATGGAGAGTGCAGGTCTGAAAGTGTGGGTTTTGGGGGTGTTTTTGAACATGGCAAGGATGGAGGCAGATTTTATCTGAGCTGGGAGAGTGTTCCAAAGGGATGCGCTGCAACTAAGAGAGCTCAATCTGTCACTACTTTCATCGTTTTGTGTTGGGGACATCCAGGAGTCTGGCGTTGGCTTTTAACTCTGTGATCGTATAAAACCCTGGTCCTTTTTAGTTCTTTCCCGCCAATCTGTCTTGCAGCTTTCTGTGTGGATGTTTTTAATCTGACACAGCACTTTGGTTGACCCCTTGTCATTGTAAATAAAATAAAGTGAGTTGAGTTGAGTGTTTTGAGGACTGAGGATCCAATGGAGTTAAGAGGTTTAGCCAGAGGAGTAAAATGGAGATAGATAGTGTCAGACAGCAGCAGTAATGGGCCTTCTATCCACGCTGCTTTGTTCTGGCCATCTGTAACCTGTTCAAATTACTTCTTGCGGTCTTGGAACAAATCTCTGACAAATCGCCTAGTCCAGGAAAAGCCTTTCGCGACAAAGTAATTGTAACAGAATTTGGTTCACCATCCTCTGCATCATTTCAATGAGGGCTCCAGAATACATACTGTTAATGGCAAAATGGCACTTACCCTAAAATGTATTTGGAAGTCAATTGAAATCTCAGATGAATGAACTGTCACATGCAAGGGGCACAACACCAGAGGGTCCTTCACTCTTTTTCTGCCAAATTATATTATGGACAATGGAAACAATCCCTCAGATGTTTTTGTGTTATCCTTTCTGCATTCCTGTGTAATGAGACACTACATTATTGCACATGCTAAAATAAGTGATGAATGAATGGGTGAATGGACGGATGGATGGCTCAATGGATTGATTGATCAACGAATGATCGATCATTTTAGCCCGTGAGCCAGGACCCCAAAAATAGTGTCATCGGTACCAAAAAGGTGAATAATTCTCATAGTGATTTTTGGGTAGGTATACACCCCTAGTACTAGAAAAAATGTGATAGCCTTGCATCTGTGGTAGCTTTATGTGTGTTATCACTCCATTTATGATCACATGCCAAAATACAGTTTTCAAAATCCGAATTAATCATTCTACTTAAAAATTATAGTTCTCTCTTATTATTGAACCTATCTCAGTCAGAAAATAGTTGGAATAAAGCTCAGACTATATATATTGTTCAGATAAGTTGTTAAAATCAGAATCTCTTGAAATGTTATCTCTTATAGGCAGTGACAACATAGCGACTTTAAATTCTATAAGATGTACTTTGGTTTCATGAAAGAAAAGTTTATTTTGTACATAACCTAAAAGATTATATAATAGTGTAGTGTAATAGGCTAAATATTTGTATTTTATAAAACATGAATACTACTGGGGAAGAGGGATTCTGTGACGGTGAAGTAGTCACACTCACACCTGGTCTAATGGGCTAGACAAATTGTCTGTTGTTTTGATTGCAAAAAATGCATATGTGGTATCATTATTTTCGTAACACATCCAGGGATGCCAAAAATGAGATAAGAGTATCTGAATAGTGGTTTAGGCTAATAATCTGATTATGTTATGACTATATAATTAATTATTGTCTGAACTCTAAATAATTCACCTCTATGAACATTTCTGATGTTTGTACCATGGATGGACAAATTGAACATGAGAAAAATCATAATATAACAACAGCCACACACACACTTCTGATATACTACTGGTAGCCATCAGCCAAACCCACAATGGCTCCCCCTTGAAATTAAACATCACATAATCATGGGTGATTTAACTACTTTAACACACCCACGCACACACAATATCAGAAGTGTGGTACACAAAACCGCAAATGGTTTGTGAACAATGAATATACACAAGTTTGGGACCTTGGAGAAAACCTTGGTGACAGTCTGGTTGCATTACACACATTTACAGGATGTGACATTGAGTGCTTTGCTGGTTATGGTAAACCTTGCCTGGCCTAACCTGCAATGATTTTGAGGGGCGGGCGCAGCCACGGCGGTAGATCGTATAGATCTGATTTGATCTCAGAAACGTGTCGTCAGCCCTGGCTCTTCCCCTGCTGTGCTAAGTCACATCACTTGGAGCAAAGCCCACCCCAGTTCCAGTTTGCCTTTCGGGACAACAGAAGTACAGAGGATGCTATTGCTACAGCACTACATTTCACCATATCCCACCTGGACACTGACAACACATGTGTAAGAATGCTATTCATGGACTTCAGCTCCGCATTCAACACACTACCCCTCCTCCAAACGACACCACAGTGATCGGCCTCATCAACGATGAACGTGCTTACACAAGAAGTCAAACACCAGGTGAGGTGGTGTGCCGAGAACAACCTCACACTCAACATCTCCAAGACAAAGGAGCTCATTGTGGACTTTAGATGGGGCAGAAGGGGGCAGCATGCTCCTACCCTCATGGATAGCGTGGAGGTGGAGCAGGTAACCTGCTTCAAGTTCCTGGGGGTTCACATATCCGAAGATCTTTCCTGGACCGCAAACACATCCTCCCTGATAAAAAAGGCCCATCAACGCCTGTTTTTCTTGAGGAGGTTGAGGATAGTGAGGCTATCCCACCAGACTCTGGTAAATTTCTATTGGTGCACCATCGAAAGTACACTCACCTACTGTATAACAGCTTCCCATACATGGGAACTGTACTGTGGCGGAGCGGAAACTTTTGCAGAGGGTGGTGAGAACTGCACAGCGCATCACAGGCTTCCCCCTACCATCAATTGAGTCCACCTATAAGCAGCACTGTCGGTCTAAGGCCCTCAACATCATCAAGGATGCTACTCACTCCAACAACAAACTGTTTCAACCCTCTCATTCACAGAGGAGGAAGGGCTACAGATGCCTCAAGACATCAACCACCAGATCCAGAAACAAAATCGCTTCGCTCATATCCCTAATATAACTCTACAATCTAACCACCAGTTTTTCCCCTCTGCCATTATTCTCCTGAACTCTATAAAAAAAATAGTTTACCTGACGGACAATTACGAGCTCTACAATATATTTTTCTTACTGTTTTTATTGTTGCCCTATATGACCCTTTTGTTTGCACTGGATTGATTTTGAGTTTAATTTCGTTGTACAATCGTGTTCAATGACAAAAAATCCATCCATCCATCCAGACATAAATTTATGAAAAAGGGTGCTCTTAAGCATTCTGTGCAACATTAACCTACAGCTCAGAAGACAACAGGAGAAACAAAACGAACCCAAGACAAATGTAAACTGGCCCACATAAGTTTGGAAACTTAACTTTGGGAATTATTCTCTCTACCTTAATAATAGCGGTTGGTATGGGGTCCGTGTACTTTTCGGCCATTCAGGATTCTGTTTTATACTTGTTAAATTTAAAATCAGAATACACTCCAAAACGGCCCGTTTCGGTATTCTGTTTTGAAAACAAAATTTAGAGTTGTGAATTGTAAGAGCAACATACGACCCGTTTCCAGGTTCTAATTGGTGTGGTTCAATCAGAATGACACAATTTAAAATGACTGCTGCGGTCTGTGCCTCGCGAAGCAGATCCTGAAATGTGTTTTGTGTCCGCTGCTGCCACCCCGCCCCCTGCCTCCGTCCCTCCTCCGTGCTGAGGGCGGAGGCGTGGCACGGAGCTCTTGATTGACAGCTCGGTTACTGCTGCAGTTACTACAAGGAGACACACGCGGCGCTGTTGGTACTAGCAGTTGATATTATAAATTATTATGAGTAGACAATATTATTATACATTTATCCTGCCGTAATTTCAAATAAATTACCCCACTTTTTGGTTGCATATAAACACAGGGCTGTTGTTACATTCATGTCAACTCTTAAGTAATTAAAAAAAAAGACAGACAGACGAACAGACAAGACAGACAGACAATAAATATAAACTTTCTAATTAATTAACATGCTAAAGTAAGTCTACTTTGTATTCAACATATAGGGTAAGTGTCCCACCATCATCATGTGTGTCATTGTTATGCAACCCGCTATGTTTATAGTGTATTCGTTATTCAATTAAGTGTTTATGAGGTGCACCACTTGGGCCGCCAAGGTGCCAACCGAACTAGGCATTGAAGTAAATGAATAGGAGGAATGCCTCACCGGGGCTCATCATCAGATTGTTTTCAACATTCTAGCCAACTTTATGGAAGATGGTAGGCTATAGATAGTGTCTATAAAATCAAGTGTGTGTGTGTGTGTGTGTGTGTGTGTGTGTGTGTGTGTGTGTGTGTGTGTGTGTGTGTGTGTGTGTGTGTGTGTGTGTGTGTAAGCGCGCACACACGTGCGCAACAGCCTATGATGTGTGATCTAATACCTACCTAGTGAATGAATACCGGAACCTACATTTGAATTAAATATTAAATACATCATCATTGAATTTGAATGAGTTTGGATGTGCACATCCGCAACAACCAGGGGACCCTTTGCAATTGTCCTAGCCAATTGCATCTCCTCGGACTACTGTAGGCCTACTGTCTGTCACTGTGGTCCATCCGTGACACCATGATCACGCCCTTGCTGCAGTGTGCGCTGTATAGGCTACCAGTAGGTAGAAATAATAGCTCTGTGGCTGGTTATGACCCGTTAAGATTCAATCAAAATGCCGCTAACGCCAATGTATTTGTAATGACAGCAGCAGTCATAAATATAATCTAAATGATCAAGGATAAATGTATACAGACTACATTACTTCAATGATTAGTTTGGCACCTTGTTTGGCACCATGGCGGCCCAAAACACTTAATTGAACAAATAAACAGGCCTACCTGTAACATAACGTGTTGCATAATAATGATTAATGACACAGATGACGAGGTCCCGGGTAGGCCTCTTTAAAATGTCTATCTGTCTCTATTACTTTATTAATTAAGAGTTGACACAGAGGAGGATGCATCAATCATCAATGTCTAATCAGAATGTAATAACAGCACTGTATTAATATGCATTAAATGCAGACTAATTTATTAAATTTATTAACGGCAGTGCTAAATGGTATAAATAAAATCTAAATATAAAGGATAAATGTATAATAATATTGTCTACTCATAATAATTTATAATATCAACTGCTAGTACCAACAGCGCCGCGTGTGTCTCCTTGTAGTAACTGCAGCAGTAACCGAGCTGTCAATCAAGAGCTCCGTGCCACGCCTCCGCCCTCAGCACGGAGGAGGGACGGAGGCAGGGGGCGGGGTGGCAGCAGCGGACACAAAACAGATTTCAGGATCTGCTTCGCCAGCTCGCCCAGAGGAGCAGTGAGTTTAAATTGTGTTTCTGATTTGAACCACAACAATTAGAACTTGGAAACGGGTCGTATGTTGCTCTTACAATTCACAACTCTAAATTTTGTTTTCAAAACAGAATACCGAAACGGGCCGTTTTGGAGTGTATTCTGATTTTAAATTTAACAAGTATAAAACAGAATCCTGAACGGCCGAAAAGTACACGGACCGTATGGTATGTAATCGTAGTCACCTTTACAACACTATATGGCGTGTAGACGGTATACACCGAAAATGTAGACTTTGATGTCAGAATCATCCAAATCAGCCCAATAGTAACTGAGTTGCCTTTCACTATATATCATTTTTTATCTGATATAAAGGACAAAAACAAGAGGGAGAGAATTGTGCACCTCCATGACCCTGAGGGCTATACCGTCCAGGGCTATACCCCTGGCAGGTACAGGGGTATAACCCTGGACAGTTTTCAGGTTAGAAGCCAGCCCAAAAGTAGCCTCGACACCCAGGCTTTCATTTTCGTTCGCCTTGCGCGAAAACGGAAAGCCTGGACTAACGCACGTTAGAAAGTGGCCTTGAGGGGGGAGTGAACCTTCCGGGGTGGGCGTCGCTCTAAATGATGTGACGTAGAACAGCAGTGGACGGGCGCGGGAGGGGCCGGGGATGACGACACGTTAGTGAGATCAAATCAGAGCGCAGCTCATCTGCCGTGTGGATGCCACGGCACCCCACCCCCCCAAGGCCAAAATCATTGAGGGCTAGACCAGGCTAGCCCAATAGCAACATTGCTATCAAACGTACAAGTTTCATTGTGATCTACAAGCTCGTAGCACGGCACCCCTAATTCAGGGGAAAATAAGCTTATTGTATTTTGGCCTCAATTTAATGAGTTTGGAGCTCATTTGCACATTCAAATTCATTAAAACAAAAAAATAAATAATAATACAGAAAATGTTACTTGTCATCTCAACTTCCATTCTGGAAAGTTTCATTGTGATAGAATTAAAGGAAAAAAACAAGCTCATTGGAGTGTATTGTTGTCTGGCGATATTGGCACACATATTGGAATGATAATTATTACACATACTTCTGCAACTTCGATTTCTTAGAACTTTTAGTATGTTGTTCTAGACACCCCATAGAAATGGAAAAAATAAAAACTTTGTTATTTTTTTGGTGTTGTAGTTATATAGTAAGCTTTCATATATTGACCCATGCAATTTCCGCCTATAGTGTTATTATAATAAAATGCATGATAGCACCCATAAAGCTACCACTGGTGCAAGGCTATCACATATTTTCTAACTCTAGACATGTCTACCATGACAAAAATCACTATGAGCCTTATTCACCTTTTTTGTACCGACCAACCCCCCTGGCTCACGGGCTATTTGGACTCAAAGCAGGATTCAGCCAATTTTAAGTGACAAAACCAGTTTGATCCTTCTATATAAGATAAAAGTCGTCTGAAGTTCGTTTTTTTATTCTTTAACAGATAACTTCTCATGTTTCTCATGGGGTTTTCTTTTAAGTAAGACATTTAACATCAAACTTGTATCCTTCTGATTCACACATTTGAAAGAGCATAAAGCCAGTGCCCCCTGCCCCCTAGTGTCTGTCTCTGCCCCTTCCTGTCTTTCTGATGTAGAGTATGTGTTTTTTTTTTGTCACAGCTTGTACCCTCTTCCATTCTGTAATGAGTGAAAAGCAAACTTATGTTCCAATAACCTGTTTCTTTGTGAGCTTCTTTTTTTTTATAAATATAAAAGTAAAAAAGTGTTGTTTTTTAATCTTTGATTTCTTGGCAGCTCAGGCTCGAATCCCTTGATCTAGTGGAGTGCAGCCAGCCTGCCTTGAAGTAAATCAAAGTGAATGGAGGCGGAGGGCTGTACCGGAGCTCTTAAGCCACAGTGAGACTTTTCCTCTGTAAGCTTTCAAATACATGCACTGAGACAAAGGACATGAACTGGAGCTGGCCCTGTTGTTTGAAGCTCTTTCTATTTTTTTGTTTTGTTTTTTCAGCAAAAGGCGGTGCATTTTGTCTCATAACCTTATTTTCATTACAGCAGCTGCCTGTCGCCTCTCTCTCCCTACATCTTTATGTACCCTACTTGTTCACCCCTCTCATTTTGGCCTGCTCTTGAGGCTATCACTGTTTCTCATTGTCTTTGAAATCATTGAAATACATGGGCGTGCGCACGCGCACACACACACACACACACACACACGTAATTATTATTTTAGTAATAGTAGTATCTACCTACTGCACTGTAGATGTAACATTAAATTAGGAGTGGAAAACAATAAAAATAAGTTGATCATGATTCATAAATTCAACAATTCAACTTACAGTATATATCCAAAATATTACATCTTTTTCGGAATATTCTTGTGGCAATAGAAAGTTCAACGACAAAGGGCAGATATTATGTTTTATTATTGGAATTTATTAGCCATCAGACACCAGAGCAATGATTAGTAGAGTGGATGGAAATGCATTATGGGATGTATGTGGATGGACATCTAATCATGCATTCATTGCATTATTTCTTAATCTAATTTCGCAAATGAACTAACTCAGCCAACCCAGCTATTTTGACAGTCCTAATTAAAATACAACCTTGAACCTTGTTGACAAAGGCATTGATCTTTGTCAACAAGGTAGAGGTACTTTTTGAGGTAGAGGTACTTTACATGCAGGCACGCACAGGAGGGGCGATTTTTTATTTTATTTTATTTTATTATTATTATTATTATTTTTTTCATTTTGCGACCGCGACTGCGCTGGTTCTCGGCAACTCGCAACTACTATTATTACTGAACATAGAGCCTTTGCCATTTGAATGTCATTCTTTAGTTCTTTCTCTTACAGTATGTCATCCTTTCTCCCCATCCTCTCCTACTGCCTTTTTTGCCATCAGGCCCCCCTATCCCAGGTTCTCCTCACTCCTTTCCATCCATCTCTCTCTCTCTCTTATACCCATAGTCATCAGGTGTGAAATGAGAGAGAGTGATGAGTTGACTGTAATAGCAGATGAGAGTTAGCAGCCTGTCACAGTAGAACGATCTTCACAGGCAATGTCTCTTACACATTGCCCCACACACCAGGGGCGGATGTAACATGGTATGGGGGCGGCTTCATCGCCCGTGGCGCGAAGCGTCACGGGTGATGAAGTTAGTAGCAGTAGTAGTAGTAGTAGTAGCTGTAGTAGTGTTTCAAATCACTTTAAATATAAGCACTTTAATTTGAAATATCTTGGGTTGTTTTGTATGGCATCGTATTTGGGGGGGCAGACTGGGTATTTAGGGGGGCACCCCCCCCCCCCTTGCCCATGCCTAGATCCGCCCCTGTCCACACAAACACACACACACACACACACACACACACACACACACACACACACACACACACACACACACACACACACACAGCCATCTATCATGGGGCAACAGAGTGACATAAGGCTCCCTCTGGGTTGGATGATTATTGATCATCACCGTGAGGGAAGCAGTCAGAACAATGTCTCTTAATTAAGTGAACAACACGCATACACATGAACTTGTGTAATGCACCCACGCACAAACACACACTCACACTTTAACTCGAGTCACTCACTACCTGTCAGAGTCTTCACTTTCTCTCTTGCATAATATAGCTTCCATACGGGCAATTGCATTTTATGAGGAAACATTCTGACCCAACGTGTCTATTTGTGATGCATTTCATGTATCACTTTCTAGCAATAGCAATTGGTGTACCATTAACCTTTTTTAGATGTTTTTTGTAACTCATTTTCACCTGTGTCAATTATCTATAATGTGATCCTGAGCTCTAACCATCCGCCAACCAGGGGACAGCAGCAGACTTGAACGCATGCTTCCTTCATGCATGAGTGTCCAAGTCCAACCAGTTGGTTTCTCCTCCATCAGGCTCCCTGGCTGTTTGTTATGAGAGTAATTACCCTAGGGGACACAGGGGTAACATACAATGTCCATACAGAAAGGACCTCGGGTATGAGCAGTTTGAGCACTGATGACTGGGAGGAGGAAACACTCCTCCAGCACCCACCTAGTGGATTTTAACTGTGGAATTTAACACTTGATGTGCTTCTCAACAAGCTTGACATGGACTTTATTTTCCCTGTGTGCAATGTATACATTAAACCATGTGGATTTTACCTGTGAAAGTCACAGGCACAGCCATTTGAACACCACGTTGTTGAACCTGTGTTGGCACACCGTTTGCACTTGTCTCCTGTACAGTGCACTGACAGTCTTTTTTAATAACCTCATGGACATGCTGTACATCTGGATTATGTATGTAAAATATGTGCATTGTCGAAAGTTTTGCCTATCACTGATGTTTCCCTTCACGCATGTTACTCTCGTTCAAGAGCTCCACACCCTGTTTTCTTTTCTCTTCCTGAAAGCCAAAATGACGGAGCAAATCTCGCCCACTAAAGCTGAGATGAGACAATAAAGGTGATTTTCTGAATACGGAGTGACTCAATGCTATTCTGGCCACAACACTTTCAAGAGCCACATTTATGAGAAAGATTGATATGATTTCTGCCACATGAGCATGTGAGTGATGGAGGCTGAGAGAAATGGGTGGAAAGACAAAGATAAGATTTTATCCGATCCTGGAGTCTCCGATAATATTGGAGTTTTGGAGTCAAGAATATTAAAGTAATCTTATATTACCTGTGAGAGAGGCAACAAAAGATTACACAAGTCATAGAAATGGGCTGAGGGAGGAGTGCAATGACTAAAGGGGCTTGCAAGGAAAGAGGAAAAAGTGGTCAGTTTTATGGATTGAGGAAAACAAGACCCAGGAATAAATGCCTGCATTTTGAAGGGTCATTAGAGTAGTTTCGACATGAATGGCTCCCAAATCACTCAGAGACGATTAAGGTAGTGTTGATGATGATAATGATGTAGGCCTACTAGTGATGTGTTACTAGCATCAACATTACAACTCTTAAATCACTGCCCTCCAGACCACAGCAAGTATATTTGTATACAGTAGTAAATTTTATACACAAAGATGACTCAGGGTGATTTAAATAAGGATTCAAATGGCGTTGATAGATGTTGAGAGGGGGTTTGTTATTATAAAAGATTTTTAACACACAATGATCTAGATTGGAGCCACTAGAGGCAAAATGCAGTACAAATCGTACACATGGTATGCTAAGCATAGTATTCTTCCTCACTGCATGCAGTAATGACAGGGAGCTGATGGGACGCATGCCGCTCCACAACCCATAGCAATCCATATCTATATCAGGTATAGCAACAGTGAAACATATTTAGGCCTACATAAAACGACATAGCAGTTTCTTATCAAAGTCTGAGTTTAGGCGACACAAGGCTCGGAACTGTGTGTGCGTGTGTGTGTGTGTGTGTGTGTGTGTGTGTGTGTGTGTGTGTGTGTGTGTTCTCACATATGTTATCTACTTAGGACCGTTTCGAAGAAAAACACCTTCCAACTTAGGACCGGTGGACAAGTTAGGACCAAAAACCCGGTCCTAAGAAGTAAGACCACTTAAAACAGATAGAGAATGTCATAAGCCATGCCTGGTGTTGAAATTGGCATGGTCCTAAAAAGGAGGCGTTTTTACATATGGCCCTAAAAAGGAGGCATTTTTACATTTGGTGTGTATCAGGTGTGTGTGGGGTGTGTGTGTGTGTGTGTGTGTCCTACTTAGGACCATCTGGCAAACTTAATATTTTAACTAGATAGGAGCAATTCCAGAGGGAATTGCAGAGTGTGGTCGCCCAAAGGCAACCACACTAATAACAATAGTGTGTTGCCTTTAAGGCAACCACACTAATTATACAATAAATTACTATATATAGCTCATATAGGCCGCAGGTCGCATGTAACTGTAGAACTCGGGGAACTTTGTCCGAGGGTGGGCGGGCGGGTCAGAGTTTAGAAAACTCTGGGGCGGGTCACACTGATGACATAATCATGTTCACTCATCGTAACAAGTGTCTGGCAGCCCGCATCATCATGGTGACACGTGTCTGACATGGGACCATTTCTATGTTCCCTCAGGTCTATGTTCCCTCGCTGACTAACCCCAACCCAAACGCACAAACCATAACCCTAACCGAAAGCATGTCAAACGTTACTTCGCGACATTTGACATGCCTTCGTTTAGGGTTAGGTTTGGGCGTTTGGGTTAGGGTTAATCTATTACTATCCCTACCCCTAATCCTAACCTGACTTTAAGAGCTGAGGGAACATAGACATGACCCCTCTGACATCACTCTGTGACCCCTCTGACATCACTCTGTAAATTTTTGTCTCAAGCCTGTCCCCTTTTATGTCCTATACTTTAAAGCCCGGCTTAAAACCTACCTTTTCACTCAGGCGTATTACTGAATTATTACCGCTCTTGTCTTTCTTTTACTTACTACCTCTATGACCTTTCAACTTGGCTGCAGTCAGACAATGTGTGTCTTCACATATTGAAAAGTATGCCTTTCGGGATAGCAATCCTTTGTTTTCTCATATTTTAGCACTAATCACTAGTTTAATATGTTCTTTAGCATTCCCATATACTTTAGTTGGGAGCCCGCGCGCTGTTTTTGGGCTGAACCGAGTCTTTACTGGATTTGCGGGAGATCGGTACATAAAGGGGTTAATGTGCATTAATTAACAATTCAATAATTAATAATCATATACTTTGTGCATATCCATATTCACAAACACTATATAATGATAAATTTGATGCATTTAGACCAAGTAATTTGCATTAAATACCATACAACTGTATTTTGTATGGATTTTTTTTTTATATTTTGGACATTAAGGGGTTAATAATTAAAAATGCCCGAGGCATATCAGTGGGCACCCTCTTGATTTCTTAAGAAGTGACTCCCAGCTACAAGAATCACTACTATATCACATATCCAAAACAGTTCATATCAATGTTTATTTTAGCCAGTTTAAATACACGTATACTATGTGATTAGAATAGATGTTTGTGTGAGGCAAAAATCAGTATGATGCAATAACAGGATACTCTGATTTTGTCTTTCACCTGTAAGAACAATTCACTGCTGTAGTTCTGTAAGCTCAGTTCAACTGCTGCCCTTCCCCCATACTGCAATGGTTGGGTCGTTAATTAAGCAATGCAGCCTAATTAACGACCCTGCACTCTACAGGCAAACTGCCTAAATCTTTTGGTTGGTTGAAGCAGTCTGGACAAAACCCATGCAGGTGCATTAATGTGTGTTTTTTGGTAATCTTACAATGCCCTAGTATCAATCTCAATTTCTAGTATCTATGTCTATTTGTAAATTATAAGGCAAATATCAACATCCTAACATATGCTGTCTCCCTGTTAGAGCAGTGTTGTTGTGTAACTCTTCCAACTTCCCCATGTCTTTAGCAGAACAATATTAGCTCAGCATAGTCTATTGAATTTAGTCATATTTGGTGGTATCCTGTCCAAGTGAAAAAGCTATTATGCTGAACCTGTATGAGGTTCTAAAATTGCCAATGAAGAGTGAGAGATGTTTATCATGGGCAGATGTTATGTTGTAGACAATGTGTGTCTTCACATATTGAAAAGTATGCCTTTCGGGATAGCAATCCTTTGTTTTCTCATATTTTAGCACTAATCACTAGTTTAATATGTTCTTTAGCATTCCCATATACTTTAGTTGGGAGCCCGCACGCTGTTTTTGGGCTGAACCGAGTCTTTATTGGATTTGCGGGAGATCGGTACATAAAGGGGTTAATGTGCATTAATTAACAATTCAATAATTAATAATCATATACTTTGTGCATATCCATATTCACAAACACTATATAATGATAAATTTGATGCATTTAGACCAAGTAATTTGCATTAAATACCATACAACTGTATTTTGTATGGATTTTTTTTTTATATTTTGGACATTAAGGGGTTAATAATTAAAAATGCCCGAGGCATATCAGTGGGCACCCTCTTGATTTCTTAAGAAGTGACTCCCAGCTACAAGAATCACTACTATATCACATATCCAAAACAGTTCATATCAATGTTTATTTTAGCCAGTTTAAATACACGTATACTATGTGATTAGAATAGATGTTTGTGTGAGGCAAAAATCAGTATGATGCAATAACAGGATACTCTGATTTTGTCTTTCACCTGTAAGAACAATTCACTGCTGTAGTTCTGTAAGCTCAGTTCAACTGCTGCCCTTCCCCCATACTGCAATGGTTGGGTCGTTAATTAAGCAATGCAGCCTAATTAACGACCCTGCACTCTACAGGCAAACTGCCTAAATCTTTTGGTTGGTTGAAGCAGTCTGGACAAAACCCATGCAGGTGCATTAATGTGTGTTTTTTGGTAATCTTACATTGCCCCAGTATCAATCTCAATTTCTAGTATCTATGTCTATTAGTAAATTATAAGGCAAATATCAACATCCTAACATATGCTGTCTCCCTGTTAGAGCAGTGTTGTTGTGTAACTCTTCCAACTTCTCCATATCTTTAGCAGAACAATATTAGCTCAGCATAGTCTATTGAATTTAGTCATATTTGGTGGTATCCTGTCCAAGTGAAGAAGCTATTATGCTGAACCTGTATGAGGTTCTAAAATTGCCAATGAAGAGTGAGAGATGTTTATCATGGGCAGATGTTATGTTGTAGACAATTTGTGTCTTCACATATTGAAAAGTGTGCCTTTCTGGAAAGCAATCCTTTGTTTTCTCATATTTTAGCACTAATCAATGGTTTAATATGTTCTTTAGCATTCCCATATACTTTAGTTGGGAGCCGGCGCGCTGTTTTTGGGCTGAACCGAGTCTTGTAGCTTAGGGCAACCTCTTAAGAATTCAAGAGGGTGCCTGCTAATATCCCTTTGACATTTTGTAGTTATTAACCCCCTGATGCCAGAAATACAAAAACATCCACCCGAAATAGAGTTGTATAGTATCTAATGCACAATTATGCATTTTATTTGTGGAATGTGTTATTAATTAACTACCTGTTAAAATGTCTATCATGCCGTTTGTGCCCGTTGTATTTGTGATCTGGGACACGTCTTCAGCACTGCTACATTTCCCTATTACGTCTATGAAGCTTTACGTCTACAAAGCACTACGTCACATGTATCCCCATAATAGGCATGATGTGGTGACTCAGACATAATGAAACCCTGGGGCGTGAGGTCAGAGTATCCCATATAGGTATGACGTGGTGACTCAAACATAATCAAACCATGGTGCGTGAGGTCAGAGTATCCCCATATATGTATGATGTGGTGATCCAATATAATGCGTTAATTTTGAAAAAAGGGCTTTGTCAGTCTCTTCCTAATATTATGGTTAACAACCGTGTGAAACCGTGTGAGCGATTGGTGCAGCCAGCGAGGAGTAATGGCGGTTTCAGACATTCAGACAGACATTTTCTGAATTATAGTATTGATGATGATGATGATGATGATGATGATGCATATTCATCCGTTCATGCCCAAATTTGACTGCCAGAAGGTCCTGATAATTCTTAAAATGTCCTTATAATTCATGTGTATGTCAAAGTGCTGTGTATGATTGATTCTAAAACTCTTAGTCCCAATACTCCACACCTTGAATCAGATAATAACAAACCCAGGTGCGCTATTTCTTTCCACTGTATTGTGAAGATGACCTGGGGAAGGGAGCGCTTGATTTACCAACAAACCCTAGCCGTGTGGGTGCTTTGAAGCACCGCCCACATGCATAGGACAGTGACTGAATAGCTCCAGGGTGGTCCGTCTAAAGACAACAAGCGCTTCCTATCGTTTGTCTATTTGGTTTTGGAATTTCAATTCATGCAAATATGCTTAAATCAAACTCATGAATGTGGTCATCACACGAGTTGTCACACCAGTTGCCAGAAGTATATTAACTAAATTCTATCTATTCAATGGTCATGTGTAGGCCTATGCAATGGCACCATTCTTAACTGTGATGTTCACAGAGGGTGGAATACAAGTTTAAAAAGCCATGTCAACATTGACAATGTCATTCCAGGTCGGAAGGGATGCGGCTGACGCAGTTGTCATTGCCATTGATGTCTACCTATTCTTTTACTACTAGGTACTCTGATTATAATACCAGGTCAGCCAGCAGGGATCAGCAAGAAGTAACCTATCATATACATATCTCCTCCTATTAACAATGTTTCTAGCCCAGAAGCTTGTGATCTCAAAGGGTCAATGTATTGGCCCCAAATGGCAGCACTGACTCCATTGTAGCTATACTTCACTCTTGAGGTCTGACTACCACACTCTCCTCATCCTTTTTGTGTGAAGCTTTCCAGGCAAGTGCCATCTGAACATTCAGGTACTATAGCTGTTTTGTTAAGCAAACTGGAGGAAAATGCATTTATCTCTCAAAATGTGTATTTTATTGGATTTGGGGGAGATCAGTATATAAAGGGGTTAATGTGCATGGAACTGAGTAGACCATAAAAAGACAAAACGTTTTTTTGAAAGTGAAATACCCCTTTAAGAGCGTTTGATTTGCCTAAATTGGAGGCATATTGTAATGTGCATGTAATGCTAGACAAATTTCTCCCCTGGGAAGATAAAAAAATGTGGTCCCATTATTATTATTACCCTTATAATTGTTAATTATTATTATTATTACCCTCATTATTATTGTGTTTGTTGTTTCCTTTATTATTTTTATTTGTTTTTCTCAGTTATTAAAATTGTTTTTTCAATTATTAAAATTGTTTATCAAATTCAAAATGAAATGATTTTCTCTAAAGTAACTTCATTAATAAGTCAAAGTAAATCTAAGAAACAATCTACAAGCTCATAAGTAAGTCTTAAATCTCTCTTTTTGGTCACAGGCAAAAGTGTCCGGTTTTGATGTCCTGAATCCATTTCTGCCGTATGTCAAGTGATACAAGTGACGGTTTTGTTAGAAATTTAGTAGTTATAATAAGCAATTACGAAAATTGGAAATTGGCTATAATTTTTGATGTACTTTTGTTGTTTATGATTTTTTGCTGTATTGCATAATCACCATGAAATGGAATAGGTCTATACTTTTAGTGGCCTACAGGCACATCTTATAAAAGCCCTGTGAGCTTGGTTTCCAGAAAAAAAATCTGCCTCATATCACTTGGCATATGGCAGAGTGGTTTCAGCACATCAAAATCATATAGAAACAACTTAAAACAACTTAAGTACAATTTATCAGAATTAGACCAATTTCTATTTTAGTTATTCATTATCCTAATTATTAGATTAGATTATTAGATTAAAATGGGGATTTGTATCACTTGAAATGAATTTGGCTCATAAAAATCATATAGAAAGGTTTTTTTTAATACATCGAATGGATGCAACCTGGGACGTGTCTTCAGTGATGTATCCTAAGCTCATTGGGGTTTCGGGTCTCTCGAACATCATACCCCTCACTCAGGTGACCCAGCCGGGGTTCATGACACCCCGACTCACGTCCCAGTAGCTACCCCTGATCAATCCCACAAGGGAAAGGCCAAGGCCGTCCAATCCACCGCCCCTGAAATACTCCGCCAAAACTGGGAGGTTCTGATGCGTGGAGGGACTAGGCTCTGTGGTTTGACACCTGTCCGTGCCCCTCCTACGTCTCACCAGGAGGCACAGGACCTGTGCGTTGCACCAGACTCCCAACGCCGGACATGGAAGAGACATGAGCGGTGGACAAACAGCCCTCCTAAAGGACTAACCAAGGGGTTAACCCATTATGTACATTAAATATCAAAATTAAAGCTATTTGATTTTTCTTTTCTTTTTTTTAACTGTTGTTAATTTGGGGTTTTACTTGCTAATTACTCAATTTCTGACAAAACGGTCACTTGTATCACTTGGCATGTGGCAAAATGCATTCAGCACAGTGTCACTTGGCCACAGTGTCACAGTGGCAGAATTGGACCTTGCTTAAGGTCTAAATGTCATCAGCCACCATTTTTTGGGGCATTCAGGACCAGACTAGTCTGCCTGAACGCTCATCATGTACTGCCTCAAAACCATGGGATGAATAGCAGCTTTGAATAGCACGGTGTCTACAGTATATTTCACTTTGAATGCATGTCCCATTTATTCATGTTTGACCCTTTAATTCACCTGTATGTCTTGTAAGTGTGTTGTATAGCCATGGTCCATACAAATCAAGATAGTCCTGACAATTACCATTTGTGTCATGGGCGGAGCTAAGCAACTCATTATCTTTTGTCCTCCTAATACAGCATCATGTCAGGTGGCTATATTTTGAGTTCTATTGTGTGTATTCAACATTTGAAGTGAGATTTGTCTTGTAGAGCTCAAATAATATTTTTTGGTGTTTATTACATCTTCGTAGCACTAGTGGAAAGGGGTGTCCCTCTAACGTTGCAGAACACAAGTCCTGGAAAAAAGACCTTCTAGTACATAGAAACATGTAGCCTGGAGGAGAGGGGCAGTGATCTGGCCAATCACTGCTGACCAGCCAACTGGAGAGTGTCGTGGGCAAGGGTCGAAACACTCTACGAAGGTTGGAGACCACCTGATGACCTCTCTTCCAGGCCAAGGCAACCACTTGTAGTGGAGTATATTTGCATCTTCGATGTATTTACAAACATGATTAAACTCATAAGAGCCAATACATCTACGTTAACAAAAGGTATTAGCTTCTACAATGTTTCTACAATGTTAACAATTTGACTATACTTGTTAGGACCACTCTTGGTCCTAACAAGTAGGGTAAAATTGTTAATATCTAGAATGTTCTAAAATGAATTTTAATACAATCTGCGGTGATTGTATTAAAATAGATTTTTTTTCATGTTCAGGAGTGTAATTCATATGTCTCTACAATGTCTAGAAAGGGTGGTCCTAAAAAGGATAGCAATAGTCCATTTTTTTGGAGTGGTCCTAAGTAGTTAACATATGTAAGAATGTGTGTGTGTGTGTGTGTGTGTGTGTGTGTGTGTGTGTGTGTGTGCACGCACACATGTGTGTGCACTATTTTTCACAATATATCCTCTCATGTGCATGCCTTTCCTACCCTGGTGTCACACAGCCGTTGTACAACAAAGACTTTTAATCCAATATGGGGTGCAAGGAATCCATAATCACTGCATGCAAAAAAAAAAAAAAAAAAAAAAAAACATTCTGCTTTTGAATATTTACGTTATCACAATGCTCGATGTCAGATAAAGACATTAGAGAAAACCAACATGATTTATTAACTAAAACTGTTTTTCTGGCTTTCTATTTCATGTCACTTTGACATGAAATAGAACTGCCAGATTTACATTAATTAGCCAGCCCGACCACCATTTGAAGAGATATGCCAGGGACCCCCATAACAGAAGATTTTAACAGCTCTGGGAGTGATTCTTAACCTGTTAAATTTCAAGGAGCCCCAGTTTGAACTGCATTAGGCTACAGACCCCCATTTGATGACATTGATGATGACTGGAATCCCAAATTACATTGTAAAATCACTGTTGATTTAACTTTCAGAATTGAACCAAATTCCATTTGTTACTCTTTGAGTTATAGACCAAAAAGCAATCCAATTCACTTTATTTATAAAGCAACTTTTACAAAGGTTTACAAAGTGCTGTAGGCCTACAAGAAAATAAACCTAAAAACCTAAAAACACTGAACTTTACACTGTCAGCATACAGGGACACCAAACATGGATCAAGAAGGGTTAAAAGGTCTTTAAGGTAATTCCATAATGTGAGGGCTATGACAGAAAAGGTTCATTCACCTCTGCTATTTAAGTAGGTCTTTTTCGTGCTTTAAATGGCCCAAAGACCACAGTGACCTTAAGACAACCCTATATCAGTACTAGAACATGCATGACTGGCCATGGACATGTGCATCCCCACATGTGTGCATGCACGGTTGGCCACTTAGGCTATGTGGCGCAATGTCTTTGTGTGATTCTGTGGTTTGTATTTGCATGCATGCATGCATGCATGAAGGCATACAGTGTCTGCAAGCATCTATACCTGCAGGCTTATTTGTGTGTTCAATCGTGCATGTGTGTGAATTTAGATGGATTTATATTGTCTGCATTATTCTGTAATATTCTGTGCAGCCTACACAATGTAAAATGTGTGTTGAGTGCAAATCTCATTTGACAACAGCTACCGTATATGGTACAATGTTTGGGCACATGGACAAGTAGTGGATTAAACATCAAAGCGGTTGGATTATTTAGAACAACGCAGTGCAAGGCAGTGCAGTAAACAGATATCGAGTGAACTGATGCCAGCGAATACCATATGTGAGAACATATCAATTACAAAAGCAGGTTCAGGAGCCCAACTTTACCCCATATTTCTACCAACATAATTTATTTCACAGGTATATTTCCAGGGCACCTCCCCACGGCACAGAATAGTATATCAAATTGAACAATGCGTACAGTGTGCTAGTCTTAATTTATTTGTGAGAGAGCATGGTAGTTGGATAAAGTGTTGTATTCATGAAAACGTTTAGTATAAGGTAATAAAACATAAAGTGTAATGTCAAAACACATTTCCATTGCCTTTGACTGGATGAATTGTTTTCTGAAACGCAGGGATTAGCGTCACCTTCTAGTGAAGTCCATTAATGAGCGTTTCCACTATACTACTGGCTTCATTTCAACAACACATGCTTGATGTGCTTGAACATTAATGGTCATCAATTTGAAAGCAAATAGAAAGTAGAGTGGATGTTCTACATACCTCCCACTTCCATTACCGCTAGCTGTTTGGGAGAAATGGACTATCTGGTCTGAAACAGCTTCCTGTTCTCAACTTTTCTTTCAAGACATACAGTACAAGCCTTTCAGCCTTACAGCCAATTAGTGCACTGGATGCAACCCTGTAGGAGCTGAGAAATTGAGTTCAGTAAGTGGTATTAGTGTGTATTTGTCTATGTGTTGCCAAGCTCAAAAGCAGTACATTCAGTCACCAGCCAGAGCTTCTTACTTTAATTAACAAGGGGGACATAGCCTCTAATCTAATAAAAATGTCACAGATTTCATACTTAAATTAATCCACCCGGCAGATCGGCAGTTCGAGAGAGAGAGAGAGAGAGAGAGAGAGAGAGAGAGAGAGAGAGAGAGAGAGAGAGAGAGAGAGAGAGAGAGAGAGAGAGAGAGACTACCGTATAATCATGGTTATTTTGCAGTCGCTACTTTGCGTGTGCAACTATCATCAGATTGTAAGGGAACAGAGGTGGCTTACTCCTCTTTAGTTTAGTTACACTTAACACTGGAAAAAACTATGGTTAAGTGCGAAACACCCATGATAAGTCCAGTGACTAGTTGCCCATCCGATTAATCGATTACTAAATTAGTTGACAACTAATAAAAATATCGATTTGATTAGTCAGTTAATCGTTGTAGCCCTACCTCAAAGTAACTAATGACTAAAAGTTTTCTTTCAAATGAATGTAGTGGAGTAAATGTACAATAATGTAAAACAACCATAGTGGTATTTGCCTTTGGGATGTAAGTGTGGAGTAGAAGTACTGGCAAATGGAATTACTCAAGGTTTTACTTAATTACAATACTATGGTGAATACTAAAGTAAATTTACTTTAGTTACTTCCCACCACTGGCATAGAGCTATCACATCAAACCTGCAGTCTTGTAGTGAAAGCAAACAACTGTCCAAAAACAATTACATTTTGCATTTGGACTCACACCGTTTTGTTTAGACAAGTCACCTAGCTGTATTTCCCCCGGCAGCTCCCTTATAGCTGGCCCTGAATGACTGCTATCCATGAATAGTCGTATAGCCTTTGGAACCACCCAGCCTGGTGGAGATAATGGCTCCCTAAGCACCTCACTCACTCACACACATTGTTTGTTTATGTCACATGCATCTCTCATCTCTCAAACCAACACATGAGTCAAGGGACACGGGATTTCATAGCCTATCCCTCTTCCAGTAATACCTGAAAACAATTGGATAAATATTCATAATATACCTCATATCTTAAATTAAATCTTCAGCTCATTTTCCCCTGCGGTTCTCTGTTATTGTATCACTGTTGATGAAAAGCACTACAATGCTACACACACACTGGGTCTGGAAAATACATCCAGGGAGAGAAAAGATGAGAATCGAAATTAACAGTTTCCTTATAATGATTACAATGATGTTCTTTTTATTGTGTCATTTGTACAGGAGAAGATAGCTAAACAAATGCATAATTCTGATGCATATTTCTTTCTAGTTAAAGCAAAAAGTGTTTTTGTTATAACCATAATGGGTTCCATACACCCATCGTCATATTTGTTATTTTAGTTGCTTCTGGAATCTACACATTTTAGTCCATATATTTACACCCAAAATGTTACAGTCAGACTGTTTCACTGAGATACCTGAATGTCTGAATGGTCCATCTCAGACTCTTCCCTAATGCAATGTCATATTCAGGGACAAATTTAAATAGCCCATTCTCCTCCACCCACCCTTTAATCATTGGTATGCATGGATCAGTCCCTCCCTACCTTCTGCCACTAAATGGTCCAATGCCCTCCACCCAGCAAGACTGAGGTGGGAGGGGATAAGTGGTGAGGCGGACAGGGGGTGAGGGTGCCCGGCCGCCAGGTGTGGACATTTGTGCTTCTGCAGCTGACTTAGCTTACTTATGATTCATTCATGTTGATTCATTATGATTCATGATTCATTTATGTTGACAATGTTGATGTATTTGATATTACCACTATTTTGACCTTGCTGTGTTTAAGTCACTCTGGGTTAAGAGCATCTGCCAATTGTAAATTGTATCCTGCTGCCTTGGTTAAAACCTGTGACCATCGAACCAATTAAACAACATACCACTGAAGTGGCTGATGATTGTTATTTTATTTTATTTATTTATTTATTTTTCAGATGTTTTCCATGAACATTTCATTAAAGTATGGGAATAGTGTCGCTAAACAGTATGGGTGGGAGGGATCAGGGTTTACTTTTGTTTTTGTATATCTTGATTTTGTTTCCTTAAAAAGAAGAAGAAGAAGAAAAAATGTCATATCAAAAAGTTTGTAACAACATACAGTATCATCTGTTAGGTGACCAAATGTGTCATGGTAGGGTTGACAAAGGCTTGCATCAATATTACAACTGAGAGGAAGCTGGCTAAGTGCTTGAAGTGTCGTACACTTTGCAGAGGGTTGTCAATCAACGTAAGGCTTTGTGGGTGTCTGGTAGAACTTGTTTAGTGGACTATTTGCGTCTTCTTGACATGAGGGGCTGAAATCATCTTGCGACCTTAAACTATAGGTCATGACCTTTTATAAAACAGTCGCGGCAGATGCCAACCTGGTCACAACAACGGATGCTAACCTTTTTGTACTTCAAGTTCAAGTTCAAGTTTATTCATATGTCCCAAATTGGGCACTTTGTTTTGCAGCACATAATAAAGCTCTAAAAACTACTTGTCCCGACCTTTTTAGAAGGTCGAGGTCGCAAGATTATCTCGCTGTTCCTACTGTACTTGTTGATGTTAACCAGACAACTGACAGCTCTAGGTAGCAGCTACCACATTGACGGCAAGCTGAAGGGATTTCAGCATATACAGTACCTGGCATATACGTGGAGTTCACAGACTGAGCTAGGGCAATAGTCTTAATGCCTGGAGGCACTGGATGTTATAGGTTTCCATTCTGGCAGAAACTAATGCTGATCAAGACAGGTTGTTTGATTTTCCATAATCCATGCTGATTGGTGGAGATTGTCTTTCAAAGTTGAAATGGAGTGCTCCATTTCAAATCATGTCACAACTCACATTGTGTGATTTCTGTATAATTTTACACGCACATT
>CM076972.1:27850013-27909560 GCA_039105355.1 Benthosema pterotum | reverse complement strand
TCTTTAAAGATGAACTTGCAGGTTAAACCCTACTTTTCAAAAATAGATAGTGTAACACTGGTGGTATTTGATTTAAAAGATATTTTTTCCCATGTTATGCTGGAAAAGCCACTTCCAGGACTTCGAAAATGGCCGTGCACGCGCACGTGTATGCGCAGTCTCTAGATAGGCTATCAGTGGCGTGACGTCACGATCGGCACGCCCCTATCCCCTACTACCAGTAGGAACAATCTAGGCGCGGCATTCAAGATGGACGCTGAACAAGACGGTAGATTTTAATAACAACAACAGAGAACAACGGCTGCCTGCCATATACTGTTATATATACTGAGCAGTTACATGACGACGATCCTAACAGCTGCGGTTTGGTGAGAATACCTCATTTTCACCAGGAGGAGGCACTCCACGGCAGGGGATGAGAGCAGTATGTTCCATGGTAAGTCCAGTCTTACGTGACTGAAACCATAGGCAGCTACTTTTTATAACATTGCTAAATAACCTACATTAAAAGTATTAGATTTACATGACCTCCATCAGTACAGTAGTAAGCTACAGGCTGTTGCAAAGAGCCAGGATAAGTAGGCTAGTATAGCCTGCTAGCTAGTGAAACTAATGGAATTCTGGGCTAGTAGATACCAACAAGATACCAAGATACTGGGCTAGTAGATACCAACAACAACAACAAAAGGTTGTTGGGAACCAATGTGCTTTATAGCCTACCCTAAAATAGGGGTTTTCAACAGGTGGTCCGGGGACCACCAGTGGTCCTTGAGAGGGTTCCAGGTGGTCCCCAGCTAAGTTGGTTAACCAGATGTAACTCTTGAGAACGTAAAAATGAAACCAAATGGACCCTTGCGGGTCCATTTGGTTTCATTTTTACACTCTCAAGAGTTAAAATATTCACCATCTGAACTAGCCCAAATCTACACAACTAGAGATCTGCCTGTTTCGTTTCTGAAATCCAGCCTGGAATTGTAGGTTAAAAAAGAAGAAATCTTTGGGTTTTGGGTCTGTGGGGCTAAAATGTCATCACATGGTGGTCCGTGGCTCAAATTCTGAATAAATGGTGGGCCCTGGTATGAAAAAGGTTGAAAACCCCTGCCCTAAAACATTGGTTTTCAACAGGTGGTCCGATCCCCGAGAGGATTCCAGGTGGTCCCCAGCTAAATGGAAAGTTGGTTAACCAGATGTAACTATTTGAGAGAGCGTAAACATGAAACCAAAGGACCTCCAAGGGTCCATTTGGTCTCATTTTACACTCTCCAGAGTTAAAATATTCATCATGTGAATTATCCCAAGTGTACACAACCAGAGAATGTAGAAGATTAATGATCATTTTGATCTGTATGTTTGACTGTTTTGTTTCCCAAACCAAACAAAAGAAAATCTGCACACCATTTGATGCTCCCGAGTGTGGATTTATTTAATAAACAGGGTGACGTTTCGGGCCTCAGACCTTACAAGCTGACTACATAGACAGGCATATATATATATAGACACACCCCCCCAATGGCCCAACACACCTGTGGTCCATTGACCATTTGTCACCTGTCAGGTGATCAAGATGGGTGCCAGCACATACAATTACATTGACAGTTATATTTACAAATCTCAGAATTTCATACACAGCACATAAGTACACAGAACATTCCAGTTATAAAACCATCATCTAGCTACCTGGGAGGCGCCTCTGTCTACTCTAAAACTGTCTAGAAAATAAATGTATATAGCAGGGACAATGACCAAAATACCCCAAAATACAATATTTAAAAAAAAAGGAGAGTACATGGAAATGTGCAATATTGTAGAAGCGAAAAGATCAAAAGAACGAAGGAGAGTCCTATACATATGGGCTTGGATGTACATGGCACATGTTATATAGGCCTCTGTTCATCCATGGACACATACATAGAAGGTAAAACAGGTGTCCCATACAGGTAAAGCACAGATGCTAATCATAAATATGGTCTAATGTCATATTCTTCATTTAAGCCTCTAGGGGCTAGAGTCTGTAATGTGTGTATCCAAAATAATTCCCGCTGTAACAGAATTTTGTTGATGTCCCCCCCTCTCCGTGGGGGTTCAATCACTTCAATACCTGTATATCTGAGTGTAGAGATATTGTGACCAGCGTTGCAGAAGTGGATAGCTACCGGACTCGTGATGGAGTTGTTGCGGATAGTAGTTAATAGTGCGGATAGTAGATAATAGTTTGTACTATCCGCAACAACTCCATCACGAGTCCATCACGAGTCCGGTAGCTATCCACTTCTGTAACGCTGGTCACAATATCTCTACACTCAGATATACAGGTATTGAAGTGATTGAACCCCCACGGAGAGGGGGGGACATCAACAAAATTCTGTTACAGCGGGAATTATTTTGGATACACACATTACAGACTCTAGCTCCTAGAGGCTTAAATGAAGAATATGACATTAGACCATATTTATGATTAGCATCTGTGCTTTACCTGTATGGGACACCTGTTTTACCTTCTATGTATGTGTCCATGGATGAACAGAGGCCTATATAACATGTGCCATGTACATCCAAGCCCATATGTATAGGACTCTCCTTCGTTCTTTTGATCTTTTCGCTTCTACAGTATTGCACATTTCCATGTACTCTCCTTTTTTTTTAAATATTGTATTTTGGGGTATTTTGGTCATTGTCCCTGCTATATACATTTATTTTCTAGACAGTTTTAGAGTAGACAGAGGCGCCTCCCAGGTAGCTAGATGATGGTTTTATAACTGGAATGTTCTGTGTACTTATGTGCTGTGTATGAAATTCTGAGATTTGTAAATATAACTGTCAATGTAATTGTATGTGCTGGCACCCATCTTGATCACCTGACAGGTGACAAATGGTCAATGGACCACAGGTGTGTTGGGCCATTGGGGGGGTGTGTCTATATATATATATATGCCTGTCTATCTAGTCAGCTTGTAAAGGTCTGAGGAAGGGCTGCGGCCCGAAACGTCACCCTGTTTATTAAATAAATCCACACTCGGGAGCATCAAATGGTGTGCAGATTTTCTTTTGTTTATTTAGTCATAGTATATCTTTAATCTAGCACCCTACCCAATTTGGGTTTTTTGGATGTGCGTGTTCCTTATTACCGTTTTTGCATTGTTTCCCAAACCAGCCTGGAATTGTGGACAAAAGCAAAATAAATCTTTAGTTTTGGGGTCTGTGGGGCTAAAATGTCATCAAATGGTGATAGCACTTTCACTTTACTGCATTACTTATTGCAGTGATTTTCAACCAGTGGTCCTTGAGAGGGTACCAGGTGGTCCCCAGGCTAAATGATCAGATGGACCCAAATGGACCCTTGCAGGTCCATTTGGTTTCATGTTTACACTCTCAGGGGTTAAAATAGTCAGATAATATGAAATAATATTCATATTATCTGCCTCTTCATTCATTTCAGAGACCTCCAGTTTGATATTTTGTTTGTCCTGCACAGTGACCAACCATGGATTTACAGATACAGACAGTATATTCATATAATAGACTAGCCCAGAATTACCATGTTGTTACTTTTTTTTGCTACTTTTAAAAAATGCCACAGCAAAAACACTGCATCTCAATGTTGTCTTTATTGTAAATCAGGGGTTTTCAACCTTTTTGACACCAGGGACCACCATTTATTCAGCATTTGAGCCACGGACCACCATTTGATTACATTTTCACCCCATAGACCTAAAACTAAAGAATTCTTTTGGTTTTGTCCACAATTCCAGGATGGATTTTGCAAACAAAACAGTTAGACTTCTTAATTAAGTGGTGCTGATTCAGATGATGAATATTGTAACTCTTGAGAGTGTAAAAGTGAAACCAAATGGACCCTTGCGGGTCCATTTGGTTTCATTTTTACACTCTCAAGAGTTACATCTGGTTAACCAACTTTCCATCATTAAGCTGGGGACCACCTGGAACCCTCTCAAGGACCACTGGTGGTCCCCGGACCACTGGTTGAAAACCCCTGTTGTGAATGATAGCCTACCTTACCTACCATAATTATATCACCATGTATCTTTATACCTGGAAAACTAATTTCATGAACATTGCATAGTAAATTACTTATGCTGCATTTCTGCATCATGCTAGACCCCCATTGCAGTTTACTCTGCAATATAAAAATATGTTCATTGAACTCAACATTGTGTAATAGTCATGTCAGTACTAACAAACTGATTCTTTGTCTGTTTGAATTCAGGTGCACCAGCTCTAGAGGCCTTCCTGTAGTCCACATCAAGAAGAGACAACAGGGGCTTTTACGTTTTTATGGCACAGGCTTGGATGTCTACAAGAATAAAATGAATTTAAAGTGTTCATGCTTTTCTGTTTTAAATACAAAAACAATTAGGTGATATTGCTATGCTTATATGCCATCTGTGTAGCCATACAATTGGACTTCATTATTGTTAAAGAATAATTGAGTGAAGTCACAAATACTGTTGGTATTGGTTAAAAAAATATTTCCCATCATTTACTTGTACACAGTAAAACAGTGTACTTCATTTCAACTCACCTCAACCTACTGAATGAGACTATGAATATGAAAGAGGGACTAGAATACTTGTTCTTTTACCACAAATGAGTCTTGAACAATGCAAAAGGTTAATTAGTTGCAATGTTGGTGAGTTTAAAATTAATTTAATACAAGTATAACTGTTAGTGTATCAACGCAAGACAGAGTTATAGAAAAAACATTTATTGTGACTGGGCAGAACAGGTTCTGGCTTTGGAGTGCAATCAGCTCTCGGAGAAGTTGAAGTTTCCCAATCCCTGGCTGTGTGCAGAAGATGCCTGGCTGCGTCACATGCTCCTTGAGGCTTTGCAGTGTCTGTAAAACAACAATAAAGAAATGTGTACACACATGTGAAGAGAGATACTATATATATTACCTTATTCTGGCCTATCTGTATCTACAAAATTTAGAGTTATGCTTTCACTAACACTGGTTCTTAAAGTGGTATTTGACAGAGTTCTAGCTTCCCATCAAAATAAATGCTAAATTGTGTATTCTCTCAGGTGAATAACACTAAAACTAATCAGGATATAGTAGATATTTCACAAATCAGACTACAGCAAATATAGCAATATACTGTAAATTATTACACAGGGTAAGACGAAAAAGCAAGACATCATTTTGGTCATTTGGAAATTATGTGTTTCTTGGCAATGTGTTTTCAACCAGGGTTCTGGTCTGGAACCACCAGTGGTAACCAAATGGACCCTAATAGAGATATTTGAACTCTTCAAAGCAAAAATATGTTATCCTTTTATGCTGCCAAGTTATTATTAAACTGTAATTTATTATTATTAAACATCTGAAATGACAAAAAAACATCTTTAGTGTTGGGGGGGTCTTTGGCTGAATAAATAGTGGGCCCCGATATCAAAATGGTTGAAAACCACTGCTATAGACCAGTGCCGTGATTTTGATACCGGGGCCCACTATTTATTCAGAATTAGAACTACGGACCACCATTTGATGACATTTTAGCCCCACAGCCCACGAAACTAAAAAGATACAGTATTTGCTTTTGTCCACAATTCCAGGCTGGATCTGGGAAACAAAACAGGCAAAAATACAGAATGACCATTAATCTTCTACACTCTCTAGTTGTGTAGACTTGGGCTAATTCAGATGGTGGACATTTTAACTCTTGAGAGTGTAAACATGAAACCAAATGGACCCACAAGGGTCCATTTGGTTTCATTTTTTTCGCTCTCAAAGAGTTCCATTTGGTTAATCAACTTTCCATCATTTAGCCTGGGGACCACCTGGATCCACTCAGATACCACTGATGGTCCCGGGACCACCTTTTGAAAACCACTGCTATAGACCACCGTCTAACATGACAATAACAACACATAGGATAGCACGTAGCCCACGGCTAGTTGGTGCTCAGACTCAGCTTTTGATATCAGGTCCCCAACTATTTATTCAGTCACGGACCCCCCCACCCCAACACTAAAGCTCTGACGTGTTGAGTGCTTGTGGATCTGCTATTTTCGGGATGTAGAGAGAGACGTTGTTTTACAGTGGGTAAATGGGCTGCAGCCTCCTTTGATTTTTTTTTTTTTTTTTTTTTTTTACGTATGCACGTCCCAAGCAGCAACTTGCTATACAATGCTAGCGTCGAAGGTTAGCATTGTTTACATTAGTTTTACACACTTACGAGGCAGTGGATTCCAGGTTTGTGTAGATCCTTGTCATGCTGAACAATGAAAACTGGCGTGGCTTTCTTTGGAAATGATTGTCTTGTGCCCAGAAAGGTTTGAATTGGATCACTGTTCAAAACAGCATGTTTCACCGTATTCCCAGACGACCACAGTACGCAGTGAAAAAGAGGGGAGAAAACAACAACAACTTGGTCTTCTTCTTCCAGGGTTTATGGCACTTGGCAACCTAAGTCAGTGGATTACTGCCCCCTACTTACTATACTGTTCCACACAGAATAAAATAACAAAACGGATGGATAAATAAATAAGAGACCACGACGCAGTATCCTACCAGCAGTATCCTACCAGTAGGCCTACTGAGCGCCACTCCGATCGTGACGTCACACTCGCAAGCGCGTGCACAATAGTTCTGATACGTGCGTGTGCATGGCCTGCCAGCTCCAGCCTTGAAAAATAGTTATAAAATCGCCAAAACTGGATCAATTTTCATAATTCTTTTTTTATTTTGATGCTAGCCAAATTCCCCGTGGCCCAAAGTAATATTAATCAATATATGAAACCTGCAAGTTCATCTTTAAAGTAGTTTTCGTGTGCCGCCCTTGTTGGAAATAATGCATTACCAAATCCAGTTTGTCCCTCTTTCAGATTGCATGAACAGCGCTCGGGCGCTCAGTTTCTGACCTCCCAATATCGCAACTCTTCTACTAGAGATGCCTCTGCCTTGTACAACGTACAAGCTCGCATGCTTATCGGTTATTTTTGGTTCGCAACAGCGCCGCAACCATGATGTACAACGCAGCAGTGATTGATTCTTAAACTTTTCCATTTCAAGGACCCCCAGATTGACACTAATACGTCCGCAGGCCTCCGTTTGAGAAAAAAAAGACCCCCGCTCACGTGAAGAGTTTTGTATGGCTCTAGCATTGATTTTTAACCCTTTTGATTTTGAGGACGCCCAGTTTTATATGGATGGCACAGCATTACAAGATATTTCTATCTAAATGTCCATCTAAATGTCCATTTAACTCAAGACTGTTCTATTTGTACTCTCAGAGTTACAGAGCCATAAGGGTCCATTTGGTTCCTAACTATCATTTAGTTGGACGCCAGGACTCATAGGGTCCACGGAACCCACTCTGGGAACCGCTATTATCGGTCACCAGAGAAGTCGGGCCGCCGCGAAGTCGGACCAACCGAAATGTTGCGACATTGAGGGGTCAGAAACTGTGCGCGGGAAGGCTGTTCAGCCTGAAAGAGGGACAAACTGGAGTTTGAAATACATTGTTTTCAACGATGGCGGTGCAAATAAGAGCTATGTAAACATCTGTTATAAAGTATTGCACAGTGACAACTAAAGTCTCTAATGTCTAGGCTGTAGGCCTACTAGTAGTAGTAGGCTACAAAACATTCTAAAATAAAACAATGTATGTATAATCATCAAAGCTGGGTTGTTAATGTGTATGCTGTAGTAAATGACGTAAAATAAAGGGATTTATGAACATCAGGCTATTGCCTGATGTTTTTACTATATCCTATAGTATTCCAAAACAATCTAAAATAAAGATAATATGAAGTCTATGTAGGAGAGCCGCCATTGGAATGATCCCATTTAGTGATCAGGTTTGCAACAGCGTAACTCTGTCTATACTCAGGGTCCGACTTCGCGGCGGCCCGACTTCTCCGTACCCCCTATTGGCCCGACTTCTCCGTACCCCCTATTATCTATACGGTATACAATATATTGTAGCGGCCGCCTACAGCTTCGAGATTAGGCTACAATATAAATCTGAAAAGTCACTCTTTAAACCTAGCCCTTTTAAAAGGGTTTAATGCTCATCATGTCTTATGCATGCCATGGTTGGCTCAGCTGACATACCAAAGACCTCAGACTTTGGCAAGAAGAAGCTGGATACAGTTTGGAAATGCTAACTGATAGATGGGTTGCTAAAGATAGGATTGCTGATTCGCACCACCAGACCTCCCACGTCCATTCAGCAATAGTAGATTGTATCTTTTTCTTGAACATTTTACTTTATGTTGTATTTTATTATAACAAAACACATACAATGCATTTAGCAAGTGTTCGAAGAGCATGATACAGTATGCTATGCTATGATACAGTAATAGCATATCTGCTATTAATTAAATAATACTGCACTACTTGGGGTGTGTGCGTGTGTTGGGGTTAACTCACACGCATGTGCGTGCGTATGTACTTGTGTACATACAGTTATATTCACACACTCTTAAACAGCCAAAAAGATTTAGTGTAAAGGAAAGGGTCCACCCTTAGGGGATCCCAGTCAGGAGGGAACAGTTAAAATGAGGTGGAGTTAGCAAATAATAATTTGAAGTGTGCCAAAGCCAAACTAAACTTTTGTTGCTTATCGTTCTGCTATGTACTGTAGGGAGCAGGAAAGGGTATATCATGGCGACAGAGATGGAGGTGGAGGTGGACTATGGTGAGTTTCCAGCCCACTATAAAGTAATGCTGGACAAGCTAAATGAACAACGACAACTGGGCCAGTTCACTGATATCACACTGATTGTAGACGGTATGAAAACAAAATTATTTTTATTTTCGTCTTTTGACAATGACATTATTATAATATTATTTCAATACATTTTACGCCACATCATGCTTAGACCTCTTCTCTTACGTTGCAGGGCTCCAGTTCAGGGCTCACAAAGCAGTGTTGGCAGCTTGCAGTCAGTTTTTCCACAAGTTCTTCCAAAACTTCACGCAGGAGCCATTTGTGGAGATAGAGGGTATGTTTCACTGACTCCCAAGTGAAAGAATATTTGTAAATCAGAGCTGAGTCCCTGTGGTGTGCATTTCATGCTTTTAAGAGCAGATCTGTGCATTATGTGGTCCGAGGGCCAAATGAGGTCCTTTGGCTGACTCTGAAACACAACGTGCAATACAATACACACACGTTTCCTGCTGTGAACCTGTTAACGCTTGTTTTTTAATCAACCACACTTTTTCTTTGCATAATCATAACAATCAATGTCAAATCAATGTCACTTACTACTTTTATACATTAAATTCATATTATGAAGAAATTAGATCAGCCCTTTAGCCCGGCATTCAATATTTTCTGTATCTCATTTGGCCCATTGGAAAAAATAATTGCCCACCCCTGTTCTAGAGTCTTCGTCTTGGTCTCTCTATTGGACAGTTAAAACCCCTTTGTTATACATCGACAATGCCTTGAAGTAGATCCATGCACCATCCTAATCATAATGTAGTAATGTGTCATATCATACTCACAAAAAACTCGCAAAAGCATTTGCAAATGTTCTTTCTTGACTTCATAGATAATATCAATCTCATGTTTGTAAACGATTCAATGTATTACAATACAAACCGATTAGTTTGCATGTGTTTTTACTCATGTGAGCGGAGCAGGCGCAAGTTAAGCAATCGGTGCGCAGTGTTTGTCAGTTGGCAGTTCCTCGGGATACAACTATTGGTTGGTTTAGGTTATGATGCAATGGTGACATAAGTTAGAGACATTTATAGCTAATGTCATGACTATTAGCTCGCTCCACTCAAGCATGTGCAAGTTTGCACTCTGCCGAGTGCTGATCTAGTTATTATACTGTAACCTAGTTCTCAGTCATGCTGAATCTATACACATAATGGTGTTCATCATTTTCTCACTCTACTGTTGTTGAACAAATTGCTTTCTTTCCCTTTCATATCAACATTGTCCAGCATACACATCAGCTGGTATACTGGTATTCCCTCTTAAGCCTAATTTATGCTCTCTCACAGTGTATCATGATGAAAAAAATAGAAGCTCTTTGTTGGGCGTGCTAATTTGGGGGTGGAACAATTGTGCAATGAAGTATGGATTTACTACTGGTTACGAATACCTACTGGTTGTTTTGGTCTGCCAGGTGTAAGTAACACAGCCTTCAGCCATTTGGTGGAATTCACCTACACAGCCACCCTGGCTGTAGGTGAGGAAGAGGAGGCCAACGATGTGTTGAAGGCAGCAGAGTACCTTCAAATGCAGGAGGCCATCAAGGCTCTCAGAAACATGTAAGACGGCTCAATTATTCTTCTGTTATTTTCACATTTTAACTACTGAATGAGTTAAAAATCAATCACAGAATATCAAGTTTACCAGTTACCAGTCAAGTGGAATTTGTTGACCTATTTTTACATGTACTGTACATCAGAGTATTCTATGTCCTTTACCTCTGCAGGATGACTGAGAGTCACTTGCAATCTCGGGCAGGGAATAAGAACACCAAAAAGAGGAAGATCGCAGAGACATCCAATGTAATCACAGAGTCTTTGCCTACAGTGGAAGGAGAACAGGTATTGCCTACTCCCACTGATATGAATGAAGCCTGACATTATGGAAGTAGATGGCCACAAGTTTTTCATATCATTTCTCATTGAAATTTTAGGATAAGGGGACAACCTTTGTATTTTGCATTTTTAATTTAGTTGTTGATTCAAAAACAACGATTTTTGTGTTCGTCCAGGTGGAGATTGAGGTTGTAGGGGAAGGGTCTATCGAGGTGGAGGAGTCTGGACTAGAGGAGGTGGTGGATGCGGCAAGGAATGCCCAGGCTTCCTCAGATGATTCTGCGCTGGCTCTACTTGCTGACATTACCAGCAAATACCAGCAGGGGGCACCGACTCTACATGTGATCAAGAGAGATGGAATTGCAGAGGTAGCTGTAGTGCCACTGCTCAAATGCATTGGTTTATATTACTTACTTACTGGTAGTTTTATGCACAACAAACTATATTATTATAATGTGAGAATTTGGTTGTTTGAATGTGTGAATCCTGGCATGCCTGCCAAGGCTCGTGCTATTCAACTCCAATTAAGTATTCCCCCCAAGGTACTAACCAGGCTCCAGGATAGCTATTTTTTTAGAGAGAGATTAAACTTTTAATGTGAGAGTGCTCTGTCCGTTATCATGTGCTCTTCTCCCTCTCTTTCAGTTGCAACATGCAAATGCTCATAATGAAGAACAATTGAAAATGTCATATTTATTTTTTGACAGTGTTACAGTATACAGTATTCACTACTTGTAGTGTCCCTAATTAATGGCTAATAATTCACAATCACTACACCACCCATAATGTATTAATATGGTTATTAAGACTTAAAAAAGGCCTTGGGCATGCTGTAGAGAGAATCTTCCTTATTCTGCCTTTTCCTATGATTGCACTCAGCAACATGACCAAGTTAAAGATATAAGATCTTTTATCTTTAATTTGACTCAAGGTTTTACAATTCATGGCAATGCATCATATGCATACAAAGTAGTTAATGTGAATCATAAGCTAAAAACAGTTCTGATTCCAATTGGAAGTGTATTGCATAGTTTTGGGGTCATAACGTAGAAGAGTTTGGGGTGTGTAGCGTTGGCCAGGTGTTTTTAGTGATGGTTATACCAGTTTTCTTGTGTCAGTGGGGTTTGTTGGGTGTGGTCAGATTTACAAGATATGGTGGTGCCATATGTTTGAATGCAGTGACTGGAAGCCAATGGAAGGAGCGCAGAAGGGGAGTGATGTGTGAGAATTTGTGGCTTAAGCGCACATGCTGGTAGCCCAGTAAGGAGGGAGTTACAGTAGTCCAGTAAGGAGCTGGCCTGAGTGATGAAGGGTCTAATTTGTCTAATGTAATGAGTGTAAACCTACAGGATCGAGTGACAGCTCTAATGTGTGCTTTGAACTTGTTTTGAACTGTCTGATTGTCTTTGAACACACTTGTTTAAAGACACTTGACACCATTGTGATCCATTGAATTTACCTGTTTGGTTGGTCTTGGCAGTGAAGTAAGTGGTACACAGATCTCATGTTACAAATGGACAAACATTTTATGCCTAGCAGTGTCCGCCCTGCTAAACAATAGAAGTATAGCTGAGTAGCTACGTATGTACCGGCCAGAGGCGAAATCTACATCCTATTGATGCTTGGTGTGTATTCATTTTTTGAATTTTATGATTTTGACACCAATGTATACACCACTGTAATTAGTTTCAAATTGCAGCCATCCACAGGTGCTCTTTGAGAGCAGTTTTGAAGGAGTCAAGGGATTCACATATCTGTTGGTAGCCTAGCCTGTTCTGTATTTTGGTGGTAGTAGCAAAATTAATTTGGTCTCTTGTTTGAGCCGAATTTGGCTTGTTGAACCCCCTGTGGGCATTGACATTAAGGAAGTATTGTGATGGGTACATGCCATTGGTATCTTGGTGGCGTAGCTGAGATTATTATTTGATCCAAAGAGAATGGATTCAGGGTTTTGTCAAGGTGTAAAGATAAAGACAAGTTGTCTGCTTTTCACTCATTGTTTATTGTTGTAAATAGTCATATACTCATCACAGTATGGATTACATTTGACAGCATTTTACTGTATTGTCCAATATTTTACACTTATTTTGGGTACAGGCTTTAGTTCCAAGTCTGACATATGGTTGGAGGTTGGACCAATAACCTACCTCAAGCTCAAACCCTGAATTCACTTAACCACAAGCACGGCGCAATGCACGTTCGACCACTGTTCTTTCTGGCATGTCAGGCGTTTGCTGTGTTGGATCTGTGTGTGCATCACGCTATTTGGACAAAACCAAAATAAATATCTTTGTTTTTGTTACCAGGAGTATGTATACGAGGAGGAGACGGTGGCTGCCTCCAAGGTCCTGGAGAACGTTGAGGTTGTAGAGGTCCAGATTTCCCAAGTAGATAACATGTTTCGCTGCAACCAGTGCGACCGCAGCTTCAAGCTCTACTATCATCTAAAGCAGCACTTGAAGACCCACAGCGGCCTGCAGCTTAGTGGTGGAAAGCCCTATGTATGCACTCACTGTGGCAAGGCGTATACACGAGAGGGAGCCCTGAAACAGCATATCAACACATTGCATTATGAAGCAGAGGAGCTGTCCCGGAACCAGAGACCCCAGCAGAAGAGAGTACACGTTTGTGAATATTGTGAAAAGCAGTTTGACCACTTTGGCCACTTCAAAGAGCACTTAAGAAAGCACACCGGTGAGCCCCTCTTCACACAATGAAGTAAAAGCCAAATAGTCACTTGAATCTCTGGCAACATTGGGGTTCATCTCTTTCTAATTAATTCCTCATTTCTTTTTTCAGGTGAGAAGCCTTATGCATGTCCAGACTGCCATGAGCGGTTTGCACGGAACAGCACACTTAAGTGCCATATGGCGGCATGTCAAAATGGTGCCGGAGCCAAGAAAGGCCGAAAGAAACTCTACGAATGCCAGGTGAGGTATTGCAAGAGAAGAGATGTCCAAGTATTGGCTCAACATGTATTGGATGAATATCACACTTTGATGCGCCTCATTTGTCCTGATCTTCAGGGGAGGGTAGAATCATGAATCAGTATCACACTGAAGTTATTTAACTATAAACACCAAAACATGTCAATCCAGAGAGAAAAGCATGCATAAGTATACTATTACCGGCATTCGAATAAAGACAACCTGCGGAAATGCAAGCTGTGGGATGGGGACAAAGACCTCGGGGGTAAATGTAGAGCAGGGGGCATCTATGACAAAAATCAAGTGCATGATGTCACAGGGATCACGGTAGATTGATGCCCAATGTGTTTTGATGTGGAATTTTCCTTTATGTTCTACCTTTCGTTTGAACAGGGAACAACAGTCAGTTCTAATATCAAGTACAGGTCACTTTGATGTCTATGTCTTTCCTAAACACTTCTTCCCCACAAAATGATGTTACAACACCTTACTACCCCCTTGACTGCCCTCAGGTATGCAGCAGCATTTTCAATAGCTGGGATCAGTTCAAGAACCACCTGGTGAGCCACACGGGGGTGAAGCCCAACCACTGCACCATCTGTGACCTGTGGTTCACGCACCCCAAGGAGCTGCAGGCGCACCTGGGAGACGTCCACGGCATCGCTGACGGCAAGGCCGATGAGGTGGCGGTGTCAGGTGCTGCCGCCGCTGCTGCTGACCTGACAGCAGCGGCGACGCAGTCCCTGGAGGGTGAGGAGGAGACTGTGTTGCTGGATGACGGCATTCAGGTGGAGCACGTGACGGTGGAGCCCGTGGACGTTGTGATGGAGATGAGTGAGGCCGCCGCCACGACGACGACGGTAGTGGTGGACGAGGAGATGTGCGAGGAGGACATGGAGAGACTGAAGCAGGCCGGCGTGGAGATCCAGGTGGTGCATGTGACCACGGAGGAGGAAGCTGTGGAGAACCAGCAGGTGGAGGTGGAGATAGACGAGGGTGAGGTGGTGAGAATCGAGGAGGCAGAGCAAGCCGTGGAAGTATGAATAAAAAAAAAAAAAAAAAAAACTAAAAAGACTTGTTGTCGTGGAGACAGACAGCCAGGGCTGGCGGCTCGCACTTAGGGAAGGATTTCAGCAAATGTTAAAGGGATTGTGATATTTAAGAAAAAATAGTTTTTCCATTTTTCTTAATCTTTTTAGGTCTTCTGAGCTCAGTTGGACCCAAAACACCTGAACATTAGTAGATTTTTTTTGTTGTTTAATGTTTTCTTGCTCGAACAAATGGTCAGATTTTCCTGCTGTTTGTTTGTGATAGAACAGCCAGCAAATCGCATATGTCAATGGGATTTGCCAGTAGATGGCATCCAAACACCAGAGAAAACTGCAGACTACAGAAAATCCATTGATCATTGTTCAACGTTCAGGTGTTTGGGGTGTAACTGATATCAAACGGATAAAAAGAAAAATAACTCAAAATGAATGTCATGAAACCTATATAAGTATGACACGCATATGAAAAGATGCTACTGTGCAAATGTCCAAATTCTCAGTCCTATAAGTGGTTTACAGCAATGCTGATGTTTTATTCTCCTGAAATACATTATTTCACTTCTTCAGAATGTCTTGCTGTCGACCATCACACTGAGAGGCTCGTGCCCAATTTGTGCTTTGTCATGCGACGTGTAATGTCACTTCCTGTAAATTGATTTTCAACATAGATTGTTTGAAAATCTGTTATTCGTACGAAGTTGTATAAGTTGGGCTTTATTGCGCGACCCATCTCCCACTTTGGAGTCTGGGTTATTATGGAAGGAGACAAAATATTATATATATTTTTGCACATAGGTTTCCTCCTCTTGTTTTTAGATTTATTTCTGGCTTTTTTGAGCTTTACTTCCTCACATGGTTTTGTTTAGATTCGTCTTCATTCATCTGTGAAAGAGATGCTGTTGAGGTTAATTCTAACCACTTGGTCATGTCTTTACCCCTGAAACAAATGTGTCTTCCTGTGTTAATTATAAGTTTATTAAGATGTATAATATGTATGTTTTTGCTAAATAGGTTTCGGATGAACTGGACTATTCTTGTTTTTATAGGTTTATGTAACGTTCAAGATGCTGATCTTGTATTTGTACAGAACAATGAATAAAAAACTATTATAATTGTCCTAAATGTGTATGTATATTGTCATAAATAGTGTAAAATGTATAGTACAGCATAAACTGGATCTTCATTCTCTTCCAATTATGCAACCAATTATGTGGGGCTTTGTTATTACTGCCTGTATGCTTTGTATGAAACTAAATCTTACTGGGCTGCTATATTCCATAAGTTAACTCAACATAGGCCTACATTGACGGTGAGTTCAACGTGTACATGCTACCATAGGGGATCGAGCTCACCGCCTAGCAACTTGGATAGCTCCTGTGGTGCTGAAAATGAGTGATCTTATTAGACCTCACCCTCCGATCTTTAATCCCTTCCGCTCATTGGATAATCAAAGACGGTTCACACCGCCGCTCAATGCCTATTGGCCGCTGCCTGCGTCTGTTGGTCGAGAGATTTCCTTTCGCACAGGCTTGATCACGGCTGCAGCAACACGGTTCAATGTCACCGCGCAACAGTGAGGCAGCGACGATTAACGCAGATAAGAGAGGTAAGATGATGAATCATTTCTATAGACTTTGTTCTGTTCTAAGTGGGAAATAGTTGGGAGCAGTTGACATACGATTCATTTGGAAATAAACGATACCCGCAGTGTATTTAAAAGAAATGGCCTCCGCCTGCTGAGATCTGAACTGATAACTGTCAATTATTTCATTAGGCTACAGTAAATCAACATGATGCCTTAGCTGTCTATTGGAGGGTAATACCCCGGAGTGTGTTCAATCTGCCTACCACAAGCAATTACCGGTTGGAATTGGTATTACGTGGCTTAATACCAATTCCGTGAATTCACTTCTAAAGATGAATCATTTGCCGGCTAGGAGTCGGTAGACTATATATATACAGACTGTATAGCCTAGTTAGTATATTCACTCCAGTCTATTAGCATCTATCTATTTTATGTCAAGCCACATTGAAGTATTTTGATTCAGTGATGAATACACACTAACTGGCTGCAATGCATCACATTTGGATTGGAAAGCCAAACCCTGGCAGTCTGGGCAGAGGGGAGGGATGTATAGATGAGCAAATATGCTAAGTAATTTGAATATGTTGATGGCTGTATTTTTCTATGTAGGCAGAAATCTCTTAAAACACTGGAATCTAAGAGATACAACTTTTTCATTTTTGACATTTGTACAGACATAGTTCCGTTGCAACCGCATTTCTCTCTACTTTAGTTGACACTTGAGTCAAGATCCAGCCCAAGGATAGCCTGTAATGAATCTTGTTTTCGATCTGTCATCTCCCACCATTAGAACCAAGGCACTAGGCAGAGCTGTGTTCATTACTACAATGCTCATCCGGGAAATCAGAGTGCTGGCCCTATAAAGTAAGCTAAGTCACAAAATAAAGTGCAGTTAAAGTATTAGAGCTAATTAACCACTGCCATAAACTCTCTTATTATTCAACGAACTGTACTGCTTTTCCTTCCACTGATATTATAAACTTGTATATTTAAACTACAATAAATATTGCTATTCTAGACAAAGGTTCTCTCCGGGATGTTGCTGTTCAGCTCAAGTGATTAAGTAGATTATAGCAAGGCATAAATGTCCTGCAACGTTAGCAAATCCCAAACACAAAACACCATTATGTCATTATGGTTGAGCACAGTACCGGTAGCAGTGGCAGGCTATATGGAGACACATCTTTGAACATCTTTGCCAAATAGTGTGTCATGGTGCGTAGACGGCATACACAATGCAAACAAAAGACTCGGAATGTAAAGAAAGCAGGCAGTATCTCATCTTTGACATTTATGCTTGCACTGTGATGCCAAAAATGTGCTAGGTAATAATAATAGAACAAACGAGAAGTGCTCATTGTCAAATGCCACATTTTGCAAAAGGTGCACACAAGTACCCCATGCATGGCCTACTTGTGGATGAGCAGAACACGCCTACTCGAATCCCCTATCTCCTGAACACTACAGATAAATGATGGTATTATAGTGACTCTGAACGATTTAAGTACATTATGTATAAAGGATGTTGGAACCCAGATTGGTTCCAAAATACACATGTACAACTGGACATACATTACCTTTTATATTACCCGCCCAACACTGGAATACATCCTAAAGAGATCAGCCTTCGGTAAAGTGCAAACTTGCATGTTGCGCACAAGTGGGCCAAGCCGATCGCTTAACTTGCACCCGCTCCATTCACGCAAGTAATTACATCAGCATCAAATCCAGCCAATTAGCTATGGGGGGGATTTGCCACCCCACCCACAGCCGACCACTGTAGCACAAGCTGTGGTACCTACTGAATGGATAGATAGATAGATCCTTAAAACGTTTCAAGACTATATATGATGTCTAGATCAGCACTAGGTAGAGTGCAAACTTGCGTATTGTGCACGAGTGGCCATAGTCTACTTGTGCATGAGTGGAGCGGGCTATGACACGAGACATTAGATTAAGGTCTCTTGCTTACGTCACCATTACTGAGCACCCCGAGGGATGACCGAACACGCAATCGTGCACCAATTGCACTATTCACGGTGATAAAATCATATTTTAGGCCAACAGATGATCTGATTGCAAATGTCTGCAGCATGGTAATTGCTACCAATAACCTCACCCAAGCTCATGTACACACCTGCCTGGTTGACGGCATACTGCTGGTCAGATCAACATAAGGAATGAATCTTTCTGGCCATATATAGAGCGTATCTTGAGTCTACAGGGTTTGATGAGGTCAGATGGAATGTCAGAACAAGTCATTATAAAGGTGGCATTGGGGAAGTGTCTTGAGTGGTTTGACGAAGACCCAGTAGGGGAACTCATGGTCAGAGTTAGTTCAGTCAGATATACTTGAGTGTGCCATATTGTGCTTATTATAACGGTATTACACCTGTTGCTTTGTTTGGGATGAGGTGGCAGTCAGCTGATAAATTGCCAGCTTATTTAATATTGTCATCTTGCTGCTGTCACTCGTTCTGGTCTGTTGGTATGCACTTTTCTTCTCCCACCACCTCCCCAGCACCACCAGTGGGCTCTGCTAATGTTCTTTCCCATGGGCGGTTGATTTATATTTTATATATCTTCCTGCTTTTAAAGTTAATATTGGGGATCAATTGTGCCGAGCAGGTGAGAAAATGGAGCCGAACATCAAGATCAATGCCGTGTTAATGTTGTATTGCATATTCATTCTATAACAAATATTGGTTTAATCATTTGTGCACTATCTGACTGAATTATGTTCCATTACAAAAAATCATCCCCACAATATTGTCAATATGGAGGTATTTAGTTTATTTTGTCAAAGATAGATTTTGTGGTTATACAAAATCACTTAGGGTGAATGATAATGTTTTTCTGGCCAGGTCTGATTCGTACTCCCAGACCTGGCCAGTCCTTTGATGCTCATTCAGCGGTACATATGACACATTTTCTTTCATTTCACCCTTCTTTGATGAAGGCCTGTTTGAAATGCCGAAGATGATTAAGGGAAAATGGAAATAGGTCTTGTCACTGAGACAAAAACTGTTAGCTGTAAGTAAAATGATCCCCAGCGTTGCATTGCCATAGTTGTGCATATGGTTGAAGTTGTATCATAAATGCTGCAGAATAATAGTGCTGTACTGTAGAGCAGATAGATTCTGATTTACAAAGGTAAATCAGAAACAAATAGGTTATTTATTTGTAATTCATGCTTATTATAGGTGCAAAGTAGGGGTGGAATGCTTAAATTAACTAATTGGTTAAATAAATTAAACTAGAAAATAATGATATAAAGTTTGGGGAGAGACTTATTTTTAAAAGGTTAATCTGCAAGGACTGCAATACAATGTGTTATTTTTATTCTTTTCATGTTGATTCAAGATAATAAAACAAGCTTCAAGAAAATCAAAGTTATAGAATAGAATAAGAGCTAGAAAATAATAGTTTCATCTATAATGCAAAGTCGATATAATGCCAAAAAGGCTACTATGTCTCATGACCAAATAGATTCAGACATGGGTTTAAAATCAATTAATCTGATTTAGCCTAATTCTGTTGAGACCTTATCATACCAAATTCCTGTAACTGTCCATTCATAGAAATTATATTAGTCATCATAGCGTAGTAGGAGAAATAAGTGGCGACATGTTTACGTAACTATTTCAATTAGATCTATCCTTTGTCTTATCCTTTCGTCCAAAATGACGAAATGAAAAATGATTTCATTTTCTCTCTCTCTCTCTCTCTCTCTCTCTCTCTCTCTCTCTCTCTCTCTCTCTCTCTGTCTCTGTGTGTGTGTGTGTGTGTGTGTGTGTGTGTGTGTGTGTGTGTGTGTGTGTGTGTGTGTGTGTGTGTGTGTGTGTGTGTGTGTGTGTGTGTGTGTGTGTGTGTGTGTGCGCGCGCGTGTATGTGTGTGCATTGTAAACACACCTCTTGCTCTCTCTGCTCCCTACAAGCAGTGTCATGGTAACTTTGTTGAGGCCTCAGAGACAACTGAAGCTCTCTCTCTCTCTCTCTCTCTCTCTCTCTCTCTCTCTCTCTCTCTCTCTCTCTCTCTCTCTCTCTCTGTCTCTGTCTCTGTCTCTGTCTCTCCCTTTCTCTCTCGATCTCTATCTCTTCTATTTTATTTTTTGCACTCTCTTTCTTTTGTCTCCACCCGGCCAAATCTGGCTTGTGTCCATCCATCTGTCCATGTGTCCGTCTGTAGGGATTACAGCAAAACTGCAAACACACACACAATCATACACGCACACACACATACATACACACACAAGCTCTGTGCCATTTTGCAAATGGTGGTGCTAGCTATGGGTTTGGGAAGGGGCAGTCGTTTTACGCAGAAATGTGAAATATTTGCTCCATAGATTCCAGTGGAGTCCGTTCTCTGTTCCTATGGCCTGCATTCTCCATTGTCCTGCCAACCTTTCACTGCTCCACTCTTTAGTTTAAACCACTCAACCCTGTCTCAATTAACACACTGGGAGGCTTCGCATGGGCAGAGCTTTGTGTCCGTGTGTCCGTGTCCGCGTGTGTGTGTGTGTGTGCGTGCGTGCGTGCGCGCGTGCATGTGCATATGCATGCATGGACACAAGGATGCACATGCCTGTGTGTGTGTGCATGCATGCTCATCCGTGTGTGCGTGCCGTGTGCATGACTGAACACAACGGTGTGACAGAAAGAGAATGGGAAGTAGAATGGCAATGGCAGTGTAGTGAAGAGGAGCACGGGAGAGAGAATGTTTTAGGCTTGGGATTTCTGTAAAAAAAGGGGGGGGGGGGGGGGGGAGGAAAGGAGGAGTGACTACAGGCAGTCAGACACATAAACATTTTACAGACAGTCTGCAGCTGGTGCCATGTCCGAAACCTCAGGCATATGGACAGCAAGTATCTGGAGGGAATTGTAAAGACGTTGTGGACAGTGGGAGGGATTGTTGACCGTAGCTATGGCTAAGGTCTCATGTGTGTGCTGTCTTTGCAGCGAGTAAAGAAGTTGCTGACTCTAGCAGTGTGATCCACGGCACAGCACAGGCTGCCACAGCAAGGCAAACCTTCCTTCATCCAGCCTGCAAGCGACTGTCTGTCTGCCTGTCTCTCTGCCCTCAGCCGGTAAGGTTTGATTTACACCCGTCCTCTGGTGTGAGGCTTGTCGATCAGCTATATTTTTTGTCAGGTTGTGCAACAAAATATCTTAAAGACCCTGTTACACAAGCATGTTTGTACTCTACAGTACTGTACTGTGTGTGCTGATGTATTTATGCTTACTGATAAATGCACGTTGGTGTTGTAACTGAAAAGCAAAACCTTGCAAATATTACTAAATAATATTTGATTTAATTTATGTACAGTACAGTACATGTTGCCTAGTTTCTGTATGTGTGTGGATGCCATGTTTTTTGTGTGTGCATATGGTTAGCATGTGTACTCAAATACTAGAATATTTTTTGTAAAATAGCTCACGCATGTTTAACTCAAGATAGTCTGGTGAACTCAGGTATATAGGCAGTGTTGTAGTGGTACATTTAGAAGTGGGGGGACGCCTCTTAAAGGGGAATTCCACCCATTTTCATTTTTTTCTGAGAGCGTACAAATGTGACCCAAATGGACCCTAGCGGGTCCATTTGGTTCCATTTGTACACTCTCAGAAAAAAGGAAACTCATTAACATAGTGAAACACATCTTGATGATGTCATCAAGATGTATTTCACCATGCTAATGATTTTTTTCAGACCTCCTTTTCTAGGAAACACAGAATGGGGGAAACTTTTTTATCATGTCCAGTCCACACAACATCTCTAAGGTATATTAATGACATAGTAAAATATTGAAAATGAGTGGAATTCCCCTGACACGAGCATGCGCATTTGCGTGCACCAAAAGACAAGACAAATAAAAAAAAACATAAAAAACATAAACAAAAATATTTTAGATGTAAGAAGTGAGGGGACGCTGTCCCCCCGCGTCCCCTCCCTCCCTGTATATAGATGAATAAGCTTGCTCTCTACTGGGTCATATCAGGCATACGCATAAATGAAACCGTAGCAACCCATTTCCTCTGGCAAAGATATACAGTGCAATGAGTGAAACATCTGCAGAGGCTTTGGGACACATCATCGTGATGAACCTGAGATCATCAAGTGTTTTACACCCTCCTTCATGTGACTCAGCCAGTATTGATCTGACCCTGGCGGTGTCCCAGGACTCTTTACACTCATTCTCATTCAAAGCCATCTGGATTCTCTCTCTTTCAGCCTGATGCCAAGTAGGCATGTACAGTAGACCTTGCACAGTGAGCTCCTCCATATGATCCTCCTAGGGAACTGTCAGTTGTATGAGTAGTGCATACTTTGAGGAAACCACTAAAAGCTCAACATCTGGCCTCAAATAGGTTGTTGTTACGTGGTCCAGAATCTTGGGTTGTGTTCCCAAGGCGCGGCTCCCAGTCCGACTCCGAGGTGAGAAGGCCGGATGCTAGCTTTGGCTGTGACTGCAGCTTCTCTCCAGCCCTGACAACGGCTATGTTGCTCGCAACACATTCGTTGTTGTGTATTGGAGAAGGCTTCGGAGAATGTCTGCACTGTTCTCCTATTCATTCTGCTAACAGCAGCGGCACTCCCCCAGTACTACCAGGCAGCCTCTTTGGATATGTTAGAGTGAACCTTTTCTGGGAACATGTTGGAGAGTCACTTTTGGGCTATAAAGGACATCAAACAACTTGAACCATGACCATAATACGCTGGTGTTCATTTATGATTTATTAGTATTCTTCACCATACCGGTATATGCAAAGGGATATAAACAAATCCTGTGTCTGATAGCATCGGATAAATCTGGTAGTTTGTTAGTTTGTATCCATTGATGTATTTTCAAACTGTACAAAGACATTCATAAATGAGACCCATTGAAAGCGTTTGCAGATTGCCGAGCTGTATCAAAGTCGTTCGCTTTAGTGAGTCCTCTGCTGTTCTAACATCCTTCAAACACATGGTTCATGGTTTCCTGTTCCTTCCTGCCATGAATATCTAAGCCTTGATCACACGGGAAAGGATTTGCTAGAGAACAGAGACATCCACTTCCTAGCACAAGGTGCACGCATTAGTCTTTTATGTGAGTGCATGAAAAGAGTAGAGACAGTATATTGCATCGTGTGATTATGAGTGCATAATGAGACAACATGTGTTCTGAGACAAAGGCTCCATTTAAATTTAGGCACTTGTTAAACTACTCAATATAAATGAAACCTTTCTTTAGTGTAGCCATTAGCAGTGTGTATTGGTTTATTGAGTAGTTTAGTGTTTACTGTTTTATTTTGGCAAATCCATTCTATGTCAAAGTTTTGTGCGCACACATCTTTCCTACTGATCATTGTCCATAATGAATGCATACAAAATGCACTTAACATTGGTCACACAATGTAGAAAGACTCTCTCAGCTTGGACTTTGCATTCATATTAGCCTTGTATTTTGTCATACTCCACAGACGACAGTGATACACTGTTATCAACTTTAATATTGAGTATATATCAACTAATATTGAGTAAAATGGAAGTTTTCTATAGGAGTGCAGTCAGTGTGTGAACTGTGTGACTGTGAATACACTAAATGTATTTCAAATATTATTATACACAGGTCTACCCACCCACCCTATTAAATAGTGTGATGACTGCATTGCTAAGCTAGACATTGATCACTGGATATACAGGGGCTTAGCGTATCTCTCGGGTGGGCCTATAGAGTAGTCAATTCTCCTGATAGGTTTACGTTTAGGATCTGCTGGCTTAACATTCCACTTGGTTGCTTAGTGATGGACACTGAACAAGCATGTTTGTGTGCCTTTATTTCAGTGGAGGATTACGTATTAACAATGACAATGAGTGTAGTGAGAGAGCATAGAGGTAATGCTCAGTTAGTGCTTTATCAATCTGGGAACCCTTTCGGCTAAGAAAAAAATACCACCAGAGTCTTGAGGCCCACTAGCATTTACATTTAATTATAATATAATTTGTATCACACATACTATCATACTCATATTCGAATCATGTTTGTGTCCCACAAATAGCATATATTCACAACCTAACCGTTATGCTAGACCTTGTACAAATTCAGATTCCTTTACTGTGTAAAACACAGGAATTTGCTCTGGCATTTACATACATTACAGTACAGTTTCTACAGCACATGTTCAGTACAGCACCACTCCAGAAAATTCTGTTCTTTTATGTAGAAACAGGAAACTCGGTTTGGCTCTTTTTAAATTCCTCCTGTTTGCCTCTGTGATTAAGAATAACACTACATTACAAATACAAACTAACAATAACACCACACATGTCTGGAGAGATTACTTCTATCTGCACTGCCAAATGCATGTGCCTGAATTCAATATGCTGTAACATCTTCCCAAATTATTTACAGTACATCCCTTAAACAACATTTACAAACGCTTGCAATGATTAAATTGCGTAATTAGCCTTTTTGTTCTGAGCAGTATCATCAGTGAAGCTGCCATTATTTCAGTGAAATCCGGATTGACCTCACATTTCAGTGGTGCTGAGTTATACTGTGTTATGTAAGCTTTGCAACATTGCAATAAGGTTCCTCACTGCCGAGGACATTGTTAGAAGAAACCTGTTCCTTGGCAGCATTTAATTATCATGATTAGGCTACAGACGTTAGACATTAGTATGCAGAGTATGCGCAAACACATGTGCGCAAATACATGCACACATGCACTCTCTCTCTCTCTCTCTCACACACACACACACACGCACGCACGCACGCACGCACACACGCACGCACGCACGCACGCACGCACGCACGCACGCACACACAAGCACACACACACACACACACACACACACACACACACACACACGCACGCACGCACGCACGCACACACACACACACACACACACACACACACACACACACACACACACACACACACACACTCTCTCTCTCTTCTTTTATTGTCGTTACGGACTGTATTCATTGGATTATATCACATTACCTTAAGGTGTAATTCAAGTATATTTGCTGTGCAGGTTAGTGTGTTGTCTCACATGAAATGCCATTGAATATTTCGAACTGATCTGATTTATGTAAACTCAGATCTGAAACTTAAGTCTGCTTCTTTGTTCTACTTCATTTTCTCATGCTTGATTAAATAACACATTTTATCATGTGCTTTATTCCAGGCTGTCCCGGTAAACGCCCGGCGGCTGCACCATAGCCACACTCCATCCGACCTCTTTCTCCTCCTGTGTCCCCCCTCCCCACCCTCTCCCTCTCAACCTGTGGCCTATTAATACCCCCGGAGTCTCAAAGAGCCTATCAAAGCCCTGCAGAGCTCTGATGTGAGGGCTGGCTCAACAGATGACGCTGAGCCTTTCAGTACACTTTTCCATCTCCTGGCTGTTCCCCCTCATGATGGTGGAAAGAGTGACGTTGAAGCTGGACCTGTTGCTTCCGAGGCATCAACACTTCTGCTTCAATCATCAGACAACAAACTGCCCTTGACTTCTCACTATGGCAAGAAGGACACTGGGTGGTTAGGTTGGATTGGATCTAGCCGTCGCTCATTCACTGACCTAAATAGATTTACAATCCGGAGGAGGACAATGAACAGATTTGCATGCTGAATGGCTGGTACGACTGAAGGTAAGTCTGGCACGCTGATTCTGTCCATGTTGTACTTGTAATGAGTTAGAATCGTTGATGGTTATTCTCACGTGACATCACATGTGTTACACTTCTGTATATACTGTACTTGCACAACATAATGCCTCACAGAAACCCTCATGCCTCCATAATGTTTTGTGTCAGGGTTGAGTGCAACTGCAGCTAAAGGATGTATTAGCTGTGCTCATTTGTTACCGGTATTTGCTTTGTCTTCGCTGTCAAGTAAACCTGTTCAAGGAAGCAGACTTGAAAGCCCATGTCTATAGAGCTGCGCAGTGACGTCACCGCCCCTGTTCCGGAAGTCTTTTCCCAATTCATTTTTCTCATAGACTTTTCGAAAATAATTTATATCAAGACGATTACGCCGCGGCCAAAGCCAACTCAGGTCGTGACAAATCATGACAACAAACACAATATCGTCATATAATATATAATTGGGAAGAAGTAGAAAACGGCATGATACAAGACTTTTTGTTTCGTTTTTCATCTTAGAAATTATTTTATTGTCCCAAAAGTTTGTGTGTGTCATCATGATTCGTCACGACTCGAGTTGGCTTTGTCCGTGGCGTAATCGTCTTGATATAAATTATTTTCGAAAAGTCTATGAGAAAAATGAATTGGGAAAAGACTTCCGGACGTCACTGCGCAGCTCTATAGTGCATTCAGACACGTGCCAATTGCTGACTGTACATCAGAGAAGTCAGCACAGTTCCAAAAATGATTTCATGAAATAAAATAAAATTAAAATGCAACATTTATTTTATTTCTATTTAAATAAATGCTGGTATGTTGCTTGCTTGTTGTTACATTGTAGAATATTACATGTTGTCCTAGCACTTTAATTCCTCTGCAACTTGCCTTGCTGTTGTTTGACTAATACACATGGCACATATTCCTTCCTAGCACTTTGTCACTCTGGATAGCAAGCCTAGCCGCCAAGTCCTAGGCTAAATTATAACTGTTTCTGCAAATCTGCAGGTGTTCCACCGATCCCAGTCATGAGATAAGCCCTGCTCCACGCTGGGCATCCTGCGCAGGATGACTGCTGTCTGCCCCTCTGCAAGTATCCCTGCTGGAGTAGGGACAGCAGGCTCCAGGGGCTCAGGGGCAGCAGCAGGCATGACCGGTTCACGGTCAGTTGCAGGAGTGGGAACTGTGGATTCTGTCCGGGGCTCACTCGGAGGCACGGCTGGGGGAACTGGTGGCCAGAGGTACAGCCGCTGGAGTCGCCAAGACAGTTCAGACATCAACACAGATGATGAGGGAGCATCAACCCGCCGACTCACTCCACTGGAGAGGCTAAACCTTGAAATGTGCCAGGACGAGAGGTGGGTTGAGCTACATCTGGGTTCCATAACCCCCCATCTTTTACTACAGAATTCAAACCTGTGTCTCCTGCATGAAAGACGACATTTTGCAAGTGCCTTCCCAAATTGGGCATGCTTACTTCAGGGGAGATATTGTTCTATGAGCTTTCGGGCAGCACGATTGTCCAGCAGTAGTTGTCCTATAACTTTAACTAGGGTGTGCATTTCTCCAAACCACTACAGATGTGCTAGTTATATTGTGATAACATGACTTATTCCTTAACAGCTTACTGTTATACAATACATACAGTACAAGTATACGGTACATACATACGGTATACTTTTTTTTTTACTGTATACTTTTTTATTCTTTGCTGACAATAGTTCATCTTCAATCTGTGATCTCTTAGATCACAGATTGTCTCAGTGAATGTTTGCCCCAGAACAGGTACACTGGTGTTCCTGTGGCTAAGCCCTCTGTCTTTTATACATTGTCAACTACAATGGTGTGGTGCAAAAATAGTTAAAAGTGAATTTAGTTTAGATGGGGAATGTCCGCACAAAACATACTGCTCTTCTTTGTTTTTATTTAAACAACAATTAGCACAACAATGGCTAACAATTACGTTACAATTAAGAAAATGTCTAATTAGCTTTACACTAACATGGTATTTATTTTATGCCGTTGACAGGGTGGTCCGTGAGCTAACAGTGGGTAGAAGAATCGGCTTCTACAAGGTCCGAGGAGAGATCGGCTGTGGCAACTTCTCCCATGTCAAACTGGGCATTCATGCACTCACCAAAGGCAAGAAACGGCATGACATTACATTGATGAAATGCAATGCTTATTGTCAGGACAATGTTTGTAGTAGAAAATTATTTCTGTTTGTTTCTGTTTGTTCTCTTCTTCATTTCCGCAGATGGTAGAAGTATGTTTGAGTCTCTAGCAATTTGTCCTAAAATGCTTCTAATGTTTGGAATATGTAAAACATCCCAAGCCAATTTTGTCTTTGATTGCATCCACTTTACCTGCCAACTTACATTCACAGTTGTCATTGTGCCTGACAAATTGAGTTCTGTGAATATACTACAAGTTGAGCAAGTGTACGACTGATAACCATTTCTTGGTTCGTACAACTCCAGTGGTGACCAGCAGCTTCTCCCTGGATATCCATCTGATCTGACCTCACTGTGTAAAAAAGGCTTTTGTATCCTTCTCAAATGGTACACATTTCCCTCTCAATGTCCGCCTGATTCTACAATCATTGTGTAAGGGACACTAGAGAAAAGGTGCCAATATGTGTGAGTTGGCAGGCCGATTATGCGCAGCTTTGAATATTTATAGCTCCCATTTGCTCGAAGCGAAGACTTGGAAGTTATCAAGAATCTCACAATGCACAAACTTACACACCCATAGTGCACTGAGATGCTTTGTCTGTTTTCACCTGAATATAATGTGCCTAGAATAGTGATGCCAGGGATTTAAGTGGATACGGTACTGTGTCTGTGTCTAATTGAATAGTGGTCATTGGACAGGATAGAACACACATTCCTCCTAAAACAAATAAATAAATATTGTCAGAACCCCCCCTTCCCTGCATTAGTTTTCTCTCCTCTGACTGATTCACACATTAAAGTAATTTAATTTGAGTTTGACCGATGAGCTCTTTTCATCAATCGGCAGTGCGAACAATTACTGTACGTCCTGATATAGCAGTGAGTGTACTATTAGTCAGTGTAGGCCTGGGCCAGGGGGCTGATTCAGCCTCAAAGAGACAGATTGTCTACTGCCCTTGAACAGATGGATTGATTAGAGATCTCCGGTTTCCCTAGCGACGGCTAAAATTGCTGCATACTTCATCAAAGGGGGAGAGAGAACGATATAGAAAGAGACAGAGCTGGTGAGGTGTGTGTGTGTGTGTGTGTGTGTGTGTGTGTGTGTGTGTGTGTGTGTGTGTGTGTGTGTGTGTGTGTGTGTGTGTGTGTGTGTGTGTGTGTGTGCGCGCGCGTGTGCCGTGCGCGTGTGGGTGTGCGTGTGCATGTGTCCAACTATCTTTGTATGTATCTTTGTTTCTATGTATGAGCTTACGTTCATGGACAGATCGTCTTCGTGTATACTGTAGATGCAGATCTACGGTCCTTATGTGCGCATGTGTGTTGTCTCGCTTGGCCTTCCATAAACAATATGAGCTCTGATGCAATTTCAATGCTGCCACTGAAAGCTGTCTGCAGCTGAAAGGGAGCCTAATGCCCACGTTAATAATGCATGCAAGAGCACAATTAGATATCTCAACCCCCTTTTACCTCTCAAGATCTTTTCTGCTTTAGTCTTCTGTAGCCTTCATATAAGCATTTTGAAACCAGTCTCATTGAAGTTGACATTCATAAGGTGTTTTGATCTACAAAGACTGCGAAGCGTCTCGCTACCCGTCCTTTAAGCTTTAAAGCGGTCACATCAAGGTCAGGCCTGCATTTTAAAGTGGGTGGGTTCACATTAATTCCAGGTGCCAAGCAACCCTTTTGTGTCCCGTCTTTCTTGATTCTCAATTTACCCACAATTTATTGTGCTCGCCCTTGAAATGGTTACATTTTAACAGCTTTACGAGAAAGCAATGTTCCAATTGAAATGCGAACAATACTGAGAATGGACCCTTTCACAGAACATAATCAAGAAAATTAGTTTCCGAGGACAGCTTATCCTCAATCAAATTATATAGACTGCAGTGTCAGGCCCGGTCGCCTCAGGGACAATGATGTGTTTACTCCAGAGAACTGGAAGAAGAAATTATTTTGAAGTGCTGAATAAATGAAAATGCTGCATGTCTCATGTCCTCAGGCCTGTTAAAGTTTTATAATGAAATATCTGCAGCAAATAAAACAAACAAACAAATGAAATCAAACAGACTAAAGTATACATACAATTTGAATATATTAATAATAGCTACTAAACCCTGGTAATCCTATTGCTAGACACATTTTTCTAAATTGTTATCGTATTTTAAGACAACAAAAAATCAAACAAACAAAAACCATTTGAGCTTGCAGATCACAGACCAGACATTTTCTAATTATTCTTAAGTTATTATTTTTTTATTTTCTAAAAACATAAACATAAATATGTGATCAAACGAGCTCAAAAAGCGTTGTGGTGCAAGCCAAGGCATTGAAATCTTCTACATTTTCAATGTTCAGTGCGGTCTGAAAAAAAGGGGTTCAAGCTACACTGTGTAACATTTCATGTCCCATCCAGATCCGGAAATCAAACCCTGGTACTAAACTAATATCTCATGCTCAGGTATAGTACCACCTGTAGAGCAATGATTGTATTAAAAATGCTTCTCCATACAGATCAGTAAAAATATCATTTATTCACAAACAAAAGGCAGTAGTCCTATAGCTTCGAGTGGGTACATTTTGAAGATCCTTGACTCTGAAATCAACTGCATGACTCAGTCCAATGATAATCGGATGTTGCGGGGTGTCCATGACCGCTGACCTTGGTGTCCTCTCTCTGTCTGTGTCTCCAGACAAAGTGGCCATAAAGATCCTGGACAAGACCAAGCTGGATCAGAAGACCCAGAGACTGCTGTCCAGAGAGATCTCCAGCATGGAGACACTGCACCATCCCAACATTATACGCCTCTATGAGGTTAGACCCGTGCGCATGCACACACACACACACACACACACACACACACACACACACACACACACACACACACACACACACACACACACACACACACACACACACACACACACACAACACAAACACAAACACACACACACACACACACACACACACACACACACACACACACACACACACACACACACACACAGGCCCAAATTCTGCTGATGTTGTGGATGTATGAAGTTTATGTGTTGTCAGGGTTTTCATAATGACTATGTATCAGGTAATGGTTGATTCTGATGTTGCTCATTAAACGTGTTCCCTTGCTTCCTTCCCAGGTGGTGGAAACGCTGTCACGTTTACACCTGGTAATGGAATATGCAGCCGGTGGTGAGCTCTACACCAAGATCACTACAGAGGGGAAACTCTCCGACATTGACTGCAAGATCGTCTTCTCTCAGATTCTCTCTGCTGTCAAGCACATGGTCAGCTGCTGCGCCTGGTTTTTGTTCCATATACTGTATATACTGTACTATACTATCTATGAATATATATTATATTTTATCCTCCAGAATGTAATGTGGTCAAATGTGCACTAACCGGAATTAACATCTGAATAGAAACACAAAACACAACCAGATGGAGGGTCCAGCCTTTCCCTCAAAACCCCTGTGAATGCTAGTCTAAATACATAAGGCAATATATCTGTGCCCTCCAGGCATACAGATGTTTGGTTTGTGTGTTTAGTTGTCTGTTGTACTAGTACAATTAATATCATTTTCTCTACCTCCACCTGTATGATCATATTCTATACTTCCCCTGGGCTCTAAGCTGCTTGCATAGGTGTTAGATGTACAGATATAAGCTGCTTCCGTACATTTAGTCTGCTTCTAATCTGCTTCCATTATAGGTCCTAGATGCACAGAATGAAATCTGTTTCATGCCAGTTGTCTGACTGAAATCAAGCAAAGATTGTCTATAAGTATACCATTCTCCCCATAGCCAGTTCTGCCCCTTTAAGTCAGCAGCTTATTTAGTCATCCTTCTCTTCTATTTGCCACAGCTAATCTCATTCACACCCATATTTCCCACAGTTCAATTCAGGCGCGCTTCTTAACAGCCCCAGTTCACTATGCATCCTACATGCTGAGCTGAGCCGTCAGTTGCTCTCCAGCTCTGGTGAACTTTGCCCCCCTCCTCCCCGGCCTCCTCCCTGTAGTTCTCAGCTGCAGCATCTCGGGTTGTACTGTTGTACTCTATGTTATATTTCTGGATTTGATTATTGTATTGTATCATGGCTCATGGTTATTGTAACCTGGCTCTGCTTATGGGGGTTGTTCATATCAGAGCTGTATCTCACAGGAATCTGAGCTGATTTCTCATTTGATTCCTGTGTGACACAGCACAGGAATCAAATGAGAAATCAGACCTATGTTTCGGTACATAGATCTGATATCACATGAGCAGAGCCAACCGCCATACTAACATGCAAATGCTTTGCAATAAAAGGTCTTTGGTCAAATCTATGCTGAAGTGTCAATGATTTGATGTTTATTATATTGCTCTTTCCCCAGCATGACAACAACATCATCCACCGTGACCTGAAGGCAGAGAACGTCTTCTACACCTGTAGCACCTGCGTTAAGGTGGGAGACTTTGGCTTCAGCACACTCAGTAACCGCGATGAGACGCTCAATACGTTCTGTGGCTCCCCGCCCTACGCTGCCCCGGAGCTCTTCCGCGATGAGCATTACCTGGGTGTCTTTGTGGACATCTGGGCCCTGGGGGTGATGCTGTTCTTCATGGTGACCGGCACCATGCCCTTCCGGGCTGACACTGTGGCCAAGCTGAAGCGATGCATCCTGGATGGGGCCTTCTTTCTGCCCTCCTGGGTGCCAGAGCCGTGCCAGCGGCTGATAAGGGGCATCCTCCAGCCACAGCCGTCGGACCGGTGCAGCGTGGAGCAGATGATGGGCTGCGACTGGCTACTTCCCGTTGAATTTCCCAAAGCCATGGAGCCCTTTAAGCTGGACCCTTCCTACCTGGCGGAGAGCCCTCTGTCTGAGTTGGAGGAGGATGAAGTGGAGGTTAACTCGGCGTTGCAGATGCTGGGCATCACGTCAGAACACATCCTCAACAACCAAGGCAAAGACTGTCGGAGCTCAATCACCGGAGTGTACAGGATCCTGATGCACCGCGCTCACAAGAGAAGGGCCGTGGAGAGCATGCCCGTGGTCACGCATGTGGTAGGGACAACTGTGACCACTAAAAAGGAACGTCTAAAGGTATACCGCAGTTTGCGTCACACCTCGAAGCTCTGCGTCATTCTGTGACAAATATCTAAAGCTGCTGGCCTCTTTAGAGGAAAATACTCAGCCCAAATGGTGTTGTGTGGAAAGACCCATTTAATTTCATTAATGACTAAATGCTTTTAAATCTTGTGTGGTACAGTATGTGCAGTGTACAAGGTATTTCACAATTAAATGAAAGCAGTCTCTGTGAGAATGCTGCTGCCCACAGTTAACTGTAGAATTGTCTCTGCGTTTGACATGGATATGCACTTGCAATCCTTTTGATAGTTATCAAGTGTAAACATTGAGCTGTTGTGTCAATTAGATGGCTCAGGCAAAGCATGTAACCCATAACTTGTGTTATACTCTTAACTCCAAGATATCCTAAGAGGCAACAATGTAGCTTTTTAAAAGCATTACAAGTCGAAGGAGTGGATATAACTGGAGGTGTGGCAAGAGAAACATAAAGTCAAGGCATGGCCTGAACTGTCCTTAATATGTCTGTCTAATTGCACTTTTCTGGGCTGCCTTAGTTTTCATTTCTATTACATTCTAATGTAAAGTACACTGAAGTCATCTCATGCTGAATGCATGTCATGATATGTATAGATTTGCCACAGAGGTCTTATATCATCTTATATCACACGTCTCTATGAGATATTCCTTAGTTAGACTGGTTGACCCTGTCCGACTTGCATCCGTTCCTTTCTGTGGCTGAAAAAGCCAAGACTATAAACACCAGCCACCAAAGTTACGTGTTGTGGATTCAGGAGTATAGGTGTGGTTTTGTTATGAGCACTTAGCTCATACGACTCAGGAGATACTGTACTTGGTCTTATATTGTCATTTTATGCCAAATTCATGTTTGTGTGAAATACAAATTAAAATAAAGTCAAATGGAATTTACGTGTGTGTGTGTGTGTGTGTGTGTGTGTGTGTGTGTGGTGTGTGTGTGTGTGTGTGTGTGTGTGTGTGTGTGTCTGTGTGTGGGTGAGAGAGAGAGAGAGAGAGAGAGAGAGAGAGAGAGAGAGAGAGAGAGAGAGAACTGTACTGTTCTCCACTCTGTTCCACTTTACTCTGTGCTGCACTCTACTGGACACTTTGGGTGTTGCGATTTTTTCGTGCTAAGATGAGTACAGTTTATGAAGTGTACTCATCTTTATTTAATTAATAAGAGGTATTAAATGGAATGCCTTGGGAAAAGAACACATTCTGATAGAGGAGGAGAATGCCTCCCATAAGATATTATTATGTATCATAATCAGTGTTGGCGAAGTTGGTTACTAAAAAAAAGTAAAAAAGAGTAGCATACTTTACTCATTGCTAAATTCCAAAAGTAACTACTTTACTTTACTTTATAAAACATAAGAAATAAAGCATAATTCAGTCGCATTAAATTATTTTCCAAAGAGAAAATATTTTATTAATGACAGGGGCCAATAGCAGACTGCAATATCATTAAAATCACAGAAAATATTCAATGTAATGATATGGTCTGATGGATATCATACTGATGCCCATACACAGCCAGACCCTACTGTATGTAACGCTACGTTGGCCAATCATCATCATCACCATCATCAGACATTATGCCCTGTGGAAGACACTATTTTCATGTGTGTTTGACTCTGGGACTGCAGTTAGTGCACCCTATCTGTTTACATGATATGGCATAGCCATTAATGTGGGTAACTACTAACTCACCCCATGAAAACACTGTGTTTGGGGATCCGTCAGGCCCTGCAAGGCCTGCACTGTAGGCCATGCACTTGACTGGGACAGATTTTTTTTATAATATTTATTTTCTAGTGCTGGGGCGATATGGGTACCTCACAATACGACATTAGGCCCTCGATTAGGCCCTCTATAACAAATATCATGATGTATATAGCCTATATTGTATATGAATGAATGAGTTTATTTTCGTGTCTGGCTGCCTTTCGCAGCCCATCCCACACGAGATTATTCAGATTATTATACCTTCAATTGCGAAAAATAAATATATAAATAAAAGGCCAAAATAGAAATTACTACATTAATTTCTGTTTTACTGCTCGCCTTTTGTCTATTTGATTCTGATACCTAGCTTTTTTCCTTCTTATAGGCAACTATAGCTCTGGTCCAGAGCTCCACTGCTTCTGAGTCTGACTTGCATTGGAAGTCAGACTCAGAAGCAGTGGAGCTCTGGACCAGAGCTAAGGCAGCTATAAGAAGAAAGCCTATATTTCTACTTTTCAAACCGATCATAATTCGTAACTCACATTGTGTCATTTCGAACCCAGTGAAATCTAATCAGCTCCCCACTTAAACAGTGCCATGGTCATTTTAACCTTTTGTCAACCCAACTATAGCTACACACACAAAGGCACTGGGGACAGGGGGGAAGCACTATTACTATGGAAGAAAAAGATGTAAAAAAAAGAAAAAAAAAGAAAAAAAGAAAATTGATATACCTATATAAATAAATCCCTAATCAGACACACAGAAGAAGAAAAATATAGCTATTTGTGCCTGATAATTATTTGCAAGGGAAAAAGAAAATACCCTATGCAGCGTGCATGCAGAGCAAAGAGTGGTAGCAGGCAGCATGCCGAAGCATGAAGATAGAAGCCAACAAAGTTGGACTATTGTTTGTTTACAAGACTACTCTCTGCTTTATGCCATGAGGATATTACAATTATTCCAAGAAGGGTTCCTATAGCATCTAAAGTCATCGAGTATGTGTTGCCTTTTCGTTTGGAGCTGTACTTTTCTGACGGAATTGCTTTTAATGGCTGCATGTGGATATCACAACGTCAGGTAGGTGATTAATCAAAATGCGAATGAAACATGCTTGACAACAAGAGCAGATTTGAGACCCTCCGTCTCTATTTCACTTCTAACAAGAGAGTGTGGTGGTCCATGTACGCAGCACGGGTACACCACTCTAGTCTTTCCTCTCTCTCTCCTATATTGCTATGTGCCCCCTTTTTATTTTGCTGTTATCATAGCCAATGTTTTTTCTCTCGGACAGCCTGGAAGCTCTGCTTCTATTCTCTGCGGAGCTACAACAGGTGCTTTTTTTTTAAAGGTAGGGGAAGTGATTTCACTTTTGTCAGATATCACCCTCCAATTTTTTTTTTCTGTTAAAATGCTCTATTATAAGGTGTGCAGCCCTTATTGTAGCCCTACATGTCTACGAACCCTACAGATTCGTAGACATACATCGATCCCATGACTTGCTCTAACATTTAACTGTGGGCGCTCTTTGCGTGCTAATCATTCAATGTGCACTCACCCATTAAATGATTCCAAAGACGTGTGGTCTCATATAGTCCTCTACTTTCATATCCATGTCAAAGTTGTGGCGCAAAACGTCTGCTTAGTCAAATATATCCACTTTTCACGACGTCCACACGCGCGACTGTCTCATCAAGCAAGGGGCCCGGAATGATCGATGGACAGATTCACGTAAACTTCCTGTCGATTGCCGCAAACATCATCACCACCTGCCAATTGTGTTCCCCAAACCTTTTGTGATGATGACGTTTGCAGCGATCAGGTGCAGCCGGTATTATGATCCCCTTTGTCTGAAGGGAGAGATGTCTGTGTGCGTCTCGCGAAAAGTGGATATATTTGACTAAACAGACGTTTTCCGCCACAACTTTGACATGGATATGAAAGTAGAGGCCTATGTGAGACCACACGTCTTTGGAATCATTTAATGGGTGAGTGCACATTGAATGATTAGCACGCAAAGAGCGCCCACAGTTAAATGTTAGAGCAAGTCATGGGATCGATGTATGTCTACGAATCTGTAGGGTTCGTAGACATGTAGGGCTAAGCATATTATGGAGTTTCCCCCTCCCCCAATAATAATAAAAGTTCCCCAGGTGGAGGGTGAATTCTCCTCCAATCAGGATCGAGCATCAGGTTCACATAGTGTAGCTACTCTTCGGCGCCCCTAGTGCACCAGGCTGGTACTACACAATGAATTTCAAATCACTTACCCTACCTTTAAACTGAGTTTTTTCCCTCTTCAGTTGTCTCTGGGTAAACTTCTCCATGATGAGGCCGCAGAATCCTCTTTGCATCCCCTCGCTGCTGAATTGAATGGGAGCAATATTGAGATTGACAGCTTCTTTAGTCAATCAGATTTTAAGTTTGTCCTGATGGGCGTTTACTTTCTTGTACCAGAGCCTGCTAGCTGCCATGAGCATAGCCCTGCATGGCTATTATTCTTCTTCAGAATAATTGCCATGCATTAGCCCCATAGACTTGTTGTCCTGAAGCTTGGTCCGAACCAGGCTATGTTGTAGCATATCCTAGTGCTTGGGAACAATGAGGACTGTGGTTTCTGTCTCAAAGTTACTGTACGTTTGTACAGATGTAGAGGACTATTGGTTGAATTATCTCGCTAAATTAACATATTTAACTCACAGAAAATGGCTGGAGGAGAGGAAACAGACATGGTGGTGGGTTTACAGGCAAGCAAGGACTTCTTTGAGAAGGAATTAATCTCTTTTGGAGCAGTCAGAGCAGACACTGGCAACCACGCTAAGTAATTTTTACAGTATGCAATGGACCCAGTGATGGTGGTCAGTCATTGGTTGATAGCATATACTCTAAGGTTGTTAGCCTCCATCTGGTTGTTGTTCTTGTTGTCAGATGGGCTGATTCTCGGTGCGTTGCACGTGCACGTGAGTGTGTGTATACGTGTCTGTGCGACAGTGCTTGAGAGAAAAAGTAGGGGAATGCTTTCTTGTGCCACCATTGAAGCCCCGAAAAATAACCGATCTACAAGCGATCTACAAGTGTGTGTTAACTTTAGCTCTGGTCCAGAGCTCCACTGCTTCTATGTGTCTGCCTTGCATTACAAGTGTAGTATTGCGTGGAAGTGGGGATTGAACCTGGAACTCCCACTCGCCACTCCAACACACAACCAATCGCACCAATAGGGCTGAGCTCGATTGACAGGGCTGTTCTGGCTGGCACACAGTCTGGGCATACTAGACTCTAGTGTGCCCAGAGCTGTTCCTCTAGTGACTAGAGCAGGGGTCAGCAACCTGCGGCTCAGGAGCCGCATGCGGCTCTAGAACACAGAACTAGTGGCTCCCTGGATGTAGCAGCAATGTACATACACATTAGGGCGATCCGTCAACATAATATAAACATTTCAGTCACTGACAGCACCCAACACACCATGCGCTGTCTGACAGTTACATCGCCAGTTAAAGTAGCGCTTGTTGTATCAGAGACGAGCTTTAACCACCCGTTTTCAACAGTTTACTATATCATTAATATATCTTAGTCAGAGATGTTGTGTGGACATGATAAAAAAGCTCCCCCATTCTGTGTTTCCTAGAAATGGAGGTCTGAAAAAAAAACATCATTACCATGGTGAAACACATCTTGATGACATCATCAAGTTGTGTTTCACCATGCTAGTGATTTTTCTTTGAGGACCTTTTTTTCTGAGAGTGTACAAATGGAACCAAACGGACCCGCCAGGGTCCATTTGGTTCACATTTGTACACTCTCAGAAAAAAATGAAAATGCGGCTCCAGGCAGATTTTGAATTTCATTTTTGGTCGAAAACGGCTCTTCCAACATCTTGGGTTGCCGACCCCTGGACTAGAGGATGGACAAGGGACTTCTGATGCTCTAAAGTCCGGCTCTTTGAAATACTTCCGAGGCTTTGGGCGGTTCCGAGAGGAGACGCACAGCAGAGCCAAAGTGGGACAGAGTTACGACACTCCCGTCCAAAAGTGTATTGAGCTACTGCTCCACATAGACTTCTATTGAACTGAGACAACTAGGCAGAAATGCATTCAACTCAGGCAACAGCCCAGCTTTAATGATCTTAAATCCCTTGATTTTAGATTGTTTTGTAGCTATAGTACACCCTATTTAGTTGTTACTGTACAGTAGCCTACTTTAAAACAGTTGCCATGTTTCACACATGCCTAAAATAGCTCTTATTTGCACCGCCCTTGTTGAAAACAAATTGTATTTCCAACACCACGTTGTACCTAGGCAAACTAAGGGGCATTTAGTTATACACCAGTTTGCTGCTAATTGCTGCTGAAGTTGCTGTTCTTTTAGTTGTATGCCTGTGTTATTTTTGAATGTGCTTTGTTTTTAGACAGTCCGTCACTGTTATATTGTAATACCTAGCTGGTGTTAGAATGGGTAAAAAAAAAAGCAATTAAAACAATTATGATGATTTTATTTTAGGCAAGAAGAGACCTTGCCTATAGCTTGATTAAAACTGGCGTTACTGGAATTACAGATGTACACACAAAGATGTGTTGCATTTACAGATAGATTTGGCAAATATGGAGACAAATGTCAACTTTTTATTGAATGCAGATGTCATGACTTTAATGGCAGAGACATCTGATCATGTGCAAGTAACTGTGTAAAAATGGAGCCATATGTCACAAGTGACTTTCAATTGAATTTTGGAAAAAGTTAAATTGTATAAAGTGCGACACATATCTGGGCTTTTATCTTGATGAGCATATGGCATTTCATAAAAGGAACAACTGTATTGCACTTTGACAGTATCAGCAAATAGAGCACTAGGGGGCGTCATAGCTAAAACAAAAAATCTGAGAGATAGTACAGTAGTAGGCCTGCATGCTACTACAGTGCATGTTTGCTTGAATATAAAAAAGCTGATTCAATCAGATGAATTTGACTTCAGTGCATATCGGCTCACGATATAGCTATTACTTTTAATATCTTTATCACTATGATGACTTGAGTGTAGTATAATCCGACTGTCCACCCACCCTTCGGTAGCCCTGAAAACCCTCAATTGATGGAAATTACAGAGCAGGGCTCACTCATTTCCGAGTGCACTGTCGTGTCACCTTTTTTTTTACCCTTGACCAGTTTGCACATCTGATATTCTCACTACACTGAACCTAACACAGCAGTCGTCATAATTGCTGTATCAAAGTTTCTTCTTTTCCACTCTGGTCACATACCGTTGAGTTGAGTTCACGCATACCATACAACGTACATGGTGCAAGTGTCAAACAAGTATAGTAAGTATCACATAAATGTGATACTTGATACTTACTATACTGCACTATGTCCAAAATATGCCTGCCAGGTTAGGATAGGTATAGCCCCGATACGTTCCCTCAATACTCTACGCTCACTCTGTAGCTCCGAGATGAGGTCACGGATCGAGCTTCGAAATCGCCGTTCAGACACGGCGCATGTTTTCCACAATACACGATTCTTACCTGTTTCTGCACATGTAATCCAAACAGTGAAGGACCCTACGCACGTATAACTAGGTTAACATTATGTACGGCCGAGAAAATCCAACCCGAAACTTGAACAGAGCACTTATATCTCTGCTTTTGTCAGACAGTTTTATGTTTTCGTCGCCATGTTGCCGCACATTACTGCCCCCTCTGGCCAGATCGTTCCCATATGTTGCATGCAATCCATGCATAGAATCTGACCAGAGGGGGCAGTAATGTGCGGCAACATGGCGACGAAAACATAAAACTGTCTGACAAAAGCAGAGATATAAGTGCTCTGTTCAAGTTTCGGGTTGGATTTTCTCGGCCGTACATAATGTTAACCTAGTTATACGTGCGTAGGGTCCTTTACTGTTTGGATTACATGTGCAGAAACAGGTAAGAATCGTGTATTGTGGAAAACATGCGCCGTGTCTGAACGGCGATTTCGAAGCTCGATCCGTGACCTCATCTCGGAGCTACAGAGTGAGCGTAGAGTATTGAGGGAACGTATCGGGGCTAGGATAGGTAGGGTTACGGTAGGTGAGGTGAGGACACATGTTGACAATGCATAATGTTAAAACTCCTGGCATGACCATCCATCACTCAATCATGTTTATCTGTTCTGTTTCTCAATTATGAGAGGCATTTAGCATGTGATTATTACGTCAAAACACCTCTATGGCTGGGCAATGAGGAATGTTGATTATTAAATTCACCCTGAATGGAAAGCAAACCCTGCGTTGATATCAGAGCACCTTTAGAATTCTCCAGAGAGGTTTGTTTTGATATTAAAAATAAGAAATTGGGCATACAAAAGAGAGAGTGTAATTTTCATTTTGTAGAAAGGGGTGAGTCAACATAGCAAAATGTTTAGTTGCAGCCAAAGAGGTAGTATTGGTCGAATGTCGAGTCAAGTTGAAGTGACATTCGTCCAGAAGTACTAATGCTACCTCTCTGGCAGCAACTTCAGACCAAAATATATGTTACAGGCTAACTTTATAAGCTATAGCTTTTTCTCTGTCTAAAATATTGTGCCTGTCCTACTTTTATCTCTGTTCGCTCACCAGGAACTACCATACTTAAAAAAAAAAAAAAAAAAAAAAAATGCAAAAAGGGTTTTGGCCACTGTTTCTGGACGGGTCAAACCCCTTTGTACCGATGCAGCATACCAATGCCAATCAGCGTAGAGTGAGGTTCTAAATGGCCCATGGCTAACATCATCATCTGAACTGTATTGCGTGAGATCATTTGACTACCGTCTTTGATTGATTAATTAGGCCTGATTTATTTGAAGAAATGTAATGAGTACATGGTACAGTCAAACATTAATGTAATCAGTACAGGGTACCATAAAACACACTTCCAAAGGGATCACCAGAAAAAGTACTTTTTTCCATTCCGGTCCTGGGGATTCAGTTCATAATCATAACATGAAATCTAACAAAAATCAAATCATCATAAAAGATCATTGTATTTACCCCCAGTACCATTTATTCAAACCGTGAAACACCTGGTATCCTTTGTGCCTTTTCAAATGCTGACATGTTCTACAGACTTGATCACTGGTGAAGTAGCACTTATGCACCTTGTACCTCTCTCTCCACTTAAAGTACTGCATGTATTCTGTGTCATTGCTGTCCAAGTAGAGCAGTCTCTCTGCCAACTCCTTGGGGCTGGTGAAGTCATCCACGTGAATGAAAGAGTCTCCTGGAAACAAAGTTATTATAATTAAAGGAATGTTTCACTTAAAAAAAGGAATATTTCTGCTCATGTGAACACCCCAGACAGTTTTCATGTTACTTAATTCAATATAACTTGAAACTACATTTTAACCGTGATAGCTTAACTCCAAAACATATTTTTTCCTGGTGACTGATATTGTCCTCCTAATAAGTGAGGCAGGCATGCTTTTTCATTTATTGTTTTATTCTATTTTTTTTAAATACAGTCTTACATTTTCTTGCTCAACGGTGTGCAGCAGAGGCTGCTATATCTTCCCAAACAATATTTTAAAAATCAATTAAAGGTAGGGTAAGTGATTTGAAATTCATGGTGCACTACGGCCCCCCAAGAGTAGCTACACTACAGTATGTGAACCTGCTGCTCGATCCTGATTGGAGGAGAATTCACCCACCACCTGGGGAACTTTTATTAGCTCCTCTGCTAACGTGGGGGAGGGGGAAATTCCATATATGGTTTCCACACCTTATAATAGAGCATTTTAACAGAAAAAAATATTTTTTGGGTGATATCTGACAAAAGTGAAATCACTTCCCCTACCTTTAAAACAGTAAATGAAAATTGATGCGACATATACGTCGTCACATATTAGGAGGACAATATCAAAATGGAGTTTTAAATTATAGTTGCTTTCTATAGGAAGCTAAAATAAAAAATCTAAATACTGAATCAAATAACTATAAACTGTCTGGGGCGTTCACATAAGAGTGAAATATTCCTTTTACGAAACAACATGGACAATAACAAAATAAAATATAGCTGCAAGCAGCAATAAAACGGGATCAAGCAAGCAGCAATAAGGAGTAAGAACAATACGCACAAATAAGCCATAGAAACATGGGAGCCTGAACTTCAGAAATACATCAGGTAATTATGTGTGAGACTGACTCACATTGTAATCTGGTGTGACTGAGTGAATGATTGGTGAGCTGTGAGTGAGTGGTGAACTGAGCTATGAACTGTCATTAGTGACAACATGGCCGAATAGTGACAGTCAAACAGCCTTGCCCAGCCATGAGGCCCATAGGGCAGGTGCCTATCTCCTGTTTCTGTAGCATGAGGCAGCTTGATGTACAAGTACACCCTCTGGACATGACGCTAGTATGACACAGGGTCTTACCCCCAATCCATCCCTTGATGCTGAGTGCCAAGCAGGGAGGCATTGGATCCCGTTTTTAGAGCCTTTGGTATGACCCGGCCGGGAATCGAACCCCGGCCTCCCAGTCTCAGGGCGGACACTCTAACCACAAGGCCACTGATTTGGTGAATGAGTAAATGATTGGTGAGCTGTGAGTGAGTGGTGAACTGAGCTGTGAACTGTCATTAGTGACAACATGGCCGAATAGTGACAAAACACAACATGGCCGAATGGTGACAACCACCATTACATTGAGTTTTACCCTGGGTTACACATAGAACCATGAACTTAGATGTAGAAGACCACATGAGATTGTGCATGATTGACTCATATTACTAGGTGTCCGTGCCGGGATTTGAACCCAGGAACTCTCATTTCCAAGTCATGCGCTCTACCAATGAGGCTACCCAACAGACACAAGACGTACTGGAAACAACACACACATTCAGTGGACTGCTTGGTAAATGGTAAATGGTGCATTTATATAGCGCCTTTATCCAAGGCGCTTTACATAGATTGTGCATCACATTCACCCATTCACACACACATTCATACACTGATGGCAGTGGGACAGGGACACATCGACACTAACTCTGCAGGAGCCCGGGATCGAACCGGCAACCTTGTGGTTACCATCCGGTTACTCTACCTTTGAGCCACTACCGCTCCTTAAATATGCACAAATAAGCCATAGAAACATGGAAGAAATACATCATGTGATTGTGGAAACACAGCAGGGTTTTTGGAGACTCAGACTTTGTATTGTCAGCAGTGGGACTTGAACCCTCAATCTTGTGTTCCGAAGTCAGGCACCCTACCGACTGAGCTATCCTGGCACAATGATTTGCTTAGTTGTTGTCATCAATGAAACAACCCAACAACACGCCACCAAGCAGTAAGCAATATGAACAATATGCACAATTCAGCAGTCAGAGGGTGGAGCTTAGTGGTCAAAGTGACAAATGGAAACTAGAATATTCGCAATTTAAAAATTGCAAAGTGTGGTTGCCGTTGTCGCTTGCCCCCCGCAGCTCCCCCCCATATTGTCACTTGCCCCCCACAGCCCCCCCCCCCATACTGCAGTACAGTATGCCCCCCCCCATACTGCAGTACAGTATGCCCCCCCATACTGCACCGCATACTGCGGTGCAGTATGGCCCCCCCACACTGCGGTGCAGTATGGCCCCCCCACACTGCACACTGCGGTGCAGTATGGCCCCCCCATACTGCACATTGCGGTGCAGTATGGCCCCCCCACACTGCGGTGCAGTATGGCCCCCCCACACTGCACACTGCACACTGCACACTGCGGTGCAGTATGGCCCCCCCATACTGCACACTGCGATGCAGTATGGGCTTCAGCCAACTCCCGACCCCGTTGGCAACTACACCATGGTACATAGCGTTGTACAAAACGGTTTGCACACCTGCTTGTATAGCAAGCACCATGCAGCTCTAATGAGTGCTCCATCTCTGGTGTGTGTGTGTGTCTACATCAGTTCCCATTGTTGTACAACCAGAGGAATATAATTAAAATAGAGCTTGGAATTGAAATGATAGTTTAATAATCTCTAATTAAAAGTGGAACGATACATCTTAAAATTGGAACGATACAGTTTAATAATCTCTGACTAATATTGGAATGATACAGTTTGAAATTGTCGCAATACAGTTTACTAATCTAAAAATGGAACGATACAGTTTGTAATTGAAACAATATAGTGTACTATTCTCTGACTAAAATTGGAACGATACATCTTAAAATTGAAATGATAGTTTAATAATCTCTCACTAATATTGGAACAATACAGCTTGAAATTGGAACGATGTAGTTTACTACTCTCTGAGTAAAATTGGAATGATACAGTGTGAAATTAGAACAATACAGTTTACTAATCTCAGACTAAAAATGGAACGATACAGTTTGAAATTGGAATGATACAGCTAAATTGTTCGAATTTCAGTCAGAAAAGATTAGAACGATGCAGTGCTTTGTGCTTTATAGCAGTGGTTTCCAACCTTTTTGAAACCACGGCCCACGACCTAAAGGACCCACAATGCAATGCAATCTAGCTAGCCTGAAAAAAAAACCCCACATATATTTATATATATTAAAGGTGTTGGCGTTAACACGTTAATGCATTAATGCATTAATCTCGTGTTAACACAGCCGTGCGTTAATGGCGTCAAAAAAATTAACGCGAGATTAACACACTGACGATGGCTGTCCTCGGTGCGGCAGGCCACAGAAGTACTTTACGTCCACACACAAACACAGTGATGGTGTGTACAAAAAATGCAAACCGGCTTGTACAACAAACATTTGTTGTGCAAATCAAAAATCCAGCCAGAAAATCAGGCATGAGCATTTTTCAAACTGCTTAAAATGGCAGACACTCTGGGGGTGGAGCTTACCGGTCAATGTTACAGATGTGTTCCACATGAATCAAGGAACATGTAGAAACAAGTCCCATGATTTTTGGCCAAACGAGGCCCGAGTTATGGTTTTTCAAATGTTTCAGTTTCAAAGAATTGTTATAGCGCCCCATTTGAGCAATTGGAGTAAGACTGGTTTTGCTGCTATTTGGCATCCCCCTCTACCAAACTGTAAAATCTCATAAACAGATTACTTTGCATGTGTAGATTAGGGATAATAGAAGAATTTTCACAAACAAGCAATTTTCATTGGCTCGTAAAAACATCATTTTTTTCACTGAAAACAAAATTCACACCCTATTCATGTTTGTATGCTTCAAAGTTCATGTGTAGGTCATTGTTATGCATTTTGATCAAAGATTGTAGGAGAAGAGACATTTTAACTGTTTTACATATAATTCAAGATGGCGGTTCATCTAAAGGTCAGAGGTCAAAAGTAAGAATACAAAAGTTGTTCGGCATAAGCAGACGCATAAGTGAATATAAGTTACATTTCTGAGAGTCGAGCAGTTCATGAGTTATGAGTGTTTAAAGTTTGCAATTTCAGTTGAGTGCTATAGCGCCACCATTTGACCAGTGGTCACAGGCTTCGCATCATCACCGTTTGGCATCACCCTCTACCAGATTACCAATTTTCGCGAAAACCGACTGCACGGTTCAGCCAGAACAGCTATTTCTGGCGGAAGGAGGAAAATGAGACAAAAACAAAAAGGGATCAAGTCCACTACGTGGACTGCTTGATCCCTTAATAAATATATTAAAATGTAGGAGCGTGGTCAATATTTCTGCTATTCCAATTTCTGTGAACTGGATTGGCTGGTCAACCTTGCGAGGTCTGTGCAGGGCAAGAGTGCAGCTGTTACAGTTTTTGCCAATATTTCAGTATAAATCAGTCGGTGCACAATGACACACACAAGCAGATATCGAAAACCCAGACATGATGTGAATTGCATGACATGGTTTAACATGGTGTAACATTTTGTTCACACTTTGTAAACAGGGTCTTATCCCAATCCTTGATCTCCTGCATGCTGGATGCAGGGTGTATCACCTCACCTGTGTATTTGGCAGAGTCACTTCTTAGAATCTCCACTTGATTCATGATCTGGTAAGTGTCGTCACCGTTGGGTTGAACACCCGTGGTTACCAAGCCGTTCAGATGATCCACAACCTTCCCATCTCTCCTGTTGTTCAGGGTAACTCCTTTGAAGAGGAATTCTCTTGCCAAGCAACAGGATGGAGGGATGACGTCTGGATTCTTGTTCTTCTTGTTATACATTTGGAGCTCTGCAGCTGGGTGGGAAACCACAAGGACACATTTTAGCAATATCTGGCATCGTAAGGATTTTTGTTTTACTTTTACTTTATTATTATTGTTATTATTATTATTACCCTTGTTATTATTATTAATGATAAATTTATGTTATGTTTTATTTTATTCTGTTATTTCCTCACAGGTTCCTCTTTCATTTATCAAAAGTTTATTTGGGTGTGATGTTTGAATTTGTCGCCAAATTTTACTAAAAGCATCAACCCCGAGGCGGGGTTGGCAAAAGGGCCTTTCTGTCTGGAGTTTGCATGTTCTCCCCGTGTCCCCTAGGATAGATACCCTCACAAAAACACGCACTAATCCTGGGCTCTAAACTGCCTCCCCCTGTCCAGCCTGATGGAGGGGACAGGAAATGGTTGGAATAACGTGTTCCTTCCACCTGCTATATCCAACCACGGTAAACCCCCTGTCAGGTGAAAAGAAGGCAGCTTGGACTCCTCATGCATTGAAGGAAGCATGAGGCCAGTCCGCTGCCTCCTTAGGTTGGTGGAGCGTGTGTAGAGCCCAGGATCTCATTAGGAATTGGCACTGGGTGAAAAAACAGGTTGCAACATCGTGGGATAAAAATATAATAAAAAAAATATTGAACTATGATTTATCATTATGTTGAGTATCGTAATAAAACAATATTTATTGATTAACCAATAAACATCAGGAATGTTCCACTTTCATAATAACCTTTATCCAAAACATTCTTTGGATAAAAGTTAACATTATTTGATATTTTGTGGTCTTTTGGTATTTCTATCCATCCTAGTGCTACCTGTTAAGCACATTACAGTACTGTACATGTACCATACATACAATGATGGAAGTTGTTTAATTACAGTATATTATATAAAACCATATACTCACTGCTATTCTTGAGTTGGTCTTCCTCATAGTCAATGTACTTATTTAACCCGTCGACAGACTCCCTCTCTGGGTAGTGTTTGTATTCATTCACCATCTTGTCTTCATCCCACTTCCGCTTGGTGGGAACTGCAAGATCAACAGGGGCGATCCAGCTCTTATTCACATGAGCAAAGGACAGGAAGTTGCCACTGATGAGCTTTAATGATTTGTCATCTCCAGCTTGCTTCAAGTTCTCAGCTGTGCAAAACCCTGTTAACAGTCCGAAATCCACACAGTATAAATCAGTCAGTGCACTGCACATGCATGTACTACTACGTCTAATCAACATCTAAGATTAGACCTCTAAAAAGTTCACTTTTTAGAGAACTTTTTTTCAGACATTTTTTTTAGATCTGTGTTCAGTGGGATGCACAGAGTCATTGTTATTAATTCATTGTATTTACTTATGTATTGTTTTATGTATTATTTTCTAAATACTTATATGCAGTTTACATACATAGCGAAATGTAACGGCTACTACAATTCTAAGAGCTTGTCAGGGTGTGATCCTCAGAATTTGATCTAGGGCCTAGATCAAATGTATGGGAAACATAAAAAACCTCCCGTCCCCTTTCTTCCTCGTATTTCCTGCATGTTTTACTAGCACTAGCATGTAACAATATTTCCAACCATCCTGATTTATTTTGATAGATACCAAATTGTATTTGAATTACAGAAGAAAAGAAAAAAAAAATACATTTTATATATTTCTGGTTGACATTGACGGCTGCATAAATAACTACATGATGTTTATGTCTTGTTCAAATGGTGGTTCTAGTGTCGGACACATACTGCAAGTAATAAAGAGTTTACAAAAAGAAAACAAAGTGTTTCCTCACATTGATCAAACTCACCAATGATTAGAATCAGTTTATGTAATAGTACTATACTCACCACAGTTCATTGTCCACAATGTCCCAACGATGAGGAATGTTAGTATGGAATACATAGCTGTCTGTTACTATCCAATAGGATTAACCAGGACTTTTCTTTACAGGTTTCAAAATACAATTCATGCTTTTATGATCACCAATCCAGGAATACTGAGTCCATCTTGCTGATCCTTATGCGGAATAGTGTACTACACACAAAGTTAAGAGCAACTAGTAAATTATTTGCCTGCCTTGGCATGTACCGGTAAATGATCTGCCTTAATATATATATGGGTGCCATCATTGTAGATATAATAACAAGACTGGGTAAACCAGTTCTGCTTCTACAATCTGTTAAAGGTTGTCACCTCGCAGGGAGATTTCTTCTTAGATACAGTAATCTTTGGGTATTACTGTTAAATATCCAGAATTTGCAATTATTATCTAAAGTCTTTTTAAAAATAAAAAGCTGAGTCGGATATTGCATTACCATTACCATTCCAAAACAGTTTCTGTATAACGTTCCAGTATCTCCCCATAGTTCTCTTGAACCAAGATGATTGCTTTCTAAATAAGACGGTGATGACTGACGGGCGCCAGATACAGATTTTTCTTTTTATATTAGAGTATTTGTAGTTTATGTAAAGTGTAGGCTTGTCATGTACATAGTCAAAGGGGAATGCAGACACACAGAGCTGAGAGTTTTTATTTTGACAAAGGATCTTCAGATCATTTTTTCCCCTTACAAATATTATGTTAAGGTATGTTCTAGAAGCCTAAACTCCTGCACAGCAGTAAGTCAGAAAGTTTGAGTTGATTTCTAGGCTATGAGTGGGCACTGTGTTACTCCAGGCTTAATTTTTGTTCACAGTCTCGACGAAAACGAAAGCTTGCATATGTGCGTCTGTCTGTCTGCATGAAGGCCTAGACAGGTGGATCCGATTTCCAAGCACTGATTGGATGCATCACATCATTTTGAGCAACATCCACCAGGAAGGGTGTACTCCATGTGGTACTCCAGGATTTCAATTTTGCACAGCAGGCAAAATGAAAGCAAAAACAATTTTGCAAATACAGATATTAGCAGAGGAATAGAAGTCCTTTTGAAATCAAAATATTAAGAAGACAGGAGACAAAACGATCCAAAATAAAAGTATATGTAAAAGAGCTGCCATTGGACTGACCCAGTGTGTAACTCTGTCTCTACTCAGGGCTGAATATAATACTGTATGGGCCGAGCCTTCCTGTTACCACAGGACATAATGTGGAAAAATGTATTGAATTATTTCGTCATGTTGACATTCTCCTATTCTGTGATTCCTGTTTCTGCAATCTGCATCTACAGTATGACTTATTGACAGTGCAATAAGCGTTTATTCAAATGTGAGCGTCGGCTAAAAGACTTGCCACACACTGTACAACTAAAGGGCCTCTCTCCTGTATGAGTACTTGTGTGCCTCTTAAGATTATCCATTCGGTTAAACATTTTACCACAAATTGTACAACTAAATGTTCTTCCACTTCTATCAGCTTTCGAACTGTGTCGCCGTGACATTAGGTCCTGGGATAGCATGTTTCTCGAAGGAAATCTTTCTCCTTCCACAGTCTCTGTCTGATCTTGTGAGTGATCTTCCCTGGTCTCCTCCCAGTCGTCACTGTTGTCAGTGTCAGATTCAGAGCCAGGTGAAGAGATGAGCTGCACGTTACTGACATCTGGTTGTGATGGTCCTTCATTGTTATCCACATCAGCTAGATCGTTCACAGGTTCATTTGACGTGCTGGCTAGAGACTCCATCTCTCTGATTTCATTATTTTCACTTCCCACTGCTAGCAATGTCTGTGTTGACCCCTCGGCTTTATCTTGTCTGTAAATTGACTCCTGCTGTTCCTCCTTCATCTGTGCAGGCTGTAGTTCCTCTTTCAGATCGGACCTCCTCTCCTGTTGCTCTGGTGATTTCTTCTCTTCACAGACTGGGAGGAAGACTAGGCGCAATAGAAGATGAGAGAAACATTGTGATCTTTAAAATTGACATACGATAGGTGTGTATGAATGAATGATTGAAATTTTTATTGACAGAGATGAGAGTTACAGTACAAGTCAAGTACACACTGCAACAAAACTGATAACAGCCTTGAGAATTACAGTACAATTCAAGTACAACTACATCAAATCTGACAGAGCTGATTGGACACACTAGTTAAGCATACACTTGTTTACAATAGTGGCCAACTTGTTCATTTCATTTAGGCATTCAAATACATACAAAACAACTACTTCAGTGAAGTCGGAAGCAGCAAATCATGGAGGTAAAATCATAGTGAAGGTAAAAAGGGAAAAGAGAAATGTACAAAGAGGAGAGGGGGGTGGGTGGAGGGATTTTATTAGCTCTGGTCCAGAGCTCCACTGCTTCTGAGTCTGACTTGCAGACTCAGAACCAGTGGAGCTCTGGACCAGAGCTAGGATTTTATATACAATTTTGTTTTACAGAGGCCAGTTTCGAATTGCAGCCATCTGCAGCTGGCCCTTGAGAGCGGTTTTGAAGAAGTCAAGAGATTCACAAGTCTTAATGACTGTTGGTAGGGCGTTCCACATTTTGGTTGCATATGAGCGGAAGGAATTAAGTCCCTTGTTTGTCCGCTGTAGTATGATGATTCGTAACAAACAAACAAACAAACAAACCTGTCAGATCAGAGGTGACTTGAGGAGTGAGGAGCTCCAGCTGTCTGTGTTGCAGATCTATTTGTTGTTGGTATTGTACGATAGTTCTGACAAACACAGCTAATATGTCCTCTGCAACGGCGGTCAGTCGTTCATTGACGAACATCCTCAGCGTCTCTATGTCACACATTGTTACTTTAGTTACAAATAATGCGTCTCTGTTGCTACTTTTACCGACAGGAGTACTGGATTTGATTTAACTGCAGAGGTAAACAATGGGAAGAACGACTTCCGAGGTCGATTAAGCTCTAGACCGGATCCGAACCGAACACTCACGTAGAAGCTGTAAGACTGATCGTGTTGATGCTTGTCCGCCCCCTGCTGGAATGTAGGTCAACACAGCTGCATTTGAGTTTTGTTGTTATGGAATGACCCCTTAGGGCAGTGGTTTTCAACCTTTTTGACTCCAGGGACCACCATTTATTCAGCATTTGAGCCACGGACCACCACTTGATTACATTTTCACACCAAAGAAGAATTATTTTGATTTTGTTCACAATTCCAGGCTGGATTTTGCCAACAAAACAGTGTAGACTTCCTTAATTAAGTGGTGCTAATTCAGATGATGAATATTTTAACTCTTGAGAGTTAACTCTCAAGAGTTACATCTGGTTAACCAACTTTCCATCATTTAGCCTGCAGGGGACTACCTGGAACCTTCTCAGGGACCACTGGTGGTCCCCGGACCACCTGTTGAAAACCCCTGCCTTAGGGCGTGACAATACATACTCTCCATTTTCGTTACCGCTATACCCCTTATCCCTTAACTTCTTTGCCTTTTTAAACTATTAAAAAAAAACATTTCTCAGTAGTTCAAATGGCCAGTCTACTAGCTCACAACGTGTTAATAGATTGACATGTTGAAATAGTCCAAAAAAGTTTTTCAAAATAGTGAAAATGAAATAAGGGATATGGCATAAGGGGTTTAGCAAAATGTAACGAAAATCTCACCCTTCCGAAGTGTGCATTCTGTTGGACACATTTATGGCTGCACATCATGTAAACTAATTCATCCACAGACCCAGAATTTAAAGATACTGATTAATGTTAGTTTTATGCCGGATCTCAACACTGATCAACAAAAACACCTTGAAGACCCCAACAGGCACCCTTGTACAATGCTTTCCCAACTATGCATGCACCTCAAAGGTCCTAAAACAAGGCTCCAAACTTTACAAAACTGGTCAGGCTACTACTTGGCCTTCCTTCCCGAGCTCACCTCACCCCTGCCCACCTTGACTGGCAGTAGAACATGAACATCTGTCAAACGGTGTGGCCCATAAGTTTCACTACACCATCTTTAATACTTAGACTTATATAGCGCCTTTCAAGATACCCAAAGCGCTTTACAGACTATCCCATTCACACCCTATCACCCATACATACCGGTGAAGGTAACTACGTTGTAGCCACAGCTGCCCTGGGGCAGACTGACAGAAGCGTGGCAACCAGTCTGTGCGCAACGGCCCCTCCGACCAACACCAAGCATTCACGCACAATCATAACTCATTTACACTGCATGTTTCATTCAGGTGGGAGGAAACCGGAGTGCCCGGAGGAAACCCACGCGGTCACGGGGAGAACATGCAAACTCCCACAGGTCATACTGGGAATCGAACCCAGCACCTTCCGAGACCGGGAATCGAACCCAGTACCCTCTTACTGTGAGGCAGTGATCTTAACCACTCTGCCACCGTGCCGCCCATAAACCTTCTCTCTCTACCTTTTACCTGTCACCAAGATACCTTTTACCTGTCAAAAATACTTCTTAATGTCCCCATGCAAATCTATTGATCTCACAATCTATTAAAAGGCAGCTGGCAGTTCCACACATTGCACAAGGTGCCCTCTTTTCTTTTGAGAACCAGCCCTCAAAATGTCGAGGCCACTAGATTAATTAGGCCTGGTTATATTTATATAACAGCATCAAAACAAATTCATGTTTTAATACTGTAAATACTGAGAAATTATCTTTTATACGTGGTTCTCAAACCTTTTCATGTGAAGGACCACCAAATTCATGTGCAGTACATACAATAACCTGTCCTGTCCTGTCCTGTCCTCTCAGGACCAGCTGACTGAGGGGACTGTAGGCTCATCTCTTGGCCTTTGAGGATTTGGGGTCACCCAGTCTTACGTGTTTCCAAAATGTTATGGCTCTTTTTTCAATGCTGATAGAGGCTATTGGTCTGATTCTGCTCTGGATGCATTGTTAGGAGTCTTGCTCTGGATCCAGAGGATTCTCATGCAAAACTCTGAATGCATTGGCATTGGAAGCTCTCCTTGCTTTTCTTTCATTTCATTAATAGCCAAGTTTCTCATTGTGGCTTGCTCTGCAGTGTCAAAAACAATAAACTCTTGCATGATTTGGGCCACACTGTGGCTGTCATGACTAGTACTATCCAATTACAATAACAGCCAGCCATTAGCAGTATAGTTTATTTGTATAAAAACACTTCATGGAAATCATACAGTGTAACCATATTCCAACAATAATATACAATACTATATTTGTCATTATTTTTATTTATTTATTTTCTAAAATATCCCTACTTTTATTCTGAAATTATATTTAGGTATTTGTTATATATATTTTTTTTAACTCAATTTCATATTGTTATTTCAATATTTATGTATTTGGACTTGTGATCTACATTGGGTGCCGTGTTAATTCAGTTTTACTGAATAGGTGTCTTCCTTGTAGAAAATAACTTTGTACATAACATTTAATAATTATCAAAGAATTCTGAGGCACCACTGGAATCTGTAGGCTACTGATGTCATGACCCACTTGGGTGGCTCCAGAAATCCAATCACACAAATCAGAATGTATGCGGCACAAAATTCCCATGACATGTACAGTATACCTAAAAAAAAAAGTATTTTTGGCATCATACATCACAAGCTTCTACCTTTAAATGATATTGTGAAGTGAAAATCTAAGGGTATAGAAAGTACCCTGCTGGTGTCAGTGGAACCTGCAAAGAGAAGGAAGATAATTTAAAGTGCAATTAACATATATGAAATAGGTTATATCAAGGTATGATAGTTAATATCAAGGTTATTTCTAATGGTTTGAGCATCAATCACCACTCTATATAACCAGTCTTGTCATTTCAGCAAAAACATCACTATTTTTTCTGGTTACTGATGTTGTCATCCTAACATGTTAAAGGGTTATGGTGGTTTTGCTTTTACTGTGAAATATCCCTTTAACAAAATATGTCTGTGTGCAGTGACAGTACATTTCGGGAAGACATACATATGGTCTAAAGTTCAACATACATAAATGCATAAATCATACCATTTTGGTTTAGAGCTGCATCTCCGTGGTACTGAGGGTACTGGAAGTTTCACTACTACCGGTACTTACTGGAAATAAAACAATGATGTATTAGGTCAGGTCGCTTTTTAGGATGAACATGGCTTTAGGCATCATTTACATCTATATAAAATGTGAAACTGACATATTAATTAATAATAATAATAAAAAAAACACATTAGCACTGCAAATCATTATTTCTTAAACTACAGTCATGTTAAAGTCAAAAGTTCTGTGTGTGTGTGTGTGTGTGTGTGTGTGTGTGTGTGTGTGTGTGTGTGTGCGTGCGTGCGTGCGTGCGTGCGTGCGTGCGTGCATGCGTGTGTGTGTGTGTGTGTGCTGTTCCAGCATCATCAGGCAACAAAGTCGAGTCTCATAATAAATTGTTATTGTCTCAATCATTGCTGCCATTCTTGAGCGGTCCTTGAGCAATGCACTGCTCAAGCCTGCAATATACTGTATAGCAGATTTGTTTCACCTGCAATTGTGTCTTGCTCTCTATGAAACACATATCCTACAGTAGCAATGTGATTTTGTTTTGTTCTATTCAAAGTAGAAATGGTGGAACCAGTATTTTAGAGGAGATATTTCATTTTTTTCCACAGGCACATTAAGCAGTGAATTTGAAAAAAATAAACAAATAAAAATAAATAAATAATAATGAGAGAGAGAAAGACAGAAGGGTCACATGACCTATAAATAAAAAGAGAACTTTGCACTCATCTTGCTACAGTGATATGTTTGAGATGACAGCCATAACCAGTTTAAAACCAGTGTTTTAGACTACTTTACTTTATTTTGCTGTATTGCATAGTGTGGTTCAGATAATTAGAAGTAATATATAGATATATATTCATTTTGAAAAAAAAAAAAGTTTTATCCCGCGATTTTGTAACCCATCACCCATTTTTTTCCACCCAGTGCCAATTCCTAATGTGATCCTGGGCTCTACATGCCCTCCACCAAGCTGGGGAGGCCGCTGACTGGCCTCATGCTTCCTCCAATGCATGAGGAGTCCAAGCTGCCTTCTTTTCACCTGACAGGGGGGAGTTTCTCCTGTCCAACCAGGCACCTGGTAGGACGTAGGTGCTACGTCCAACCAGGACGTAGCATGTCCTGGTTGGACGTAGCACGTGGAAGGAACACGTTATTCCAACATGATGACGCTGAGGAGCAGACATGCCGCCAGCACCCACAGCAGTGCCCCTAGCGGGAATTGAACCCAGGACCTTCTAGCTGTGAGGTGACAACACTAACCACTGTGCCACCGTGCCCCCAATTTTGACATTTTAAATGAAAGACAAAACATGAGACCGAAATAAAAAACTCACTCTTCCAACCTGGTGTTTTCCTCACATGGATGATCAAAGGCACTGAGACTCCCACCACCAGCAGTAAACCAGCAACAACACCACCAACAATAGCTCCAATGATTGGTCCAGAGCATCCTGGGAGCTCTAAATCCCAGACATAATCATGTTACATGACATGGTTTATTGGTAACATTTTGTCCACACTTTGTAAACAGGGTCTTTCTTCAACAGAGCATGCAGGTTACACCTTCATTAAAGATTAAATAAAATAAATACAAATTTGACATGTGAAGATTAGAAAATGATCCAATGACATAATGAAAACAAGCCTCTTACCCCAATCCTTGATCTGGTGCCTGCCACTTGCAGGGTCTATCACCTCACATGTGTAGTTGGCAGAGTCACATCTTAAAATCTCCACTCGATGCATGATCTGGTAAGTGCCGTCACCGTTGGGTCGAATACCTGTGGTTTGCAAGCCGTCCTGCTGATCCACAACCCTCCCATCTCTCCTGATGTTCAAGGTAACTCCTTTGAGGAGGAATCCTGTTGCCATGCAGTATAAAGTGAGGAAGTCTGGATTCTTGTTCTTCTTGTCATACACATGGAGATCTGCAGCTGGGTGGGAAGACACAAGTACACGTTTTAGCCACATGTGGCATTGTAAGGATTTTTGTTTTACTTTATTTTCATTATTATGTTTTATTATGTCTTATTTTATTATATTATTACTTCACAGGTTCCTTATTTATTTGTCAAAAGTTTATTTGGGCGTGATATTACTCTGAATTTAAAATCAAATTTGACTCAACATTTTGGTCAAATTTGACAACTTCAGAAATATTTTACTATGATTTATTATGATTTATAAACCAATATTTAGTGATTAACCAACAAAACACCAAGGATGTTCCACTTTACCAAATCCGTGTTTCTATTGTAATCTCATCCAGTCATTCTAACATTGTTTTGATAAAAGATAATATTTCTTGAGATCTTGTGGCCTTTTGGTATTTGTATCCACCCTTGTGCAACCTGTAAAGCACATTGATCTACATGTACCGACCGTACATACAGTACAATGATTACATAAAATCATATACTCATTCCTCACTGCTGTTCTTGAGTTGTTCTTGCCCCCAGTCAACTGTTAGACCTAGCTTGTCGATACACGACACCATCAGGCAGTGTTGGACGTAGTCGTTCCCATCCTTGTTTTCGTCCCACAGCTGCTTGGTGGGAACTGCAAGGTCAACATGTGCAATCCAAGTCTTCTTCATATAATCGAAGGACAGGAAGTCGTCACCGTTATAGGCGTATTTCCATTTGGCACTGATGAACTTTAATGCTCCAGCTTGTTTCTCAACTGTGCAGCCCTTCATAAACTGAAGTAGGTGTAAACCTGGTGAAAAGGTTAAAAATAAAATGACGGGGAGTCTCAACAACTTATGAAGCATCATAACAGGTAAATGTCATAACTCATGCAATAATTGAGAGTGATTAATACTGAGTCAACTATAGAACAAGTATTATAACTTAATCTATGAAATGCTTTCACGTCTAACCAGTGTCATTGCTGTGTTTCATGAGGGTCACCAGGTTGACTTTGGCCACCTCCTCATTTTTCTGGAATATCTGGGTTTCCATATCCCAATAATCCTTATCCAGGCTCTCCTCCATCCATGGCTGCTTGGGGACAGCTTTCCTAATCAAGCTGTCATAGTATTCAGTCAGTCTGTCATCCAGCAGGACGGTCTCTGTGTACTCAAGGATACCTGGGAGGTTGACAGTCTTGGATAAAGCTGTAGAGATTTGGGTGAAATGGTGGATCTCTGGAAGTAAAAGGAAAGACGAATACGGTAGGTAAATGTAACAGAAATACTTTCCAGACAGAAAGAGAATAAATATTAAAATGTAGGAGCGTGGTCAAAATTTTTGCTATTCCAATTTCTGTGAACTGGATTGGCTGGTCAAGGTCAACCTTTTTTTTGCCAGTTTTTGCCAATACTTCAGTCTAGAGTGTGCTGAACCCTGTTAAGTCTGGAATACACAGTAAATCAGTCGGTGTACATGCACACACACAAGCAGAAAACCCAGACATGTGAATTGCATGACATGGTTTATTTGTAACATTTTGTCCAGACTTCGTAAACAGGGTCTTTCTCCAACAGAGAAATAAATCATGTGCCACGCCCCCAGCTTTTGAGACAGCTGGATCACTGCTGAACCAAAAGTGAAAGTGTGAGTGTTAACTCACTACTGACATAGTGGAGACACAATATATAGTAAAAAAAAAAGCATTTTGGAGCGATGCATATAGGTGAACTTGCACAACGCCCATTGGCCCCATTATAAGCTTATTTTGGGGTAGGGGAAACAGCCATAAGGAGTGTTTTCACAAAATAACACCTGGACCACTTTTAAAAAATAATAATAATAATAACTGCAAATAAAGATAAAAAAAAAAGCTTTTGGGCCGGAATTCTCCTTTAAAGATTTTTAAAGATTAAATAATATAAATAAGAACTTGACATGTGAAAATTAACAAAGTGAGCAAACTGCATAACAAGCCTCTTAATCCAATCCTTGATCTCCTGCATGCTGGGTGCAGGGTGTATCACCTCACCTGTGTATTTGGCAGAGTCACTTCTTAGAATCTCCACTTGATTCATGATCTGGTAAGTGCCGTCACCGTTGGGTGGAACACCTGTGGTTACCAAGCTGTCCAGATGATCCACCACCTTCCCATCTCTCCTGATGTTCAGGGTAACTTGTTTGAAGTAGAATCCTGTTGCCATGCAATGTGAAGTGATGAAGGATGGATTCTCGCTCTTCTTGCCATACATATGGAGCTCTGCAGCTGGGTGGGAAACCACAAGGACACATTTTAGCCATATCTGGCATTGTAAGGATTTTTGTTGTTATTTTTACTTTATTATTATTATTATTACCCTTATCGTTATTAATGGGTTAATTTTGTTATGTTTTATTTTATTCTGTTTTCCTCACAGGTTCCTCATTCATTTATCAAACGTTTATTTGGGTGTGATATTTGATTTTTTTTCCCAGTAATATTGTACTATGATGTATCATTATGTTGATGTAATAATCATTTCAATAATCAATGGTTATCCTAGTGCTACCTGTCAAGCACATTACAGTACTGTACATGTACCATACATACAATGATGGAAGTTGTTTAATTATGTTATATAAAATCACATACTCACTGCTGCTATTCTTGAGTTGGTCTTTCTCATAGTCAATGTACTTATTTAACCCGTCGACAGACTCCCTCTCTGGGTAGTGTCGTTTGTATTCATTCACCATCTTGTCTTCATCCCACTTCCGCTTGGTGGGAACTGCAAGATCAACAGGGGCGATCCGGCTCTTATTCACATGAGCAAAGGACAGGAGGTTGCCACTGATGAGCTTTAATGATTTGTCATCTCCATCTTGCTTCAAGTTCTCAGCTGTGCAAAAACGAAATCCACACAGTATAAATCAGTCAGCGCACATGCACGTACTACGTCAGATTAGACCTCTAAAAAGTTTCACTTTT
>CM076972.1:27456945-27849513 GCA_039105355.1 Benthosema pterotum | reverse complement strand
CACACAATGTGAGGGAGGAACTCAGATTTCAGATTTTAAGGCGCAAATAACATACAGTACATTCCTAAAAACTGTTACAATATAGGTATATGTACCTCAAGCTTATTTCTAATGGTTTGAGCCTCAATCACTACTCTATGGTCATTTTTGTACTGCAGTTTAGACGCAGTATCACAATGGACAGAGATGGTGGAGGAGCTGATGTGCAGATTATTTAATATTTGAGTCATTATAATACTGATGCCAGATAAAACCAGGCTTGTTTCCAGTTCCATGCCAGCTTGGAAAATCAACAATGTTGCACCCCTGATTATAAACAAAGCAATACAAATTTTGCACTGGAACTGAAGAGGAGGAATTACACAGAGTAGGGTGCAATGATGACATCGCTATGAGGCCAGCTGTTCATGAGAGCAAATTTCCATTAAAGCTCTTTTATGATATGAAACTCTGATTGTTCAAACTTGGTTATTTGTGAGGATAGAAAATACACATGGGATCACCAAAAACATAAAACAATAAAAAGGTTGCATTTCATGTTATTTGCCTTTTAACATCAGTAAACATGCACTATGATGAATTCTATATTTTCTGAGTGCAGAGCACTACTGGTGTTATGGGCAGCATGTAATTCCAACGATTTACAATTCTTGATAAAAGAATACACTGCAGAACATCAAGCAGTTTGTATAGCCAATGGGACTCCAGTCCTCCATCCTGCTATTTCTGGCAAAGAGATTTGATGTTGAAAGAAATGAGAGAACAAGAGCAGAGCAAACTCAAATACATTTGACTAAGTAAAGATGGTTCAAACAGAGGTTAAGATTAGCAATTGTCCTCCAACAGATTAGATTCATTGCAGATTCAAACAACGGTGCAGAGAGAATAATGTTCTTCTCTGTCTGAGTTATTTTCTATTCTTTTATCTTGACAGTACTTCTTATCAGGCTGCTGTCTCTAGTAGTTGCTACTCTGAACAATCATGCATCTATGTATGCATGTACTGTATGTGTTAAACGTATTCAGATTTGCTTTATATATTACAGTTATATATTGTATATTACATTATATATTATATATTATATTACATTATATATATTACATTATATATTATATATTACATTAACTCCTGTCTGCTGTTCATGTAGAAATACTGTAGGTGTTCTCTGTGTTCTTGAACTTCAGAACTGAGTGTAGCACTCAGTTCTGAAGTTGATGATGTAATCTCTACAGCCTTGAGAATTCTGCATCATGCCTTGGACCAAAACAAATCGTTGACCTACATGTTCACCTCATATGCTGATGTGGTGCACTAGTGTGTTTGTAGATCTGCTATTTCGCTATGCCTGACATCAGATTGCAACTAAGTATAAACCAGACACATGCACACTCTGTGTGGTCACATACGATGTGCACACGGACACATGCAATCTTATGGCCTACCCTTGAAGGTGTTTAAGGGTGGGCGAAAAACATTCCCTGGGAGGTTCTCTACTATTGTGTATCTGTCCTGGGTAAGACGAGGAGACCAGCGCTTCACTGTTGTATCTCCAAGATTGCCTCAGAGATCTCCTCATTCAGCTACAGTGTATGAACTCTCACAGGTACAGTACTGTACCTGTGAACTCTCACAGGTACAGTACTTATTTGATCATAGATCACTCTCTTCCTTCATCTCTTCTCCTTCAGTTCAGTTCTCAGCAGCACTGTGTAATCCAGGGCTATGTTGGTACCTGATATCTTAACAAAGCATTCTCTCCAAAACATAACATTTTCAAATATGTTAGTGAGTTAGTTATTACAATGTGTAATAATTGTGTTGTTTGGTACATTTAGATTATTAAGTTCCTAGAAATACATGTGATGTACGATGTCTATGTTTGTGATAAACCAGAACAACAGAAACAACAGAAATACATCTACAGGTATAGCCTCACCTTGCCAAGTGCATACTGATTATGCATTTCTTGTTCCAATGATGATGTTTTCTGTAAAACCCACTGTAGAAGTAAATCAAAACTGAAAACAAAAAGTGTTAAAATACAATACATCCTTGCTACAGGAGGACATACTTAACTTTGGCACTGACCAGTGGCATTTCTAAGCAATTTGGAGCCCTAGGCAAGAAAATCTCCAGTAAAATAGCGCCCCCCAAGGGATAAAATGATAAACTATTTTTAAACTAAAGAACATGTGTTTTAAATGTTCAATTCTAGTTATAGAGGATAAGTATAATGTTATGTTATGGATGTTATCCATATTAGTTTTATTAACCGGGTATCCTTTTAAAGCGCTCTCTCCCCTCGCCCCCCTCCCCTCATGGCGCCCTAGGCAACTGCATAGTCTGCCTAATGGCAAAAACGCCCCTGGCACTGACGACGACTGAGTGAGAGGGACAGGGGTGAAGACAAACCACTGGCTGCTCTGACCACCAACATGGACAGCCGCCAGACCAGAAACCTTCTGGACACTCCAACCTGCAGCAGCAACACAGGTTAGGCACTGTCACGCTATGTTGATCCTTTTGTTGAGGGGTCTTCATTAGGTCAAAGACCGAGAGACAGTGAAATCAGTTTGCGACCGCGATGTCATGAACGTTATAAATTAGTTGTGACCGGTGAAAACGGTCGACCGCTTTGGTCATTGGTCGCGACCATTGGCCAAAACAGTCGACCGTTCCCAAACATTACAATAAAACCTAACCCTAAACATACCCTCAGTATAAACCTATGCCTGAACCTAAACTTAACCCGGTCGTGACCGTTTTGTTCAAGTGCTTGCGACCGTTATACCAAATGTTGCAACGTATGCCACGGTTGCAAAATGATGTCACCGAAGTTGAAAAATAACATGAGTTAGTCGCGACCAATTACTGTAGATAGACCATCTATACTCAGCAAAGCAGAGTTAAACTGTACTTTTTTTTAAGCCAATACTTTTCTTTAATAAAAAATAGCTGATCTACAAGCTCACAACCCATGGGCAAGACGTACACAGCTTTGCTTTGGATTTATTTAAACAATCTTACTTTGTATGTATTACTTTCTTTCTTACTCACACCAATGTGAAGCGAGTGACATAATGTAAAATAGACTATTTTCTGTTGATTGTCAATGCGAACGTAACATTCTTTTCTATTTTGCTGTCTCTGCCACCCCAAAATACACAGTCAAAGGAATAGTATTGTAGTTTTCGATACATTGTCTCGTCTCGAAGACAAATTTTCGTTGTCTCTGTATTGTTTTTGTCTCGCCTCAATTGTCTTGGTCTTGCCGCTCTGCACATCATTTGTCTCGCGGTCTTGTCTTGGCCTCACCCTCAATTTGTCTTGGTGTTGTAATTATCTCGGAGCAAATGTCTCAGGTCCCCTTCGCCACCGAGACCACCGGATGGTAACCGCAAGGTTGCCGGTTCGAACCTCGGCTCCCCCAGAGTCAGTGTCTGTGTCCCTGAGCAACACTACCCATAATTGCTCCCGATGTACACTGCATGGTTTCTTCCGCCATTGGTGTGTGAAGTGCCTTGGATAAAGGCTCTACTTAAATGCAACATTTACATAAAATGCAGCTCAAAGTGCTTCACAAGCAAAAGAAAAAAAGAAAGGAGGAAAAAAAAAAACGCAAGGCATAAAAGATTAAAATCATAGATGTAAACCAAAGAGGACAAGGAATTTAGAAGTCAATTAAAATCAAGAGTATAGAAGTGTTTTGCCCTTTGAAAGTGCAAATGTATGGTAATAATGTGCAGGCACATTATTTCCATGCTACCATGTCTGCTTAATGCTCATCTGATCTCTTTAACTTCTGGCTCTTTGAAGATACTCTGTGGCTATTGTCACAGTGCCCACACAACCGTTGTTGATATAATATGAATTGTTTGTTTGAAATTGTGTGTGTTCAATTCCGTACGCACTGCAAACCAAATTAAAGCCGCAAAAATGCGGCTTTAATTTTGTTCAGCTGTTTGTGAGATTATTAGAGCTTTGGACAAACAGTCTAGACACCTAGCTTTTTGTGGAACCATGCCATATATAAATACATATAGGCCAGTTTATTTGGCCAAAAAAAACATTAATATATTAATTTGCTTATGTTTAGCAGAGCCCTCAATTTAGAGAATGTCATAATGGTCAAAAGTAGCACTGCCTCTAAAAAACTCAATATACTGAACTGCAATTTATACTGTGAACCTCACAGGACATAGCTTGCAAGTTTGTCTGGTGCCCAGTATGCAACGTAATTGTCAGCCAAAGTAGCCTATTTTAAAATCAATAGTCCTATTTGCCAGAATGACATTGCACATCACGTTCAGCCAACTCAAAAAAAGAAAGTAAATGAAAGTAAAATATAAAAAGTAAGTCATTTACAGTTACACTTGTGCATTCCAGTATTCTCCCAACATATTGCATGACTTCTGGGAGTGGCACAGATGCTACCCTTTGAATATTTACGTATTATCTGTAATGCCTCAGATTATGTCAAAACATCATGCTGTTCTGTACACATCATGTGATCAAGATGGATTTCTCCCATTGTTCATATTCCATCAACATTGCTGGCCCACAGTAACCTACCTGACCTGGCAGAGGCCTGTACTCAATTTATTTTATTTTTGACTTGATTTTTTGTTCTTCCTAGAGTACTATTCACTATGTTTCCTGTAATTCCACTGTGTGTGTGTGTGTTGTGTGTGTGTGTGTGTGTGTGTGTGTGTGTGTGTGTGTGTGTGTGTGTGTGTGTGTGTGTGTGTGTGTGTGTGTGTGTGTGTGTGTCCATGAGTCCAGTCGAAAATAAAAGTTCAAAACTTTTTGTTGCTATTCAAGAGCTGTTTCCCCTAGACTGGAAAGCAGGCAAATCTGCTAGTTGTATTTTTGTCAGGTCATGCAAGACTAGCTTTCTGCTGTGCCTAAATATTTAATATGACAAATGCTGAAGACACTCTCCACTGGAGCGCTCAAGGCCACTGCCGTGATGAATTTTATAGGCAGTTTTTTTTAATACTTTCTCATAAAATCCAGCTGTGGTCTGTTCATCCAAATAAACCTCTACTGATTTATATATTTGTTTGTTTTTGTTTGTTTCAATTTCAAAAATGACACTGCAGAGTATTTCTGTATTTCCAATGCCACAACTGGCCTGAGCTCAGAGCTTCTAGCCATCCCACCCACTGTTAGGTGCACAAATTTATGTATGATTGATTTTTAAAGGTAGTGTGCAGGATAAATAATGTCCTTCAAGTTGGTCATATGTAGGAAGTGCAGCATCATTAGCTTCATTGGAGCATGCCTTGGGATGTGTATGGTGCTCTGTGAGACAGTTTGGCCTACAGTACATAGCAAGAAACACCAATGCAGATCTCAAGCGTTTCCTCCACAAAATCAGAAGTCCCATGTCACGTTTTGAGGCAGAGGTGGAGCCAAATGCAGGACGAAAGTATTTATCAACATCAAAAACAGGGAACACAGGGAGCAATAAATAAAATAACAACAAACTAGGAGCTAAGAAAGAACTTACCACACTGGGGAGGTTGGAACAATGGCATGTTACATGAGATGAGATCACAAGAGCAACACTGTGACCAAAATGTATAGGCCTGATAATAAGACACAGGAGGGCAGTTGAAACAGTGGAAAGTAAAACTAACTGAAACCAGGAAAAAAGGATGTATGAAAAAAAAAAAAAAAAAAAACATCCGGGCGACAGAGGCATGGCATGGATTGTGATGGTAGACGGTTGTTCCTTCTTTGGTAACAGGACTAACCCACACATTTTTGCTTGTGTCAGTTGACTTCTCCTTTCTGAAGATGACTCGCATAATGTGATTTGTCCGCTCTTTCAATATAATAACCTAGATGCACGGTCACCATCTGTGTCACAATGTGTTAATTTTAACAATATAACGCACTTGATGGGCATTCTAAAGACAGAAAGGCTATAACAGCTTATGTATTTATACTCTATTGTGATCAGGAAATATTTGTGTAAGCTGTCTTCAGCTTTTGCATGACTTGTCTCTATGGATCATCGAGACACATGACCTCACTTATGTTAGGATTCAGCTCCCAGACCATAACAAAGAATGGGAATAGGCAAGGGATAAATGCAAATATATAAAGTTTATTAAATAGAATAATGAAAGTAAAGCAGAATAAACCAAGTGCTTCCAATTTAAAGGGATGGTTCAGATTTTTAAGTTAAGTTGTATGGAATACTTGCCATTAATATAGTGGTGTGAACTGTATTAATTGGTGTCCAGAGTCCTGTGATGGGAGTTCTGCTCTGGTTTTGGTGAAATATGAAGTAGTTCCAGTCATTTTGTGGGAGTCATTGGGGCCACGCAGTAAAAGTAAACAAATCTAAGAAACTAACATAATTTGTATTGTTCACCCTCTATCACAAGAAAGTATGTTTTTTTGTGTCCATATCACTACGCCCAAAAAGTAGGCCTAGTTCCATGTGATAGAGGGGTCAAAATGAACGAAGGAGGTCCTAATATTTTAGAAATAATTCAACAATATAAATGACATTTTGCAGATTTCCAGTATTGTACTTAAACTGTGTGGCCCCAGTGAACCCCACAGGATGACCGGAACTACTTGTATTGACCATTTGTCGCTATATTTAGCTTTTTTTTTTCCCAGACCTGTTTAGTGCCAAAATTAGTGAAAAGCTCCTGGCGGAAAATTATAGTGCTTTTTGGCTGGTGAGTCCTATGACAGTGGTTTTCAAGCAGTGTTCCCCATGCTAAATGATGGACAGTTGGTTAACCAAATGTAACTCTTTGAGAGCGCCAAAATGAAATCAAATGGACCCTTGTGGGTCCATTTGGTTGCATTTTTACACTCTCAAGAGTTAAAATATTCATTCAATTATCCCAAATCTACACAAATAGAGAATGTAGAAGATTAATGCTCAACTTTGATATGTATGTTTATCTAGTGCATTTTTCATTTTGGAAGTGCCACTGTGCATTTTGAATTTTGGCAACAATGGTGACCAGGTGTGGCCCAGGTGGAAGAGAGTGGGGGGAGTGGGGAGTTGGCCCTTTCATAGTGATCGGAGGTACTGGCCAGCTGCCTCCAATCCTTGATTGCCACCTCCCTCCAACCAGGTCTCATCACACTGAAAGACAGATATCTATTAGTAAAGCACACACATTGACACAGACGTAGGCCCTGGGGCTGTCAGACACATTTTTTGTGTGAGTTTGTATTCCCTTCTTTAAGTGGGAAGACGGGGATCTTAAAAAAAAATGCTGAAGAGTCTCGGGTTACGTTTTAATAATCTTCATCCGACATGTCATTAGCGCTATAGCAGGAAGAGAAATAAATACTACAGAGACTCATCATAGTTGTTGAGCCTGCAGTAAATGAGTAAAACAGCATTTTTAGAGGCAGATGATGCAACAATGTTTTTTTTTTCTGTAATGCCAGTTTGCAAGTTGGCTTCATTGAAAAAGTTTTAGATTCATGACTCATTGGTTGGCACTTGGAATAGGTGTATTTAAAACTGCAGAGTGTCAAGTTTTGTAAATGCACACTGGCTGTAATGATGCTCAGAAAGGCCACGGGGTGCTTAGGGGAGGTGACATGTCCTGGTAGAGCAGACCTGTGAAATTGTTTGTCCAGGGAACTACCTTTTCCAGTTGCCAGAGGAAAAGAACACTGTATCCAACATTTCTGGCATGCATGTAACATTTTTGAAATGTTCTCCTTTTGAATGAATTATGTGAGCTGTGTGAGTTGTCATCAGTGCTCAACCAGAGTTTTGGGAAATGTAAATCAACATAAACATGCAATTAAACTAAAGGTCATGATCATTCTATGCAAGGCAAAATTAGTGCAATTGGTGAGGTTTGATGAGTTGTCACGAATCATAAAATGAGTACTGCATCCCACTGAGTATGTGTGGGTGTGAGTGTGTGTGCATGTTGTGACGTGCATGCAGTGTACAGCGTCTCCGAACCTGGGGGAAGGGGGTGAATGTGGGGAAGGGGGTGGGAAAGCTTCTGCTTTTTTTTCCCTTTTCTCTTTTTTGCGTGTGTTGGACAAACAAAAAAAAAACAGTCAAACTTCGAAAGTATGTGTGTGTGGGACAACTCTGTGTGCTTCAAGTTCATGCAAGCTTCATAAAATAATGCCCTGCTCACAGTATGCCGACAGCCAACTCTTGGGCGATAAGGTGGAAGCGAACTATGAACACTGTTTCCTCTGGTGGTCCAGCCACAAGAAGATTGTTGCCTCTCGACTGATACAGTATGCACAAAGGAAACCTGAATTTCCTTTGTGTGTCTATAAATAAATTTGCCAAAAATGTGACATATTTTAAGTCAAATTCTCTCTGCCTCTATCTGTCCATTCATCCGTTTGTCTATTTAACCTCCTTCCTTTCTTAAGTTCCTTCCATGTGCTATCACCCTCACTCTCATCCACATACTGTAACAGCTCATTATTTGGCTGATTGAAGCCTTTTGCACTATACGTGCCCACCCACTCCCTACCGCAGAGACATACTGTACCTACAGAGTGACTTGTCTTTACTACTTATCCTCTTCTATTTTCCTCCATTGGGAAGGTGCAGAATGTATAGATGCTGCCATTTTAGTGGGGGATTGTTTGTGGTTGAGAGTTCTATTAATTATGGCAGTGCTGTGGGACAGTAGGGGAAAACAACGTCACAGTGCGATGGGAAGCGATCTGTGTGCTGAATAGATTAAAAAGTTGGAACTGCAACAGAGTTGTCAGAAGCAATGCGATACAGCCTGAGCCTGCGGTTCTTCATTGCTTTCATAAGACGTGCTCACAGATGTTTCTGGGAGAGAGGTGAACACGGCCGTGTTAAATGCGGTTAAGTTGACTACCACAGGGTGCAGTATAGCTGAGCTTGTTATGTCGTTTGTCATGGGCTTTTACTGAAAAGAAAGACATTTTAAAATAATTTAACTATGAGTGGCTAACCAAGATGCAGATATATCTTTATTTATCTCAATATCTCAGTCGTTTAGGCACTTCTGGGAAGTTGAAGTGAGGCTGAAGCTCACAAACATCAGTCTTGTGAATTGAGTGTCAATGAGGTTTTGGTTGAAAGCTGTCAAGGGAGTTGTGAGATTTCTCTCATGTCTGCCTCCCATACATCTTGTCAGACAAAAGTTGAACATTGTAACACAGGATCAAATCAGCAAAAGATTCAGATGATTGGAAATCATTTGCAAGAAAGCTGTCTACAAGCTTGTTAGCGACGTTCTGTGAAGAGATTTGGTATAATGCCATAATACGGTAGTGTATAATGTGTGAGTCACATGGAAGAATCAATCAACAAGCAAGCAAGCAATAAATCAAGACTTAATCATACAGAGAAAAATGATACATGGCTGGGGCGTTTCTGGGGGTCAATGGACAAGACAAAGTTATTAACACGGGCAGAGACGAAAGAGGTAAAGACACAGCATATTTGTTGCTTTGTATCTGTGTTCACGGTCAGTGTTGGAGGATTCCGAGTGTCACTGAAGTGCCGATAATCACAGTATGACAGTAAAGCACACCCTTGAGTTTGATATTGCTATAACACAACAGTTACCCTTACGCAAGTACACTGACTCAGTGTCATGGTAACTGAGATATCCAATAGAAATTCATACAGTAATTGTTTAATGCCAGATATGGCTTTGCTGTGCCATAGCCTATACATACAGTATTTTTATCTTTGCCCCCACCCAGCTCATTAGGTTCCCACATAAAGCCGAGGGGCTCCAGCAATCATTTGGGACATTGCCTCAAATTCTCCACACATTTTTCATGTTATTAAATCATTTATGTACAATGTACAATACATGAAGGCATGGCCAGGTCTCGGCAGTCTCTCAGTCTCATGAGTCAGAATGATGCAGTATAGAAGATGGTGAGAGACATTGTGAGACAGTGTAGAGGAGCATGGCTCCCAAGGACAGGCTGACTTTCAGCCCTAGAAGCTACTGAGAGCTTCATCAAACATACAAGTCCCACCCAGCATGAATCTCTCACGTCACGTTGCTGCATTTGCTCAGCACACAGGCTAGTGGGTGCTCACACATTAAAAAGCATCAGTAGTTGTTGGTTGGATGGATGAAAAGTCTTTGGTAACTGCAGGAGAGCATACCGGTATATCTATTTTGAAAGATTACTTCCTTCAGTAGGCTATGTAGACTGCATACATGTAGACCAGGGGTTTTCAGCCTTTTTGATGCCAGGGACAACCATTTATTCAGAATTTCAGCCACGGACCTCCACTTGAGGACATTTTAGCCCCACAGACCCCAAAACTAAAGATTTCTTTTGCTTTTGTCCATCTTCTAGTTGTGTAGGGCTAATTCAGATGATGAATATTTTATCTCTTAGCTGGGGACCACCTGGAACCCTCTCAGGGACCACTGGTGGTCCCCGGACCACCTGTTGAAAACCCCTGATGTAGACCGTACAACCGTTAAGTCTACAGTATGTGTGCATACATGTATGCGTGCATGTGCATGTACTGCTTTAATGGTATATATTTTAAATGTTAAGTGCATTAATTTTCTGGTGTTAAATTATAGTTCTGTGCTGTACCTTTCTGTGTATGTACAGTATGTGATATTGCATGCTTGCCATTGCACTATGTACGGACTACTGTGCACACACATAAAATGGAAATTGTACAGGTGCTGAAGCTCTTGTCTAGCACATGTGAAGTGAGCCTTCAGGGACTTGAGACCAATCCTTGGCTAAGAGAATATTGTCGGGTTGGTTCTTGGTTCTCTTTACAGCATTTGCTGCCCGCTGTAGGGAGGATGATGTGTCCCCAGGGTGCTTTTTTATATTGCAGTAGGAATGATTTTGTTTGTGTACTGTGCTGAATACTGTCTCTGAGCACAAGTGCACATTCCCTGCAAAGCTCAGTTCAGCACAGCACAATATACAGTGGCGTGCACAGAGAGTTTCAAGGGCAGGTGCTCAAATGCAACCAGGAGGGCACTCTAGGAAAATTGAGTTTTGGGGGTTAAAAACGCATAGAAAACAGCATTTCAGCATCTTTTTGCTCTTTTAAAAAGGGCATGTTGGTCTAGAGAGGGCCACTAGGGGTGCTCAAACCCCCCTGACGTCTATGTATGCACGCCTATGACAATATACTGTACATAGTTTTCATTTTCACACAACTAACCAAACAAACTGGGCTTTAGAAAATTAGGATGTGTACTATAAAGCGTGTGTGTACTGTAAAGTGTGTGTGCGTGTGCTTGTGTGTGTGCGTCTGTGTGTGTGTGTGTGTGTGTGTGTGTGCGCGCGTGTGTGTGTGTGTGCTTGTGTGTCGTACACACATCCATGCGAGCATGCATGCACACAAACATGCATGCTCGCACACATACACTGCAGCAATAAAACTTATTTGTATAGCTAGCTATAGGATAGCTGCTGGGTAGGAGCATGTGTGTGACTCCTCTGATTGCATGAGGAAGTGAGCAACGATATTGTATATTAAGTTATTGTTCCCTCAGGGAGTGCACCTAGTGTGTCCTTGTTGACAGCTAGGCACTAGGCACTAGGCTGGCTAATATTACCTGAGTCATGCCCTGGAGACCCTTTTCCACTGGAGCTTCTCTGAACCTACTTTGAACAGTCTGGCAGGTGTGTTTGTAGATAAAGGTATGAGCATTCTGTCTCATGGGACAATGGAAGGTATGATAGTGGAGTCTGTCTGTAATGGTTGGCAGTGGTGTGAAATTGAAGAAATTACTCCTCCTGTCTGCAGTAGGTCATTATCACGACAGGTTACCACTAGATGACTGTAGTTGGAAAAACAAAGTCGACCATGATAACTCAGTGTCTTGTGATTTTTTTTACTGTGGCAATAACATCTGAACATATTCTTTCCCAGATAGTATAGAGCAGGGGTGCCCAACCTTTTTTGCCTGCTGTAACTTCACAACAACACAACACTACTTTGTTTTACCACTTTACTTTATGTCCATATAAGCATAAAGTACAACAGACTTGTCATAAATAGGCCTACAACAGTACAACATAAGTACAACATGCATGGACAAACACTGCCATTGCAAATGCATCACACACACAGACGAAAATCGCTCTTTTTTCTTTTCCACCCCATTTTTTTTTCTTTCCTCCCCACATCTCCCAAGATCTACTCATGATCAGGCCAAGATCTACTGGTAGATCCCGATCTACTGGTTGGGCTCCCGTGGTATAGAGGCTATACATTTTGAACTGAATACCCAGGAATGGAAAGAAGACCGCAAGGACTTTTTTTTTGGTGATCCCATTGGTGGTGTATTTGACTGTACCCTGTACTGATTTCATTTATGTTAAATAGTAGGCACTACCCTTTTATGGTTTTCTGTACTTATATTACAATAATACAAGATATTGTATTGCAACGGTTGGGGGCTAAGGTTAGGTTTAGGATTGGATTTACTAAGGTGATGTTTAGGTTAAGTAGTGACCGGTGAAGAACAGTCGTCTTGGCTGTTGGCCCAACAGTGGGCAACTGTTTTATGGTATTTGCTGTTATATAGTGCTCATGACCAGTGGTCGCAGTCGGGAAATGATTTCCTGACCTGCTCACCTGTCTCTCCTCAAATTAATACAGTACATAGCCAATGCTAACACAACTACTCCTCCAGGAGTATCAAAAATTAGAATTTTTATGAGAGCTCTATAACAGGGGTTTTCAACAGGTGGTCCGGGGGACCACCAGTGGTCCTTGAGAGGGTTCCAGGTGGTCCCCAGGCTAAATGATGGAAAGCTTATGTACCAGATCTAACTCTTGAGAATGTAAAAATGAAACCAAATGGACCTGTTTCATTTTTATACTCTCAAGAGTTAAAATATTCATCATCTGAATTAGCACCACTTAATTAAGAAGTTTACTCTGTTTTGTTTGCAAAATCAAGCCAGGAATTGTGGACAAAACAAAACAATTCTTTAGATTTTGGTCTTTGGGGTGAAAATGTCGTCAAACGGTGGTCTGTGGCTCAAATGCTGAGTAAATGGTGGTCCCTGGTGTCAAAAACGTTGAAAAGCCCTGCTCTATAAAATTGTCAATTGACCCAAGGTTCAGGCAATTCAAACGTGATGATTTATCTGGTTTTCTGAGCATTCATTATTTTTACTCTGCAATAGGCATTAAGCAAGGCATGAGTATATTCTGAACTGAAACATTGACTCGACATTGAGAACTCACAGTGCAACAGACGCACCGTGCGTTGCTGCAAATGGATTCACAGCTGTAAACAGAGAGACCCAGGTTTTCTATGCTCTAAATATTTGATGGTCTGCCTTTTATCAGCTGGATGAAGTGTCAGGTCTTTTTAAACATGGATAAAATAAAGACTTGTGTGAAATCCTTTTGGCCACGGACCCGCTGTTACGTCCTTACCAGCTGACACAATGTTCAGTCTTGTTGTATTTGTAGGAAAGTTATATATTTTTTAGTATTATTATGACAAAAATCATCGCAGACAGAGAGACATGCAGCTGCCATATACCCTCACAACTGCAGTATACCATACCTCTGCCAACCACACTGTTTTTCTACATTTAACATTTGTGTTAAATAACACCATAAAACTGTCATTACCCTTTTCATGTCATGCACCCCCAGAGACAAGGGGTGCACTGACACACCACAGTTTGGGACCTTAGATTTAGATGATGCAGATGTCATGATGATGATGATCATGCAGCCGTTATTCCTGTGGCCGTTTTCCCTATGGGCTGTGACCCGAGTGGGTCAATATATCATCGAGTAGGAACAATATTTTTCTCTTTATTATTATTATTATTATTATTATTATTATTATTATTATTATTATTATTATTATTATTATACAGTATATTTCCCTCACATCGGACTTAAACGATGGACAGTAAAGTTATATGTCTGAAACACATACAGGAATATTGGATGTTAGTTACATTTAATGTTTTGTGCATCCACAGTACTCTCTTATGGGACTTCTACAAGTTTAATGAAAACAGGAATAATCTGGATAACAGCTCCCAGTGCATTATCTTAAAAGCAAAGCAATGTTCCAACTCGACAGCTCTTGGTTGGGTTGGATTGTTGCTTTGATCGCTCAGTGTGCAGATATCAGGATTTCCTTCAAAACTCATAAAACCTGTGTCCAGACAGCTATAGCACTGGTACTGTTTGGCTTTGGTTTGGCACCAAAAACAGATTTTTCATGAGTTTAGAAGGAAATCCTGAAATCTGCAAATTGAATAGGGAGCGAGCAAACAGTGTTGTTTTCGTAAGCCTGGATATAACTTTGTCAGCTCCTCGTTTGTTCAGATTAACACTGACATGCTAAAAAATAGCCTTTTCAAGATGTTGACTAAAACTATCATGAATAGAAATCACTAAAATGTTCATTCAAGACTCAAAAAGCAATTGTGGTTGCTTTTGTGAGAACAATTAAGTAAACAGGCTTAGTCTTAGAATGCTAACAGTACCTTAAAATATACCATACCTAGGTATTATACTCTGACTTAATTAAATTAGTTCAAATACATTTCTTCATTTTATTTGTTTTACTAAAGGTAAAAACGGAGCATTTCATCCAATAGAAGACTGATTTAATATAAAAGAAAATGCCTGCCAAAAACAACACTGCGTGCGAGCAAAGCAACATTCCATTCCCTCTTGAAATTTGGAAACTAATGTTTCTACTCTGGACAATGACAGCTATCACTTGCATATTGAATATAATTAAGAGAGATGCACAACAGAAACATGTTGAAGACCTGTTGATGCATAATTGCATATTATACCAACTCCCCTACTCCCATAATTAACATTTCACCCCCACAAACAACAAATCCCAAATGTATTTTGTGTTTATGATGAGCAGAACAAAGCACCGTGCACACACTGAGAGGGACAGAGGGAGTGATGACAGATTGCTGGTGACAGACGCATGGCATGACAGATTGTTTTGAATTTTTAAGAATGTTTCCTATTGTGTAACCATATGCCTTTTCATGTTTTTCTTCACTTTTTAAATGCTAGACTTTGTATTGCACACACACGCTCAAGCACGCACCCACACCCTCCCACTACACACACACACGCACGCATAAACACACACACACACACACACACACACACACACACACACACACACACACACACACACACACACACACACACACACACACACACAGAGTTATCTCAGTTATCTCTTATCAGTTATCTATATAATCAGTTATCTCTATAATCTATTGGATCCACTACATAGTACAGCAGTGACCCTCTCTCCCCCTTTAGATCCAGTATCCTATAGCTGTTTGTTTGAGGAGTATAGCGGGAATGAAGATGACATCAGCAGCCGTAATCTGGTGCCAGGTCCTCTTGTCTGGGCCCAGCTGGGTGGATACCCCTGGTAAATAACGTCTGTCATCTTCCCCAATGCTGAGGAAGTATTGGGGAAGTATAATACTACATACTACATAACAATAACGCTATTGTACTCTACTAGTACTCAATACATATTGTACTCCTACTGGTAATGAATAACACTACATTTTGTACTCCTACTGGTAATCAACATTATATACTGCATTGTGTTCCTACTGGTAATCAATAATACTACATATTGTATTTCCAATTTGCGTTTGCTTCTGTAGGTGGCCTGCCTTAATAGAGACCCAAACTCTGATATGTTCTACCGGTTGAACAAGAAGACAGACAAGCAGCCTGTAAGCATCAACTATCAGTCAGATATTCTGAGAAGGCAGACAGATTAAATTTCACCTACTACTGTCTAATGTGAAGGTGTGAGGTATTGTGTACTAGAATGACTTGTAGTCAGAAATGATTACGTAGATCAGTCTGCCTTTAATGAAGTTTACCGGCCGTGTGTGTCCGTCCAGTGTAGGTACCATGTCACATTTCTAGACGTTCCAGTCAGCAGAGCCTGCTTACCGAGTAGTAGGTCACTCCTTACACAGAGATAAATCAACACTATGTTATGAAGGTGAGCACACGCTGCCGCTCTGCCTCAATATCTTGTTTGTTTGCCAACCTTCCTGCACTATGCTCTTACATGGAATTGAATTGAATAGAAAAGGGAGTCTAACTGTCTCTGTACCACAGTCCATGTGGAGTATACGCTATAATTTACACAACATGTAATTTATAGGCACATGTCAAGTCGCGCTTGAAGTATGGAAGCATTTGTTATTGAAATGCAGGAGGGGCAACCGCTGACTCGGGAGACTGAAGTTTAAAACAAGGGGGTTGTATCAACTAACAGTGACATTGGCCTTGCAAATTCTAGATGCAAATGTGGTACAGTACATGGCGTTTAAGAGTTAAGGTTTTTAAGTACAACATGAATAAATTAATACAGTGTGGTAATGCTTCACAGTGTACAGTAGACAATGTTTTGGTACTGGATAATATAATCATTTTATTTGTATGGCACATATCATTCACAAATAATCCCAGGTTGCTTATATAGACCTTCCTCAGGAGAAGGCCTACATAGCTGAAATGTTGAATACATTAAAAACGTGTGCAGTTACTCTATATCATTTGAGATGGATTGATTGGAAAGATATTGAATATACAGTAGAATACAGATTGCACATTTTGAAATAGCAATTTCCTAATTCCTACCAATGGAGTACTTCTTTTTCATTTCTTGCTGACCTTTGGAATTCCATATTGGCAAGGTATCTGCACAATCCAATCTAATTAAAGGTACTGTTTATACTGTTTAAATCTATGCAAGCACCCCAGCCTTGTCTGCCTACATCTCCAGGAATGCCAAACATGACAGTCTTTTGGTGACTCATATTAAAATTAGAACAGTTATTATATTATACTATAAAATTATTACAATTCGTTCCCCCCTGCCAGTGTAGAGCTGGACTGGATACAGGAAGATCTCAATCTCATTCCACCTGACCTTTGTTGGTGACGATTGAGAATGTCAGCATGACACAATCTTCACTCTGCTACTGTTTTGTGTAAAGGTCCTGCATGACGGGCAGTTCTGTCTTGGTTTCAACCTGCCTCCTGTAGAGCTTTGGCCTGCTGTGTAGTTCCACAACGAACAGTGAGCCCAGTGGTGCACCACAGGGACGTGCAGAGAGTGTTAGAGAGGCAGGGGATGAAGACCCATGAGAGAGCTCTTTTGGACAGAAACAGCGAAATCAGACGATTTACGAGCCCTCAACGCATAGTGCTGCTTTCCCCTTATAAGAATGGGGATGGATTATAATTTATTATTGTAACTTAATTTATTATCGTGGCCAAAATAAAAAGCCTGTGAGGAACTGGCAGTTAGTGTACCTTGTATAAAAAGCTTTTTTATAATTGATTATAAGAGCATATGAGGGTTAAGGTAAGGGTCAGTGTTGATTAAATACATCACTGACAGGGTGATTTATTATTATTGACCACGTTGCCAGACATAATAATTTAAAAGAATTCTTGAGAGCAATGGTTAGCTGTATATCATGGCATTGTGTGTTTGTTTACATGGCTGTCATGTTGGGTACAGCATAAAATCTACGCTGATTTGACAGCAGCCTCTTATAGAGTGGAGTGGTCATTATCAAGACATATCACACTGTTGAAATCAGCGATTGACCAATCATAATCAAGCCATGAACCACATAACAATGCATTACAATGTAATTGTTTATGATGGATTAGAGAGATATGAGTGTAAATTCTGTCTGAATGTATTAATTTATCAAATATAATATTAATATGAAGGTAACATATTTCCTTAATGTTTCTTGTGTTTGCAGTCTGCATCTAAGGCTTACAAACAGCAACTAAAGGCAGCCATTGCCATAGCAGCAGAGGCCCAAAAAACACCCGTACTGGTACATGTCTCTCTGTCTGGCTGCACGTCTGATGGCCTGACTCTGCAGTATAGTGTATACATAGCTGCATCTATTCAAATGTCTGTGGATATTACTTGTCAGTCATCCATTGTTATTCCAAAGTGACTTCAGATAAGTAGTGGAAAGTAACTAATACATTTACTTATGGTATTACTATGTATTTGTACTTGAGTGTTTCCAATTGCCAGTACTTTTACAACACTATACATCTCAGATTCCTTTACAAGAACCACTTCAGCCCTATAGATTTTGGTCATTTGAGAATAGACAATTTTCAAGATCACTTCATGCAACTTTTATCGCATAAGTCATGAAAGTTTTATGGCTTATGCAAGTCAAAACTTTTGCTTCTTTGCCATATGGCACCCACACCTCAGTCCATGTCTTTGATGTTATGTGTTGATTCCAGAAGAGGTTAGAGGTGTTTGGATTTTCAACTCGACACGTGTCTGACTCAGAGCTTGAAGGTATCCACGAAAGCAGGCACGCACGCACGCATGTACGCACGCACACACACACACACACACCCACACACACACACACAGCTATACAGTGTACCATGCATTTTATTTTTTTTCTGCTGCTGTTTTATCTGTGGTGGTGACGGTGTATGTACTGTATGTTCCTTATTCCTGTGGGTATTATATCATGCATGTGTCTGTCATCATTCCTTCTTTTAGAGGAACACAAGCAGAGGAGTCTCTTAGAAGAGAGAGACGAGAGGGCAGAAGGAGAGAAGAAGAGATCAGCACAGAGCAAGTCAAAGAGGACGATAGAGAAGAGGAGCGGAGGAGGAGGAGTGAAGAATATGCGGGCGGCGAAGATGCCAGGTGAAAGACAAATTAGGTTGACAAATTATTTACAGAATCTGGATTTTATCACCATTGAACTGTGTTCATTAGGATGAGGTTTTTCCTTTGACATGTGTACAAATAGATAAATACAACATTGAAGGAGGTAGGGCCCTCTCACCATTCTTTTGATAAAGGATTACTTTATTAAGAAAAAGACAACATTTTGATCTTTATGATCTTCGAAGATCATAAAGATTGAAATGTTGTCTGTCTGTCTGTCTGTCTGTCTGTCTGTCTGTCTGTCTGTCTGTCTGTCTGTCTGTCGAAGCCATGGGGAAGCTGCTGAAGAAGGCTCACTTTATCAAGAAGGTAACAAACGCATATACAGAACACACGCATGCTGTGTGCATGCATACATTCAACAAATACATTGACATACCACATTCAGCAAACACAGATTTGACCATTAAAGTTAAGCTTGTTCAGTGACCATGACTATTATCTATTAACATTCATACACCTCTTCTTCATCAGACATTGATATAATATTGTGTGCGTGTGTATGTGTGGGTGTAGAGGCGTTCATATGACGACAAAAGGAACTGGGAGAGGTGAGTGACTTGGAAGGATTTGGATGTATTGTTCTGTTGTGTATTCAATCTAATTGACAGTGAACTGTGTTGCTTCTGTTCTCCTCCCCGTGTCCCTGCTACATCTTTCAGAGGAACACAAGCAGGGAAGGAACAAAGGAGAGAGAGGAGAGGGCAGAGGTAGAAGAGAAGGCATCCACAGAGAGAAAGTCAAAGACAAGTATATGGAAGAGGTGTCTGACACAGAGAGCTTAGAAGACAGTGAATTAGAAGGTATACTGTTCATGCGTGCATACCAACGAAAACACCTACACCAGGGGTGCCCACATTTTTTGACTTGAGAGCTACTTTCAAAATGACCAGCTCAACAAGATCTACACATAAAAAAAATCCATTTCAAGGCCCCCAAGAAAGTTTGAGTTTAAAATAGTGGTGTTGGTGTTACTTATAGTGTTAGTGATAACACACTTATTTTCTTGTATATGCTACTACTGACATTTGAAAACAGTATTTGGGGTTTGAGTTGACAGTTCGTGAGGTTGAATTTAGTCTCTTGCACCCAAAGCTAATAACTTTTTTTTTTTTTGTCCACAATTGTGAAAGTGAACTGGTAACGTTGGTCAAAATAACAGTTATTCTCCATTTTCTAATTGTGTGGAAATTACGTAATTCAGATGTTTAAGTATAATTTAACTTTAAGTTACAGATCTATTTAACTTTAAGTTACAGATCTATAAGGGTCCAAGTGCTGGGGGGAGAGTCATGTGATCTACCTGCACGGCCTGTGTGATCTACTGGTAGATCACGATCTACCTTTTGGGCAGCCCTGACCTACACAAAAATACAATTCTGGGTGAAAATCACCCATGTTCAGTATTCTAGGGATATGCATGGACACACGGTTTGTATTTCTACACATTCTACTGTATATTTGCAGCACCATCAGTAAAGATGCCGCTGCAAATACGTATGTAAAGAAATCCTTGCCCTTTTAAGTTGCGAGGCCTCAACTTAAAAGGACAAGTATTTCTTTACAGATTCAGCATTTCCTTCACTCAAGCGAAAGGAGGAGGCATTGTAAGCAGTTTCTACACCCACACTCCCACAGGAGCATCAGGATGTCCAGAATGCAGAGCGACATCATCTGACAAGACATATTATGAAGAGTAAGGGCTGGAGACACAGTCGATACACGGCTGTTGAGTGGACTTCTGAAGTAGAAGTCAACACCTAAAGTTGGATATGCTTACAACTGAAAAATGCCAGAGGGCTGAAATGTCTAAATATTACATTTATTTATTCCCACAGCCTCACTCCTGTCATGTTTTCTGTATAAGTAATGTCACTCTGTATGTCTCCCTGTCTGTCTATACTGTAAGTCTGTCTATAGTATACTGTATGTAATTGTCTGTTTGCCTGCCACTCTGTCTGTAGAAGAAGATTAGTAGAAGATTCTGTTGGATAACAAAAGGAAGGCCCACTTTAGGAAGAAGGTACCCATGCAACACCCAGACACAAGTTCATAATACAAAGACACAGTACACAGACACACGCATGCTGTACTAAAATAAGCATGCTGTCATGTATGGCGTTAACACACGCGCACACACACACACACACACACACGCACACACACATCCGCGCGCACACACACACACACACACACACACAGACACGTTTAACACATTTAACACGTTTAATCAAGATCATTACATTACAGATGGGTGGTGATAAACGCCCACATTATTGTAGAGATTCCACCCCTCACCTGATGACTGCGTGATAATCGCTCAGCGTGAATAAAAAGCTCACCAGAATTGAGGCTTAAAAACAAACGCGGGTGTGTGCATGAAACAAGCACACGCGCACATGCGCTCCGTGGCACCCGCTTGCTTTATCACACAGCGTTTTCAACAAAACGCTAGTCCCCTTGAAAATGAACTAGAGGCGCAATTTATTACTCCCTTAATTATTACCAATTATTAATGAAAAGCCCTTAATTATTACTTCCTGAATCTGAGGCAGGTGGGAGTGCGATGCATATTTAATCACTGAATGCATAACACACCCCATAAGATGGCATTCATTTGTATTGTGGAGCCTTATATCTTGGCCCTGTCTTATCGCTGCTTGCAGCTCTGAAAATATCTTTTGTCATCTACAAATCAAATTTATAACACTCTAGATTGCCTGGTGCTCTGCCCCACATAAAAGTGCACTTTTTAATACATTAGAAATCAAATATGAAATATTAACAGAAAGCTGCTGCCGCCGGATACTGGCAAAGCATTAGGTTTGTTTGTTATGTTAATGCGATATTTGATGTAGTTAAAGTAACAGATGCGGTAATGACATTTTTGTGTGTAGTTTAGTGAATAATATATAACCATATTTTTTTTAACTTCATTAGATGGTTGCTGTTGCTGTTTTGTAGGGGGAGGCACACAACACCAGCGCTGTGCACACAGCACCAGCATTTTCAAAGCGTTGTCTTCAAAGAAGTCTGCAGCAATGACAAAAACTTCAGCAGTGGAGAAAATATGCATGAATGTCCTGGGAAACAATGAAATGCACCTATAGTTCATTTTCAAGGAGACCTGCGTTTTTGCACGGTGAAGTTGTGATGCGACAACGCAAGCGTATTTGCGTGATCGCGGTCCTGTGAATTGGTTGTGCGATGCTTGTTTTGTGCAGACGCACAGGACTCACCAGACCTGGATTCTGCTTAGCTTTTTTATGCTCACGTTTGATGGATGGATCATTTGTTGTTGTTTGCAAATCATGTCAAGCTGGACAATAGTCATTCATAAATCCAGAAGGGGCAAAATCAACTTGCGACTGAGGCAGACGACCGCAGCTGATAGGATAGGATACCTGCCGAGGCCGATAGGCTATCGGCCTGGGCAGGTATCCTATCGGCCTGGGCAGGTATCCTATCGGCCTGGGCAGGTATCCTATCGGCCTGGGCAGGTATCCTATCGGCCTCAGCAGGTATCCTATCGGCCTGGGCAGGTATCCTATCGGCCTGCAGGTATCCTATCGGCCTGGGCAGGTATCCTATCGGCCTGGGCAGGTATCCTATCGGCCTGGGCAGGTATCCTATCGGCCTGGGCAGGTATCCTATCGGCCTGGGCAGGTATCCTATCGGCCTGGGCAGGTATCCTATCGGCCTGGGCAGGTATCCTATCGGCCTGGGCAGCTATCCTATCGGCCTGGGCAGGTATCCTATCGGCCTCGGCAGGTATCCTATCGGCCTGGGCAGGTATCCTATCGGCCTGGGCAGGTATCCTATCGGCCTGGGCAGGTATCCTATCGGCCTGGGCAGGTATGCTATCGGCCTCAGCAGGTATCCTTTCGGCCTGGGCAGGTATGCTATCGGCCTACTGAGGCTATATTTAGGGTCTAGGGATATTGTTAGGTTTAGCAGCGACGGGTGAAGAGTGCCGCGACCGTTATTATCGGTCATGACTGATTTACCATCGGCCGCGGCCGTCTGCCTTGGTCACAAATCGATTTCTCTGTCTCTCCATAAATGTTCATGATGCCTTCCGACCTAGTATCTACCTACCAAAGAGATCCCTGCCCGTAATCATTTTGACCATGTTTGTTCTTTTGCCACATTCTGTTTACACCAATATATTGCTCATGCTTCATACGACATGTCACTCTGTTTGTATGATTTTCATGGTAAATGGCTTTTCAAACGGGGAGCGATAAATGCCTGCATTCATGCCTGGATCAATGCCAGGGCCATGTAGCGTGGAACAAAGCTAAACAGAACATGACACTGCGGACATGGAGTGTTCTCATCCAAATATCAACAAAACTGATGTCATTCTCCACTTTAAAATCGTGGACATTTACTACAGAAGATAATTTTACATCCATCAGTGTTTTGGAGCCTCTTGGAGGAGACCTGTAAAAGTCCCGTTGTGGTCCAGACAACAAAGGCCATTAAAGCCACATAAGGTCAAAGTGTGGAGGCCCTCTGATACCAAATGACGCCCCTGCCTGTGCCCAATTGCCCATCCTCCTGTAGGAGGGGGCAGATCTCGTTCCTTTGCTGTCTCCAAAGACCCTCGTCCTCTCTCTGTATGTACTCAGGGTATGTTGTATGTTGTTGAGATGTGTTGGCAAACCATGCTATTAAGCCTCCTGCGAGGATGCTTTCAATAGCGTAATATATAATTTACCGTAATTAGACAAAGCAAAGCCTTTGCTGACTGGAGAAGTGGTGGGCATCAAATCATTAGTAGTTGTTTATCTGCGCCGCCGCCTCATTAGAGCATTTAAGTGAATCATTGCCTCCATTAATTTCTTTTCTGTTTTTTTTCCTCAGTCGATTTTTTTGTTTGTTTGTTTTTATTCAGAAGTAGCTCATGTATAAGTTAACTGGCTTTGCTGAGCTTTAGAGTTTTGAGATTATTCTAAGACCACACCATAAGAGGTTTAAAGTTAAACCTTGAACCTTGAATTGGACAACTGGCTCTGAATTCACAAATATTTGAAAAATACCAACACAGTCCGAGAAGCTGTTTTATATACATTTACAGGTGTGAATCAGTGGGTATAATTTGTTTTTGTGCAAGCTCTGTTGTTTTGTTCAAGGGAGAGAACTGCATGGTAATAACAGTTAAAACACACACATCATCACATGGCAAGCTAGAAGCGAGTGTAAAGTGGCGTTCAGGCCTTGTAGCCAAGGGGAAGTTCTTCAGAAATCTGGTGGTCTTGCCTTTGAAACTGTGGCTGTAGCTTGATGATTGTGGTTGGGGCGGTGAGTGTCCTTGACGATAATATGGTAAGCTCTGCACTGAGTGAGTGAAACACCTCTTAAGGAGGGTTTCAAATGCTGCTATAGCATTTGCCCTATAGCCTCAACAACGTTATACACCTGTCCTATGCAAAGGCTCAACTTAATGTGACTTAGCTGTAAGATATCATTTTTGTGGACATGGCAATCTGCACTGTATACGTATACGCGCTGTAGAGTCTTTAGGCTATGTATTTGATGTATTACCAAGAAAGATTTAATTGGAGCCGTTGTGTTCCTAAATGTCTTTCATTTGTCCTACAGTCTGCATGGGAGCCACCATCCATTTGTCATGTGGGTTGTTCATGTGGGTTGTTTGTGGATTGTGTTTACGTGCCATGAGTAAACCTTCTGTTACAGTATGTTACCTGATTATTCTGTGTATCTTGCCTGTAGCCGCGCCTGTTTTCCATATTTCTGGGCGACTATAGAGCACTACACTTTGACCATCCTCTAACTTTCCACCTGGAACTGGCTGAATCACCCTGACGCAGGAGGTCTTCACTGCCTACAGGCCAAAAGTGTTGAGACGAGAACTGCCTTTTACTAAATTTCTGTTCCACCCCAGGTCCAAATCGTGAAACATAAATCATGATAGACAGACTGCTGCCAGAAGGCCATTGCCACAAAAGAAATGAGTCCTACATACAGTACACGCATACTGAATTTTGGCCAGCCTTCACCTGCCTTTGCAATGCATCTTGCCAAAGGAAGATTAAGTCTGGCCCCTCTCAGTTGTGGAAGGACTTCCAACTGTGGAATATAAAGATAACTTTCTGTTGTTTGAAGACCAGCATGTTTCAAGTTCAACTGTACTGTTTTTTTTTTTTTTGTCAGTTTGATAAAACACCGTACCCTGAGTTTGCATGTTAAACAATAAAACATACATATGTAAACATACTGAGCAGGTTGCCCGTCATTGTTTCTCAATGACAAAAAGATAATGTGTTCCCTGTAATTAATGAGCACAGTTTAGAGTGAGGCAGTCATTATAGAAAAAAGAAAACATAATAAAAACAATAAAGGTCTTCTCAGTTTAAAGTAAAATATAATTTGTTAAAAATAATTCAAAATCTTCCATCCCCCAGCCACATGCCTGTGCAAAAATATTATCAACCGCAGATAGTTGTAATTGAGCTTTGTGTTTGAACAGCACATGCTGAGAAGGGGAGAGGAGCTGTGTGTGTGAGTGAGTGAGTGAGTGAGTGAGTGAGTGAGTGAGTGAGTGAGTGAGTGAGTGAGTGAGTGAGTGAGTGAGTGAGTGAGTGAGTGAGTGAGTGAGTGAGTGAGTGAGTGAGTGAGTGAGCGGGTGAGTGGGTGAATTGGTGAATGAGTGTGTGTGTGTGTGTGTGTGTGTGTGTGTGTGTGTGTGTGTGTGTGTGTGTGTGTGTGTGTGTGTGTGTGTGCGTGCGTGCGTGCGTGCGTGCGTGTGTGTGTGTGTGTGTATTTACTGTGTATGTACTATGCTATGGAATTAAAGAGAGGGTGCCGTGATTTTTGTATTTTTTCCAATTTTGTACATGTTTAAGAGGTGACAGTATGTAAATAGACCACTTGGTGTGTTCTTCATGTACAATGATGTCTTCCGTTTGTATTTAGGGTTTCTTCCTGGGGGCTGAACCATTCAGGTCAAACATGCCAATGAATAAAACGTCAATATAGTGACATCACATGCTCAGCCCCTCCCCTAACTCCTCCCCCTTTATCATGCAACTAAATCTGTGGGTGTGGCTACAGTACAAGTGGATCTCCACCCATCACCACCCAGGCAAACCAGGCATACTTAATGAACTGGCTGGGCGGAATCATAAAAATGTCAGTTTAAAGGTAGGGGAAGTGATTTCACTTTTGTCAGATATCACCCCCCCCCCCCCCCCCCCCCCGCCCCCCCCTGTTAAAATGCTCTGTTATAAGGTGTGCAGACCATATATGGAGTTTCCCCCTCTCCCACGTTAGCAGAGGAGCTAATAAAAGTTCCCCAGGTGGAGGGTGAATTCTCCTCCAACCAGGATCGAGCAGCAGGTTCACATAGTGTATAGCTACTCTTGGGCGCCCCTAGTGCACCAGGGTGGTACTATGCAATGAATTTCAAATCACTTACCCTACCTTTAACAAACACTGTACACTTTTTGGGGAAAAAATCGTACTTTTTATATAACATTAATTAGGGTAGAAAAAATCATGGCACTCCATCTTTAACCAATTTCTGACAAAAATCTCACTTTTAATAAAATTCAATCAAAATCACAAAATTACATCGTCATTATATATTATATTCCCAATGCTTCTGAGCAAATATTTATTGTATTTTAATACTTAATATACAATACTTCCCTGACTTCAATCCACTGTTCCACTTAAGTAAATCTTCATGTCCTCCAGCTCTCTAGCCACATGACTTCAGAAAGTAGTAAATGTTTAATAGGAAGCTGTATGCAAGAAGTATGGCCTAATTTGCTGTTTTAGCAATGTTTTAGGTTGCATTACTAATGTGGTAAAGCATAATATCCTTCCCCTAATGGTTAATATTAAGAAAATTGATCATAAAATATGGTTGATAAATAAATTAAAATCTTACTCTGTATTCACAACATGAGTGAGCCAGGAGGAAGGGCCAGGGCAGGAGCCTAGCGTGAAGCAGCCTTGATGTACAAGTACACCCCCTGGACGCTGGGAGGATTCACAGGGTCTTACCTCAAGCAACCCTTGATGCTGACTGCCAAGCAGGGATGCAAAGGTTCACATTTTTACAGTCTTTGGTATGTCCTGGCCAGGGATTGAACCCTGACCTTCCAAACTCAGGGTGGGCCCTGTGCAAGCACACATCGCCCCTGTTATGTCCAAAATGTGTTAGAGTATATAGATAATATGCGTCTGCAAAATTTTGAATAATGCATTAAGGTAGACATAGACAACTGATGAAGATGCAAAAATGAAAAAAAAAAAAAAATCATGTTACTACTATAGTTACTAGGCTGCATTTCAGTAATAGGAATGACCCACCATTTCTTGCCTACATGTCGCAGGCAGGCAAACCCTCACTTTGTTTTTCTCTACCACCACATTTCCACAATGTGTGCCAACACAGAAGAATAATAACAACACAATCAATTCTGCGCTGATTAATTAATTGACAGAGCAGAAAATTAACCAAAATAGATCAACAATGTGTATACTAAAGTCACTTAAAACAAAACAAAACAAAACAACTTCTTTAAGAAATAACTAATTAAAAGCCTAACACTAAGCCAACACAATCATTATAATTTAATGGCAAAAGGGGGCTTTTGATGGAGAGTGCAGGTCTGAAAGTGTGGGTTTTGGGGTATTTTTGAACATGGCAAGGATGGAGGCAGATTTTATCTGAGCTGGGAGAGTGTTCCAAAGGGATGCGCTGCAACTAAGAGAGCTCAATCTGTCACTACTTTCATCGTTTTGTGTTGGGGACATCCAGGAGTCTGGCGTTGGCTTTTAACTCTGTGATCGTATAAAACCCTGGTCCTTTTTAGTTCTTTCCCGCCAATCTGTCTTGCAGCTTTCTGTGTGGATGTTTTTAATCTGACACAGCACTTTGGTTGACCCCTTGTCATTGTAAATAAAATAAAGTGAGTTGAGTTGAGTGTTTTGAGGACTGAGGATCCAATGGAGTTAAGAGGTTTAGCCAGAGGAGTAAAATGGAGATAGATAGTGTCAGACAGCAGCAGTAATGGGCCTTCTATCCACGCTGCTTTGTTCTGGCCATCTGTAACCTGTTCAAATTACTTCTTGCGGTCTTGGAACAAATCTCTGACAAATCGCCTAGTCCAGGAAAAGCCTTTCGCGACAAAGTAATTGTAACAGAATTTGGTTCACCATCCTCTGCATCATTTCAATGAGGGCTCCAGAATACATACTGTTAATGGCAAAATGGCACTTACCCTAAAATGTATTTGGAAGTCAATTGAAATCTCAGATGAATGAACTGTCACATGCAAGGGGCACAACACCAGAGGGTCCTTCACTGATCTTTTTCTGCCAAATTATATTATGGACAATGGAAACAATCCCTCAGATGTTTTTGTGTTATCTTTTCTGCATTCCTGTGTAATGAGACACATTATTGCACATGCTAAAATAAGTGATGAATGAATGGGTGAATGGACGGATGGATGGCTCAATGGATTGATTGATCAACGAATGATCGATCATTTGGACTCAAAGCAGGATTCAGCCAATTTTAAGTGACAAAACCAGTTTGATCCTTCTATATAAGATAAAAGTCGTCTGAAGTTCGTTTTTTTAAACTTCTCATGTTTCTCATGGGATTTTCTTTTAAGTAAGACATTTAACATCAAACTTGTATCCTTCTGATTCACACATTTGAAAGAGCATAAAGCCAGTGCCCCCTGCCCCCTAGTGTCTGTCTCTGCCCCTTCCTGTCTTTCTGATGTAGAGTATGTGTTTTTTTTTGTCACAGCTTGTACCCTCTTCCATTCTGTAATGAGTGAAAAGCAAACTTATGTTCCAATAACCTGTTTCTTTGTGAGCTTCTATTTTTTTTATAAATATAAAAGTAAAAAAGTGTTGTTTTTTAATCTTTGATTTCTTGGCAGCTCAGGCTCGAATCCCTTGATCTAGTGGAGTGCAGCCAGCCTGCCTTGAAGTAAATCAAAGTGAATGGAGGCGGAGGGCTGTACCGGAGCTCTTAAGCCACAGTGAGACTTTTCCTCTGTAAGCTTTCAAATACATGCACTGAGACAAAGGACATGAACTGGAGCTGGCCCTGTTGTTTGAAGCTCTTTCTATTTTTTTTGTTTTGTTTTTTCAGCAAAAGGCGGTGCATTTTGTCTCATAACCTTATTTTCATTACAGCAGCTTCCTGTCGCCTCTCTCTCCCTACATCTTTATGTACCCTACTTCACCCCTCTCATTTTGGCCTGCTCTTGAGGCTATCACTGTTTTTGTCTTTGAAATCATTGAAATACATGGGCGTGCGCGCGCACACACACACACACACACACACACACACACACACACACACACACACACACACACGTAATTATTATTTTAGTAATAGTAGTATCTACCTACTGCACTGTAGATGTAACATTAAATTAGGAGTGGAAAACAATAAAAATAAGTTAATCATGATTCATAAATTCAACAATTCAACTTACAGTATATATCCAAAATATGACATCTTTTTCGGAATATTCTTGTGGCAATAGAAAGTTCAACGACAAAGGGCAGATATTATGTTTTATTCTTGGAATTTATTAGCCATCAGACACCAGAGCGATGATTAGTAGAGTGGATGGAAATGCATTATGGGATGTATGTGGATGGACATCTAATCATGCATTCATTGCATTATTTCTTAATCTAATTTCGCAAATGAACTAACTCAGCCAACCCAGCTATTTTGACAGTCCTAATTAAAATACAACCTTGAACCTTGTTGACAAAGGCATTGATCTTTGTCAACAAGGTAGAGGTACTTTTTGAGGTAGAGGTACTTTACAAGCAGGCACGCACAGGAGGGGCGATTTTTTTTTTTTTTTTTTTTTTTTTTTTTTCATTTTGCGACCGCGACTGCGCTGGTTCTCGGCAACTCGCAACTACTATTATTACTGAACATAGAGCCTTTGCCATTTGAATGTCATTCTTTAGTTCTTTCTCTTACAGTATGTCATCCTTTCTCCCCATCCTCTCCTACTGCCTTTTTTGCCATCAGGCCCCCCTATCCCAGGTTCTCCTCACTCCTTTCCATCCATCTCTCTCTCTCTCTTATACCCATAGTCATCAGGTGTGAAATGAGAGAGAGTGATGAGTTGACTGTAATAGCAGATGAGAGTTAGCAGCCTGTCACAGTAGAACGATCTTCACAGGCAATGTCTCTTACACATTGCCCCACACACCAGGGGCGGATGTAACATGGTATGGGGGCGGCTTCATCGCCCGTGGCGCGAAGCGTCACGGGTGATGAAGTTAGTAGCAGTAGTAGTAGTAGTAGTAGCTGTAGTAGTGTTTCAAATCACTTTAAATATAAGCACTTTAATTTGAAATATCTTGGGTTGTTTTGTATGGCATCGTATTTGGGGGGGCAGACTGGGTATTTAGGGGGGCACCCCCCCCCCCCCCCCCCCCCTTGCCCATGCCTAGATCCGCCCCTGTCCACACAAACACACACACACACACACACACACACACACACACACACACACACACACACACACACACACACACACACACACACACACAGCCATCTATCATGGGGCAACAGAGTGACATAAGGCTCCCTCTGGGTTGGATGATTATTGATCATCACCGTGAGGGAAGCAGTCAGAACAATGTCTCTTAATTAAGTGAACAACACGCATACACATGAACTTGTGTAATGCACCCACGCACAAACACACACTCACACTTTAACTCGAGTCACTCACTACCTGTCAGAGTCTTCACTTTCAAATCACTTTCTCTCTTGCATAATATAGCTTCCATACAAAATGAAAACGGGCAATTGCATTTTATGAGGAAACATTCTGACCCAACGTGTCTATTTGTGATGCATTTCATGTATCACTTTCTAGCAATAGCAATTTGTGTACTATTAACCTTTTTTATTTGTTTTTTGTAACTCATTTTCACCTGTGTCAATTATCTATAATGTGATCCTGAGCTCTAACCATCCGCCAACCAGGGGACAGCAGCAGACTTGAACGTATGCTTCCTTAATGCATGAGTGTCCAAGTCCAACCAGTTGGTTTCTCCTCCATCAGGCTCCCTGGCTGGCCAGAGAGACCAGGATTACTGCATGTTTGTTATGAGAGTAATTACCCTAGGGGACACAGGGATAACATACAATGTCCATACAGAAAGGACCTCGGGTATGAGCAGTTTGAGCACTGATGACTGGGAGGAGGAAACACTCCTCCAGCACCCACCTAGTGGATTTTAACTGGAATTTGGCACTTGATGTGCTTCTCAACAAGCTTGACATGGACTTTATTTTCCCTGTGTGCAATGTATACATTAAACCATGTGGATTTTACCTGTGAAAGTCACAGGCACAGCCATTTGAACACCACGTTGTTGAACCTGTGTTGGCACACCGTTTGCACTTGTCTCATGTACAGTGCACTGACAGTCTTTGTTAATAACCTCATGGACATGCTGTACATCTGGATTATGTATGTAAAATATGTGCATTGTCTAAAGTTTTGCCTATCACTGATGTTTCCCTTCACGCATGTTACTCTCGTTCAAGAGCTCCACACCCTGTTTTCTTTTCTCTTCCTGAAAGCCAAAATGACGGAGCAAATCTCGCCCACTAAAGCTGAGATGAGACAATAAAGGTGATTTTCTGAATACGGAGTGACTCAATGCTATTCTGGCCACAACACTTTCAAGAGCCACATTTATGAGAAAGATTGATATGATTTCTGCCACATGAGCATGTGAGTGATGGAGGCTGAGAGAAATGGGTGGAAAGACAAAGATAAGATTTTATCCGATCCTGGAGTCTCCGATAATATTGGAGTTTTGGAGTCAAGAATATTAAAGTAATCTTATATTACCTGTGAGAGAGGCAACACAAGATTACACAAGTCATAGAAATGGGCTGAGGGAGGAGTGCAATGACTAAAGGGGCTTGCAAGGAAAGAGGAAAAAGTGGTCAGTTTTATGGATTGAGGAAAACAAGACCCAGGAATAAATGCCTGCATTTTGAAGGGTCATTAGAGTAGTTTCGACATGAATGGCTCCCAAATCACTCAGAGACGATTAAGGTAGTGTTGATGATGATAATGATGATGTACTAGTGATGTGTTACTAGCATCAACATTACAACTCCTAAATCACTGCCCTCCAGACCACAGCAAGTATATTTGTATACAGTAGTAAATTTTATACACAAAGATGACTCAGGGTGATTTAAATAAGGATTCAAATGGCGTTGATAGATGTTGAGAGGGGGTTTGTTATTATAAAAGATTTTTAACACACAATGATCTAGATTGGAGCCACTAGAGGCGAAATGCAGTACAAATCCTATGGTATGCTAAGCATAGTATTCTTCCTCACTGCATGCAGTAATGACAGGGAGCTGATGGGACGCATGCCGCTCCACAACCCATAGCAATCCATATCTATATCAGGTATAGCAACAGTGAAACATATTTAGGCCTACATAAAACGACATAGCAGTTTCTTATCAAAGTCTGAGTTTAGGCGACACAAGGCTCGGAACTGTGTGTGTGTGTGTGTGTGTGTGTGTGTGTGTGTGTGTGTGTGTGTGTGTGTGTGTGTGTGTGTGTGTGTGTGTGTGTGTGTGTGTGTGTGTGTGTGTGTGCGCACGCACACATGTGTGTGTGTGTGTGCACGCACACATGCGTGTGCACTATTTTTCACAATATATCCTCTCATGTGCATGCCTTTCCTACCCTGGTGTCACACAGCCGTTGTACAACAAAGACCTTTTAATCCAATATGGGGTGCAAGGAATCCATAATCACTGCATGCAAAAAAAAAACATTCTGCTTTTGAATATTTACGTTATCACAATGCTCAATGTCAGATAAAGACATTAGAAAAAACCAACATGATTTATTAACTAAAACTGTTTTTCTGGCTTTCTATTTCATGTCACTTTGACATGAAATAGAACTGCCAGATTTACATTAATTAGCCAGCCCGACCACCATTTGAAGAGATATGCCAGGGACCCCCATAACAGAAGATTTTAACAGCTCTGGGAGTGATTCTTAACCTGTTAAATTTCAAGGAGCCCCAGTTTGAACTGCATTAGGCTACAGACCCCCATTTGATGACATTGATGATGACTGGAATCCCAAATTACATTGTAAAATCACTGTTGATTTAACTTTCAGAATTGAACCAAATTCCATTTGTTACTCTTTGAGTTATAGACCAAAAAGCAATCCAATTCACTTTATTTATAAAGCAACTTTTACAAAGGTTTACAAAGTGCTGTAGGCCTACAAGAAAATAAACCTAAAAACCTAAAAACACTGAACTTTACATTGTCAGCATACAGGGACACCAAACATGGATCAAGAAGGGTTAAAAGGTCTTTAAGGTAATTCCATAATGTGAGGGCTATGACAGAAAAGGTTCATTCACCTCTGCTATTTAAGTAGGTCTTTTTCGTGCTTTAAATGGCCCAAAGACCACAGTGACCTTAAGACAACCCTATATCAGTACTAGAACATGCATGACTGGCCATGGACATGTGCATCCCCACATGTGTGCATGCACGGTTGGCCACTTAGGCTATGTGGCGCAATGTCTTTGTGTGATTCTGTGCTTTGTATTTGCATGCATGCATGAAGGCATACAGTGTCTGCAAGCATCTATACCTGCAGGCTTATTTGTGTGTTCAATCGTGCATGTGTGTGAATTTAGATGGATTTATATTGTCTGCATTATTCTGTAATATTCTGTGCAGCCTACACAATGTAAAATGTGTGTTGAGTGCAAATCTCATTTGACAACAGCTACCGTATATGGTACAATGTTTGGGCACATGGACAAGTAGTGGATTAAACATCAAAGCGGTTGGATTATTTTGAACAACGCAGTGCAGTAAACAGATATCGAGTGAACTGATGCCAGCGAATACCATATGTGAGAACATATCAATTACAAAAGCAGGTTCAGGAGCCCAACTTTACCCCATATTTCTACCAACATAATTTATTTCACAGGTATATTTCCAGGGCACCTCCCCACGGCACAGAATAGTATATCAAATTGAACAATGCGTACAGTGTGCTAGTCTTAATTTATTTGTGAGAGAGCATGGTTGCCATGGTAGTTGGATAAAGTGTTGTATTCATGAAAACGTTTAGTATAAGGTAATAAAACATAAAGTGTAATGTCAAAACACATTTCCATTGCCTTTGACTGGATGAATTGTTTTCTGAAACGCAGGGATTAGCGTCACCTTCTAGTGAAGTCCATTAATGAGCGTTTCCACTATACTACTGGCTTCATTTCAACAACACATGCTTGATGTGCTTGAACATTAATGGTCATCAATTTGAAAGCAAATAGAAAGTAGAGTGGATGTTCTACATACCTCCCACTTCCATTACCGCTAGCTGTTTGGGAGAAATGGACTATCTGGTCTGAAACAGCTTCCTGTTCTCAACTTTTCTTTCAAGACATACAGTACAAGCCTTTCAGCCTTACAGCCAATTAGTGCACTGGATGCAACCCTGTAGGAGCTGAGAAATTGAGTTCAGTTTGTGTGTTCAGCTCTAAGTGTTATTAGTGTGTATTTGTCTATGTGTTGCCAAGCTCAAAAGCAGTACATTCAGTCACCAGCCAGAGCTTCCTACTTTAATTAACAAGGGGGACATAGCCTCTAATCTAATAAAAATGTCACAGATTTCATACTTAAATTAATCCACCCGGCAGATCGGCAGTTCGAGAGAGAGAGAGAGAGAGAGAGAGAGAGAGAGAGAGAGAGAGAGAGAGAGACTACCGTATAATCATGGTTATTTTGCAGTCGCTACTTTGCGTGTGCAACTATCATCAGATTGTAAGGGAACAGAGGTGGCTTACTCCTCTTTAGTTTAGTTACACTTAACACTGGAAAAAACTATGGTTAAGTGCGAAACACCCATGATAAGTCCAGTGACTAGTTGCCCATCAGATTAATCGATTACTAAATTAGTTGACAACTAATAAAAATATCGATTTGATTAGTCAGTTAATCGTTGTAGCCCTACCTCAAAGTAACTAATGAATAAAAAATTCTTTCAAATGAATGTAGTGGTGTAAATGTACAATAATGTAAAACAACCATAGTGGTATTTGCCTTTGGGATGTAAGTGCGGAGTAGAAGTACTGGCAAATGGAATTACTCAAGGTTTTACTTAATTACAATACTATGGTGAATACTAAAGTAAATTTACTTTAGTTACTTCCCACCACTGGCATAGAGCTATCACATCAAACCTGCAGTCTTGTAGTGAAAGCAAACAACTGTCCAAAAACAATTACATTTTGCATTTGGACTCACACCGTTTTGTTTAGACAAGTCACCTAGCTGTATTTCCCCCGGCAGCTCCCTTATAGCTGGCCCTGAATGACTGCTATCCATGAATAGTCCTATAGCCTTTGGAACCACCCAGCCTGGTGGAGATAATGGCTCCCTAAGCACCTCACTCACTCACACACATTGTTTGTTTATGTCACATGCATCTCTCATCTCTCAAACCAACACATGAGTCAAGGGACACGGGATTTCATAGCCTATCCCTCTTCCAGTAATACCTGAAAACAATTGGATAAATATTCATAATATACCTCATATCTTAAATTAAATCTTCAGCTCATTTTCCCCTGCGGTTCTCTGTTATTGTATCACTGTTGATGAAAAGCACTACAATGCTACACACACACTGGGTCTGGAAAATACATCCAGGGAGAGAAAAGATGAGAATCGAAATTAACAGTTTCCTTATAATGATTACAATGATGTTCTTTTTATTGTGTCATTTGTACAGGAGAAGATAGCTAAACAAATGCATAATTCTGATGCATATTTCTTTCTAGTTAAAGCAAAAAGTGTTTTTGTTATAACCATAATGGGTTCCATACACCCATCGTCATATTTGTTATTTTAGTTGCTTCTGGAATCTACACATTTTAGTCCATATACCCAAAATGTTACAGTCAGACTGTTTCACTGAGATACCTGAATGTCTGAATGGTCCATCTCAGACTCTTCCCTAATGCAATGTCATATTCAGGGACAAATTTAAATAGCCCATTCTCCTCCACCCACCCTTTAATCATTGGTATGCATGGATCAGTCCCTCCCTACCTTCTGCCACTAAATGGTCCAATGCCCTCCACCCAGCAAGACTGAGGTGGGAGGGGATAAGTGGTGAGGCGGACAGGGGGTGAGGGTGCCCGGCCGCCAGGTGTGGACATTTGTGCTTCTGCAGCTGACTTAGCTTACTTATGATTCATTCATGTTGATTCATTATGATTCATGATTCATTTATGTTGACAATGTTGATGTATTTGATATTACCACTATTTTGACCTTGCTGTGTTTAAGTCACTCTGGGTTAAGAGCATCTGCCAATTGTAAATTGTATCCTGCTGCCTTGGTTAAAACCTGTGACCATCGAACCAATTAAACAACATACCACTGAAGTGGCTGATGATTGTTATTTTATTTTATTTATTTATTTATTTTTCAGATGTTTTCCATGAACATTTCATTAAAGTATGGGAATAGTGTCGCTAAACAGTATGGGTGGGAGGGATCCGGGTTTACTTTTGTCTGGATGTTATAGGTTTCCATTCTGGCAGAAACTAATGCTGATCAAGACAGGTTGTTTGATTTTCCATAATCCATGCTGATTGGTGGAGATTGTCTTTCAAAGTTGAAATGGAGTGCTCCATTTCAAATCATGTCACAACTCACATTGTGTGATTTCTGTATAATTTTACACGCACATTGGACCAGATTCAGGGAAGCAAATACGCCCACGCACTGAAGCGTACCGACATTAACGCTCATTCTCTCCCCTCGCCGGTAATCAGAAAGAGGAATTTCACACCGCAGGACGAGAAGTTCATCGCGCAGCCGTCGGACAATACGCACATTGGCAAGTCAGCTCAGGAGGTGGTGTAAGGAGCACATGGCTTGCGTATATGTACCTGCAACAGTGGAGTTGATACCAGGGCACACTATTTAATCAGCATTTGAGCCACGGACCACCAAATGGACCACCTGTGTGTGTGTGTGTGTGTGTGTGTGTGTGTGTGTGTGTGTGTGTATGTGTGTGTGTGTGTGTGTGTGTGTGTGTGTGTGTGTGTGTGTGTGTGTGTGTGTGTGTGTGTGTGTGTGTGTGTGTGTGTGTGTGTGTGTGTGAACAAATCGCCGATCACCGAAATCAAAGGCATTATAAAGGGATTTAATGACAATTCCAGCTCTCAAACAAGGCCCGGACCTCTATGGAAATAATAATACATAGGTATACCTTTTTCCTTTAACGGAAAAAAAAAATAAAACTTACATTAATCATGTCCCTAAACGATTTTTTTTTTGTAAGTTCAATTTTACCACTGTATTAAAATAACAATCCTACGGCCCATCACTGCTTTTCCAACTCCACACAGAATAGTTTAATGTGCCTAGTAACTTACCTCCTTACGTCTTTTCAAAGGACCGTTATATCCAACACTGGAGCCTATATCCACTATCCAGTGGAATGAATGCAGCTGACGCGCTAAATTAATTAAATCACTGGAGCAGGTCTGTAGCCTACATATTGGGCCAAATCAATGAACTGTGCAAAGGTCCAACACCACCTCAAACTCGCTGGATTATAATTCAACACCGAAAATTATTGTGTCTGTTTTTGTTTTATCATGGATGGGTCTGTGCGACTCCCCAATCTCACAAATACCACATGCAGAGGCTGCTCTGCTGGGTGGCGCCCTTGCCAGAAATAGGCTAATAAATGAATAGCCTAATAAATAAATGTGAGAATATGCTGTGCTTCGGGTTGAAATGCATGAGAAGGTAGGTATCCATATGTAGAAAACGGATGCTTTTGGTGCTGGTCCAGGACCCCCCCTGACTTTTTCGCTTAGTTTTGTAGTTCTTCACAATAGCCTATTATTTATTCGAGGACGAGGAGGAGTGATCAGTCCATCTAGCCTAGACCCTGATGTCCCCTGAACTTGATGATCAGCTGATTTTGACAGCAGATACGCAATAATAAATATTATTATTGCCTGTTATATTATATTTCATTTAATATTGTAGGCAGCGTTGCTTAATAGATCTGACCCACATTCAGACTGGCATGATTGACTGTAATTACGTAATTGGTTGCACAGCTGTGTAACATTCGATATTTTAACATTTTAAAATATTGTAATATAGCCTCAAACATGTAGCCTACAGTATATTCGTTCAATGAGGTTTTGCCTTATAGAATAGGCCTACATGGTTCTCAGTTTTTCAAATCAAGCCCTTGATAATTAATTGGCACGCACATGTGGTCTAAGCTGTCTAAGCTCTATAAGCTGCGCAGATAAAAAAGGACGACGCATTAGGCCTATCTCTTTTCATATTGTTTGAAGTCATATAAAACCTATACCTATACCTATACCCAATGAAATATAAAATATATAAAATATACACTGTATTGACACATTGGAATTAAAACAATCGCTTGCAAACTGAGTGAGTAAGGGACAATTGAAATCTCAAGTTTTGACGAGTCCATGCGGAGTTGATGCCTGTTGACAGATGCTTGGATTCATATATGGTAAGTGCCTGCTTACAACGCACACGCACACTTTGACAAAATATGCAGTCTGAACAATATTGTTGTACATAAGCGGTGTGTGGCAGAATTAAACATTATATTTTGAGGTGGAGGACTGCTGTCGCATTGGGACATGCAGATGCTGAGGGCATGTGCGTCAGGCAGAAATGAGGAGATCTGCAAAGTAACGCCATAAGCTATAATAATAATAATAATAATAATAATAATAATAATAATAATAGTATTAATATGTTTGCAAATAACAGCTCATGGGCGCTTATTTGTACGTGGGCGATTATTTTGACAAGGCGTTATTAAGCAAAATGATGTGGGAACATGGGCCTTATTTAGTAGGCGGTTGTTTAAGTAAGGGCTGTTATTTGGTATTTTATGGTAGGCCTATCGTGCTTATATCTTTTTATTAGGCCTATATTATTGTTTACCTTTGCAAAGGTGAGAGTGAGCAATTGTTCAATAGAAAGGGCTTTTATATTTTAATTACCAAATAGCTGAGGTTGAACTAAATACTAAATAAATGCATTTGCATTATATAAGGGGCGGCTTATATTTTTTAGTGCTTGCATTCAATCAGTTGACATTGCAAGTGACTCTTCTGTCAAAATCAGCTGATCAACAAGTCCATGCGACATGGGGGACCACAGAGAGACCACAATGTTCAGTTGTAAAATTTCAGAACTCTGGGCTGCAGCTAGAGTTCAGACAAACTGCTGACTCACGTTTGTTGCCTTTTATGGTAAGAAATGGGGCGTGGAAGAATGAAAATGGGATGGTCCTGTCATTTGCGATCATTCTCACACGCTGGGAATGCTCGTGCACGGGCACCTGATGTACGCTACCTCCAGAGGATTACGCTCAGCGTACTCAGGGTTCTCTGTATTATACCGTTGGTTCGAGTGTAGCGTGTTTACGGGCACTTGGCACCCCCTATCGTTGAATTTGCGTATATTTTCTTTCCTGAATTAGGTCCATTCTCACTAGATTAACTACACCAGGGCTGGCCAACCTGTGGCCGCATGCGGCTCGCGAGCTGGTTAAATGCGGCTCTTAAGGGGCTTCCACATGAAGCCGTCAAAAACGCTTGGCCTCATGGCGCAGTCATTCATTCCCTATACCAGTGGTTTTCAACCTTTTTTTTTTTTTTTACCAGGGCCCACCATTTATTCAGAATTTGAGCCACAGACCACCATTTTAGCTCCATAGACCCCAAAGCTAAAGATTTTGTTTACTTGTGTCAACAATTCCAGGCTGAATTTCAGAGAAAACAAAGCAATCAAACATACAGATCAAAATGACCATTAATCTTCCACATTCTCTACACTGTAATCAATGGCTGTAAATTTACGGTGGATTTTCAACAGTATCTTACTGTTTTTCACAAAATCAGTAAAATACTGTTAAATTGCCATCTCTTTCTTGTAAATTCACACTTTATACTGTAATTTAACAAATATCAGTAGAAACTGTTATTTAACAGTACAATACCGTTAAATAAATAATCCCTTTCCTGTAAATTAACCGTTTGTGCCTTTATTTTACTGTATTTGACTGTATTTAAACAGTATAATACAATATTTTCTGCCAAGTCATGTGGAAATAGGCCACACCCACGTTTTCTCTTCAAATTTAGTCAGTTGGTGGACAGCAAAGGAGCCTTCTCTACTTTACTCTATTTAACCAACCATTAGAATATAGTCAACTAACAAACATCACAAATGGACAAAAGAAGAAGCAAAAAGAAGTCTGACAAGTTAAGAAGAAAATAAGATTGATTTAAGGTAAGGAAATCCCTTACGGTCTACAGTATGTTTTCTATATTTATACATGCTAGCTGCTAAAAACATTGCTCAAGCTACACAACTTTTTCCCCTTTTCTGAAACATCAATAGGTGAGCAAGATGATATCATGATATGTGTACAAATTCTTGCTCTGACAATGTTAATATAATTATGAGGCACACAAGGAGCCACATGTGCAAACCCAATTCTTCTTTTAAATGTCTTCATTCTGGATGTCAGACAGTTGCAAACATACAGAGCAAGTGATGTGTACATTGTTTCCCAGGGCTTGGATGGGGATTTGACTGCATGTAGTTCTGCTTCTTACAGCCCAACTCGGAGAAAGTAAAGATGCACTGCTGATTTTGCTAATTTGGGTACCCTATGGATCAATTATGATTCAATTTTATACACATGCTTAATTAATAATTCGTGTTCTGCTTTATTTTAACCTTTCAGTGGTCTAACACAAGACAGTGTTGATGTTGGTGCATTCACCCTACCGGCCCAGCCCTGGACTCGTTCTGCTCAGTATGTATTTTCGTGTACATATAAATGTATACATTTGTGTACATTTGTTCATAGTATGTTCATTTTATCATCAGAATCAGGCAACCTTTGAACAGCTGACAGGACCACAATATATACCACATATACGTAAGTGGTCCTCAGTAATGTTCATGATAAAATACCACAATCTTTTTCTACTCGGTCTGTGCCTCATAGGAGGGACAGTTGAAAAACCAGTCTGTGTGTCATAAGAGGGCTCTGGGCAGTTCACTAACCAGCCTAAAGCCTGCATTTTCTGTTAGCTTTCTTGATAGCTTGGTAATTGGGCACGTGAAGGCAGGTTAAAAGTGTTTTTTAATTGTGATGAAAATGAAAAATAGGGAGAGTCTTCTGTTCAATAAGTCTTTTTTTGAGAATTATTTTATTCATCTTGGAGTCAAATGTGCAAGTGTGTAAGTGGGCAAGACAGTACATACTTATACGTGTCTCCATCTAATTTCAAATGCTGTATTTAACAGGGAATGAGCCCTTGATGACAAGAGCCAGTGGATGATGGACACCCAGGTCAGGATTTGCTGCACTCTTTGCGGCCTTCTACATTTTCAACCTTCAGTACAGAGGCAAGGCCTTCAGAACCCTGGAGTTCATTCAAAGGTATGTATTACCTAAAAACATCATAGGTAATCCAAGCTCAGATAGTAAGCTGGTAGATCTGCTATTTTCTGTGAATGCTCCCACCAGAATATAGGTAAACTAGATCTGTCACAGGTCTCCACCAGCTCTGGTGTCACGTCAACTGTTACATCACCCTCATGGGTGACGTAATAGTTGCACGGACAGACATACGGACGGACAGGGGGTAAAACATAGTCACCACCATACTGGTGGAGACAAAAATACAATTTAAAGTTTGTGTCAAAATTATTTTTGTTGTTGTTTTTTATTATTTTTCCATAGGGGGTTCGTCGGTATAACCCTTGAAAGAAGTACCAAGACCACCACCACCACCACTGGAACGGCCATCTCCAAGATGACGGGGAAGCTGGTCCAGAAGATGACAGTGTGCAGTTTGAGTGGGAATTCATTGGTATGTCACAGCTACTACTCTAATAGCACTGTAACAAATCATTATTCTTTTTCTCTTTTTTCCTTCTTTTTTTTTTGCCCTTTTCGATCTGTGGGTTGTCACCTACTGTAACTGGAACATTTTATGTTCTCTACACTAATGGTGTGCGAGCTCCACCTCCTTTCAAAGTTTCTCACTTTAATCCTGTATTTTATTATTGTGAAGTTATTATTCATTGTTTTGCTAAATATGTGTGTTGTTTGTTTTACAGGCACTGGCGATTGAGGAGCCAAGTGATGCAAGCCAAGCCAAGGCCTCTTCGCTTCTGCATAGCTACCCAAATTCTCACATTCACGTTAAGTATTTGCAATTCAACTGTGTACTGCTGTTTAAAATATTTTGTTAATGCTGAATGCTAATATTTCATGCAGTGATGCTGTGCTCAGTGATGTTGGATTATAATGCATTTTCCTGTCATTCAGGATTTTACATGACAGTTTGTCCATAGGAACTGTATTTATTGAATTTATTATTTTACTTTTACATGTATTTTTCATATTAGAAATATTAGTTTGCCGACCTCACAAGTCTTTTGCTATTATTTGCGTAAAAAAAAGAAAAAGACAAAGTTGTAATGGAGACTTGTTGACTTTGATAAAAAATAAACTGTTGAATATCTATACCTATGTGTTTTGATGTACATTTCTATATTTGTAGGATATGGCTTTTATTGTGAAAAAGGAATATTTGAATATATTGTAAAATTACGGTAAAAATCAAAACGCCATATGCTGTTAAATTACCATAACAACACATTTAAATTACAGTAGTGTACTGTATTGACAAAAAACTGCATGCCGTTAAATTACAGTAAACCCCCATAAAAATACAAGCATATACTGTAATTGAAATAACGGTACATCTACTGTAAAATGAATTACAGTAGATGTACTGTAAAATAAGAGTAAAATACTGGCAACTTTGTTGCCAGTAAATTACCGTAAGTTTACAGTGAAATCATTTGCAGTGTAGTAGTGTAGACTTGGGATAATTCACATGATGCATATTTTAACTTTTGAGAGTGTCATATACTTTTTTGGATTGTAAACCCCGTTTCAAAATACATGTCTATATGTTTTAATAGTGTGTCTTTGCGCACCTGCACACAAATGCACATGTCTTATGGCAGGAGAGGGGGAATCTATTTGCGACCGTGACGGCCGTCGCAGCGGTTTTCTAACCGTTGTGACCATTTGATGTGGCTCTTTGCCGTAACACAGTGAAAAACATGGCTCTTAGTCTGTGACCGGTTGGCCACCCCTGAACTACACTATAGTATAATATGCTATACTATACTATACTATTATCCTCCTAATTATTTGCTTAAATTAATTTCAATCAATCAAGTTTGTTTTTCACCATTGAGCCCAATATAACATCAACAGAAATCAATTCAGGAAAAAATATGCAATCTGATGGCAACCTGCAGAAATATTTTTACAATGGTATATGGAGTTGGATAGCACAACAGCCTGCAGGAGTGTTTTTATTTTCTGCTTACATTTATTTGAAATGTGAATGAAGAAATGTAAGCAGAAAACGGTATATAAAGGGGAAAAAAAACTCTTTGTGATGCAACAATTGTTTGGACAACACCAGCCAGTTTTGTGATACAGTGGTAACAGAAGAATTTGTTTATATTGAGTCGGATAAACTTGCTTCTCCTGTTTGCTGCTTTGTGTGAACTATTTGCTGTATAACATGGCTTTAATTCACATATTTATGAGATCCTATTCCAATACATGACAGTAAGGTATTAACTACCATAGTGTTAAGTGATAGTGCATCTGAGCCTTCTGTTTTTTTCCTTGTGCATGTGACTAATTTGTCTGTAGTGGTGGTATAGATGTTTGTGGATGTAGCATAGCTGTGGCACACATGATGTGTGAATGTCTAATGTGAATGCCTAATACCAATTTGGGAAAACTGGAAAACTGGAAAAACGGAAAAATGCTCTTTTCATTTTGAACCAATTGTCAAACAAAGGAAAAAATAGTGCTCTGTTTTCCTTGAATTTATTTTGTCAACTAACACTAACAAATCCCAACAATACTTCCGCCACATGTATGACATCTGTGTAACCATTTTTAAGTTTGAGCGACTATAGCAGAGGAGGATTATCCAACTGGTCTGCATGTTGGGCCCAGAGCTATAGAGGGACCCCTGAGTGTCTGTGTGACCACTAAGAGGCCCAAGCTCAGAGCCCCCACCAGAAAAGGGGTGAATAACGGTGGCACACACGGCCCCCTTTTCACTGTTATTTATGAGGGGCTAAAACATTTTGTGTCAAAATTACTCCAAAAGTCCTAAACCATCATGATATGGTACATTACTGCAAGCGTTTGCATTTATTTGACTCAATTATTTTGTCTGTTTATTATAATTTCAACCAATCCCTTGCTGTAAATATTGCTGAAATATCGCATGCCTTTTTGTCATAATTGATATGTGTGTGCAGACACTATGCCCCATGTCAGGAAGAAAAATCCTCCAGTGTAGCTCCCCCCTACACTGGATTTTTCTTCCCTTTCTTTTGGCTGGTGGTGGCCCAAGGGGGCATAATTTTTACATTAGTTTATGGACTATAGTGCACTGCACATTAAGTTTGATACTTTCCATCCCCCATAATGATGATGGAGGTAGTGATAACAATGATCGAAAGGATGAGGAGGGGAGAATAGAGTCGAAATAAGCACCGACATAACTGGAGCTGCAAAACAGATACTGTACAGCTGCACTGGTTTCAGCCAGAATATAGCATCTCCTGCAGAAATCCCAAAGGTCACCCAACCCCAACTGCTGCACCCTTTGGACCTTTGGATTTTGCTTGTCACGCTGAACCATCAGTCGACACATTTTACTGTTGACGGTATCTTTCATGTTAACGGAGATGTAACATAGCAGGGGCACTGAGAGGGCCTTGGAAGCTCAACAGGGAGCTTATTTGGTCTCCGATCAGATCTAAAGCTCCAGCTCTGAGCTTTGGTTCAAACGCTGGTGACGCTGTGTAGCCTACATTGTAGCGTATGTTATGAAGACCTTTGTTCCTCTGAAACCTAATTTTCTGTATGGTATTATAGGCTGGTATGATTTTAAGAAACGACAACAATAAAACTGTGCCTCCTTTATATTGGTAAGAATTACTCATCACTCACTGTTTTGGTTTGATTGGGGTTTATTATTCAAAGCCATGGTTGTCACATGAGATGTATTCTCATTAATAAACATGGATACAGGTACTTCATCATTACCATGATCTTTAGTCTCCGCAACCTGCATTTTGACGATGTGCAGGATACAACAACATTAAGAATTCACAATGCTACAGAAAAAAAGAAAAGTCCGACCTTTGGCATTTTTTGTCAAACAGAATATTTCGATCATGTTTGAAGCAACTGCTGTATATGAATGAAGGCTTTAGTATTGCCAATACTCAAGCTCGCGCACACGCGTGTGTGTGTGCGTGCGTGCGTGTGTGTGTGTGTGTGTGTGTGTGTGTGTGTGTGTGTGTGTGTGTGTGTGTGTGTGTGTGTGTGTGTGTGTGTGTCTGCATTTTCCTCTACCACCTCTCCTGTCATCTCTCACAGCATCCTTAAACCTCCTCCTTTCTCTTACCTCTCAGCTACATATTCAGCATCCTTCTCCTAATGTACATTGTTTCTCTAATTTTCACATCTCAGCTGTTCAACCTCTCCTCTCTTTTTTCATCCCCAAATCTAACATGGGCTGATCCTCTAATAGGGACATATACTGTATGTTCCCCAAAGTTACTTTGGGCACCGACTCCGGTTTGAAATGTAGCCCTCATAGCGCTGAAGGTCATCTCACTGACACTAATCCAACTGGTTGTGTCATTGTTATTGGGAGATGTACTGTATGAGCCCAGAAGCACCAAAGGTCTGTCATGAGTAATGTTACCACCTGAGGGTGGAAATGAAAGTGGATGTACTGTCGGCCACTGGGTGGTGCAATGTCCCATTTAAACTGGCTATTTCCACTACTACAGTGTGGCATCAGTCTCTCTATAGCATCTCTTCCACTGCCCCAGTAGTAGCATCATCTGACATCTAATATACTTCCTTCTTTCTTTCTTCTCTAGCTTGAACTTGCAAGTAGCAAACATATACAGTACATAGGATAATTGAGTGACGAACAGACCCATACACTCATACAGTTTCTTACTGTTACCTGTTACAACTCATAAGTATGGTGTTACCATATCACAAATCACATGAAATCACTAAAACATTCCAGTTGACTAAAATATAATTTAAACTAAATGTTGTGTTATAAAGTTGGCAGTTCCTGCTTGTAGCTTTTAATCACTTTGACCATTATTTTTAACCTTGGCTGTTGAATAATGGCTGATCTACAACTGATCTGCGATCTTTGAAAATGTTTGCTTCTGGCTAGTAGGCTATACTGTACATTTGCTGATCTATTTTTCGGATGGTAGAGAAAATAAATATTTGTTTAATGCAAGACTTGTTTTGTTTCACTCAGTACATCATGGGTTTAATATCTAGGAAAATATGTTTTTTGTAGATCTTAAAATGATGCATACATCATTCATAAGCTTGCTAAAACTGGACAAAATGTCTTCCTAATACTAGTGACGAATGTTTCAATCAGTTAATATAGCTCACAATGAGGTTTTCTCAACTAATTTCAAGATTTTGTCTAATATCACATCTTTTCAAGAAATCTGGACACGCCAGAATACTAGTTACATTGGCAGATTTTTGGGGGTTTAGTTTAGTCAAATTTTAAATTATATTTCTATATATTAGCTTATTTATGGTCAAAGGATCAAGGGGGTTTGGATTTAACCTCCAAAGACCTCTGTCATCCGGTCACTGCACATGATGACATCCATTATGTAAATGTTACATTATATTTTCCTTTCAGTCAGGCGTTTCCCTCATCCGGAGAGGAACAAGCTCACTGGCATCATGCTGGCTGTACATGAAAGGGATGCACACCATAAGCCAGTATACCGCCTCAGTGCTTCATATATCATTCAAACTCCCAGATGACCAATTTAGCATAAGGAACCCCAAACGATATCTGTTCGCGGTAGCGATCCACTGATGGCAGCCGCTAAGCAACCATACATTGGATGGAACGTTTGATCTGCCACCGCATGCTTTCGTCAGCAATGTAACAGATGTCCTGTGTCAGCGAAGACTATAAGTCTTATAGTCTTCGCTGACACAGTCTTCACTGACACAGGACATCTGTTACATTGCTGATAAAATGTAACACATCTCATTGCATATGAAAGATGATTGGTAGCCTATACAGTGATTCAAGGCGAACAGGTCCGTGCTTGACATGGTAAAACCAGAACAATCAACCGGAGCCCAGATTTGGGGAGAAAAATTGAGGAAGTGAAAAAGACAAGAAATTATTTGACTCTTCCCTCCCCAACCTACACTGGGCAATAGGCCAATGTACAGGAACAAGGGTTATGGTGTTGACCCCCAGATGGAAACACAGTGCCTATGAGTTTGCCATCCTGGCCGGTGTACCGCAAGGGTACACCATAGCTTCATTAGTCATTCAGACAAGAGCAGGATCTTGGCTCCACTCAGACACCCAGGAGAGAATGAGACGACACCCCACAGTAGGCTACTGACAGAGCCGTACTATTAGACTATATGTCAACCTTCTCTCGGAGTACACCTAACATGAACAGCAGCTCCTGAACAGAGTGGAGTCAGAGGGTGCCGTGGATGGCCTACAGCTAAATCCCTTACCATAACATTCACCTGACACAACATGACACAACAGGAGGCACTGCTCTGAAGGATGTCAAGGACATTGCAGGTCAATTAAACAATCTTATGTTTGGTCTAGCCCTGTTGATTTTTAATGCGTTAACGGCGTTAATTAATTTTTTGCGTTTTTTTGCGTTAACATTTTTAACGTAATTAACGCACATGCACGCGCGTGTGCACGCTCTGACTGTCTCGGATGTGATTCCACTCGCTGGCGACTGATGCATGTTAGAAAGACCAGATGCACATTGCACTTTTCTTATAAAGAAAAAGTGCAATACTTTTAAAAAAAATGTGGCTGTGTACACATGTCATGGTGGAGAGTAGTCTCTGTGGCAGTCTGGCCCCCGGGCCCCTTGAGTTTTTGGCAATGCGGACTCCTGAACAATTTAGTTGAATAGCCCTGCTGTCTTTCCATTTCCGCAACAATACACAGGAAAACATGCCATATTTTGGACATAGTCCGAATGGTGATTAATCATGTTTAATTTTGAAGGTGTGATTAATTTGATTAAAAAATATAATCATTCAACACCCCTAGTTTGGTCATTAGGGGCTAATCAAACTGTGTTTCTTCTGTGCAATGGTTTAGTATAGTTACAGTATGTGTGTCATTCAGTGTAACAACAACAACAATAGCCTGTTTATGCACTAATCTTGTTTTGTTGACTAAGATGGTCAAAAACATATCTCACGTTCAATTACAAACATGTGGTATTAAAATAATATAATGTACAGTATTTAATTAACTGCCTAGTACAGCAGGGGCGAAATCCAAAAGCGACCTCGCCCGCGGGCGCCCGGTTTCAAAAGCGGGCGCCCGCTTTCACAAAAACGGGCGCCCGTTTTTGTGAAACCGGGCGCCCGCTTTTGAAACCGGGCGCCCGTTTTCAAAAGCGGGCGCCCGTTTTCACAAACGGGCGCCCTTTTCAAAAGGTTATGGTTAGGGTTAGGTTAGGTTTAGGCATAGGTTTACTGAGGTTAAGTTTAGGGTTAGAGTTAGGTTTAGGCATAGCCTAGTTTGTGAAAACGGGCGCCCGCTTTTGAAAACGGGCGCCCGCTTTTGAAAACGGGCGCCCGTTTTTGTGAAACGGGCGCCCGTTTTTGTGAAACCGGGCGCCCGTTTTTGTGAAAGCGGGCGCCCGCTTTTGAAACCGGGCGCCCGCGGGCGAGGTCGCTTTTGGATTTAATTAGCTGCCTAGTAGGCTATTTCTGTTTGTAAATTGGCCATTCAGCCTGTCTGACATACAGTACATTCTCAGTCAGGTTAGATGGCCAGAGTTCCACCCGATCCAGGTTTGTCTAGCTGACTGACACATGGTACAGTACATAACGTAGCCTACATACATTACAGTACTGTAATAAGAGTGAAAGGAAACAGGTCATCAATCCATATGTGAGAAGCGAAATAGCACCTCCTCCCCACCTGCCCGATAAATGGCCCCACGCTTCTCCTCATGCTCTCTTTTTTATGCCATCGTCTGTCTTTGATGTCATCAGATAATTGGTCCTTTTTAGAACTCGGAAAGGACCATTCATTGGATAGAAGAGTTTCTATGGTGACGCTCTTTGTTTTTCACACACACGCACGTGCATGCACACACGTGTGCACATGCATGCGCACGCACGTACACACACACACACACACACACACACACACACACACACACACACACACACACACACACACACACACACACACACACACACACACACACACACACACACACACTCATATACAGTGATATATCAGAACATTTACTACCTATAAATGTTCTGCCAAGTGCCAACTTCACCTTTCTTGTTGTCTCTGCCAAGACATCATGAGCACCACTTAAGCGTGACCTCCCAGACACTTCTTTGTCTAGGGCGCTAGGTGGGGCCCTGGACTGCATATCAATAAGACAAGAGAGGAGGAGAGGAGAGCAGAAGAGGGGAGCAAACAGGAGAGGATAGCAGGGACTGCAGGAAAGAAACAGAGCAAGAGAAAAGCATAGAAAGTGGTGAAAAGGAGGTGTAGGACAGAAGAGAAGAGAAGAGAAGAGAAGAGAAGAGAAGAGAAGAGAAGAGAAGAGAAGAGAAGAGAAGAGAAGAGAAGAGAAGAGAAGAGAAGAGAAGAGAAGAGAAGAGAAGAGAAGAGAAGAGAAGAGAAGAGAAGAGAAGAGAAGAGAAGAGAAGAGATTTTAAAACCTGGCTAATGACAAAATCTCCCATAATTGTTGGGCAAAGTACAACAATTTGCAAAAACGGCAGCATATGGGATATGCTGTGATAAGAAAAGGATGTCAAGTGGAACACAACCACCCTGAGGACTAGTTATTGTGTACATTTCAGTGATATTGGCTCATGGCAGGAAATTGATTTGTTGGGGATTATTATGAATTACTAATTCACACATGCAGCGTAATCTTCTTATGAAATGTTACAGTTGTGTAGAGGGGGATGCCAATTAGCGCTAAAACCAACCTTACTGCAAAATTGGGTCGCTATACGAATTTTTTGAAACATTGAAACATTTTTTTTAATCAGTTTGAAAAATGCTTATACCTGATTTTCTGCCTGGATTTTTGATCAACTTTATGATTGACTTCGGAACAAACGTTGTGGGTTCAAGTCCGGCTACTGACAATACAATGTGCGAGTCTGTGAGTCTTCAAGAACCCTGCCCTGCTCCCATAATTACAGTACATGATGTATTTCTCAAGTTCAGTCTTCCATGTTTCTATGGCTTATTTGTGCATATTGTTCTGGCTAATTATTGCCTTAGCTGCTTGCTCGGTACTGTTTTCTTGCTGGTTGCAGCTATATTTATTGATTTCTTTTGTTTGTTTTACTTGTGTTGCTATGTTGGCTTTGGCGGTGTAAACGCATGTTTTCTCATGCCATTAAAGCTAGTTGAGTTGAATTGAATTGAGAGGAGAGGAGAGATTTTTGTAACCCATTTATCACCTGGCGCTGTATTACTGGGCGCTACTCTGGGTAGAGGCTCGAACTGAGCTCATGCATGCTCCCTTCAGTGCATGTGGAGTGAGCAGTGACAGTCCACTTATCTTCTGACAGGGGGATGATTCCCCAGCAGGATGTAATGCGTGGAAGGAATCTGTTATTCCAAACAGTTCCTTTCCCCTATTCAGGTCACTATACAGTACCTCATCCTTACTGTACTTTATTTTCTGGTGCATAGCACTAGTCCTGTAGTGAAATATGACCTTGTTAGTTTGCTTAATATTCAACTGAAAGATACTCTTGCACCAACCAGAAAACAAAGTTTTTCCATAGTTTATCAATAGTTCCCTGTGTTGGTCGTAATAGGAAGAGATATTGCTTTATTCATCCTGACATGTACCCATTCAAACAGGAATGATGCCACCCATCTGATTGGTGTTAACACCCATGATGTACAATTTCCCCATCAAATTATGAGATGCCAAGTTGCAGGATGAAATGAGGATGAAAAAACAGATGATACATAGCAATTTACGTGATGTGGATCGGGCTGCGGGGCAAGATATCAGGAGTATATGCATTCACTGGCCTCTGCACTGTCAGTGGCATCGCCATTGTCCCCCCGGCTCTCGCAGGAGAGGGAGAGGACCAGTGGGGATTGGCAGGTGCCGATGTGAACCGGCTGGGGCTGGGTGCCTGCCGTGTTCCGCATTGCGCCGTGCTTGCGGTTAGGATAAGGATTTGGTTAGGGGGTTATGGTAAGGTTTTGAGTTGCCACATGAAACACTACTGACTGCAACCCCTATTCCCCGACAGCTGCCACTGCCGGAAGTTGCACTCACTATCTCCACAAAATACAGTATATGCCTTTGACATGGTGGAGACAATAAGCCATATATAGATAAGATAGATGTGAGATGGAAACTTAAAAAAGAGCAATGGTGTGTTGTGTGCATTTTTTGCTGTGAGTGTGCACCTGCATGCATGCATGCATGTGTTTTGTTTTTGTGGTTCATGAATACGCCTGTGCATGAGAACACGTTTGCATATGGAATAACAAGGGATAACAAAGGGTGGTTACACATCCCATGTGCCTTTTCAGATGCACCCAGAAGCATCTTCTCTGCTTTAGGATTCAGATAAGTGTCTTCCTCCCAAGAGGATTCTGTGCTGTCTCAGGGAATCAGCACAGAGCATTGTACTGTTTGTGCCTGTGATCGCCATACTCTTAGAGTGGGTTACTGAGTTTTAGCTCTCTTTTTGTATTCAACATTCATTGTGAATAAGTGTTATTTATTAATTTATATATCATCCCACAATTTTGTAAGTCATTTTTAGGATTATTGCATGTTTTTTGTGAGGGTACCTAGGAAGGGGACATGGGGAGAACATGCAAAGAGAACATCCTCACATGAACGGCACTAACCTGGGTGAGGTGACAGCGCTGACACCACCACCATGACCCCCCCATACATGTTCAGATAGAAAGAGAGGGAGAGTTTTATTGCACTTTTCTATCATTATCTTTTTAATTCCTACAGTATGACTGCTCATTTCCTCTCTCTAACCTTCTACCGTTTCCATATGAGCAACTCCCTCTCACACTTCATGGTCATATGCAGCACCTAGTGCTGCATGGTGAAATATTTCACATTATGTCAAACAGCGTGCTTTGCCTGAAAGTCTTCTTGCGTATGTTCAGTCTTCATTTGAGGCCCCTAATGAATGCTCCCCAGGTACAATAATTCACCAGAACTCTGTTGAGAAGAACGAATAATGGAGTGATAAAACATGGGCTTTGTTTATGGCTGATGGCAAGACTGCACATAAACTGCATGGAATACAGATGAACAATTGTTTTCCCACATAACTCTCAATAGAACACAGTATACTGTACAGTTATAGGTTTTTCCAGCAGAATTATTGGCTCATTATTGATGTATGCATGTATAGTTATAGGACATGATATACCACATCTGGTGATACTGTGATTAATATTACTTAGCATATTTGTATTTGTTCCTACTACTGTAGTATGCTTAAAACACAGAACCATAAAATCCATTTTTAACTGTTTACCAGGATTAATTGTACGTTCCAGAAACGGCAAAGTGTATGCACTGTTAAGCGGAAGTCGCCCTTGACCATGGCCCATGAGTGATATTAGGCTTATGACTTACAGTACATTCTGCACCAGCACTCTTTCACCTGGGGCAGCGCTACACCTTAACACCCCCTGTTGAGCACAGGGCTGCCCCATTAGCTGTTAAGTAGTGTTGCTATGGGTAAACCGATTATCATGCTTAGTTATTTACCTTAATTTGAGCTGTAGGCTACAGTGCTTTACAATCACCAGTGTAACAGATTGATATATGTTATGAAGGGGGGAGGGGTGTACATGCAATGAAATTGATGGCATAGACTCGACTGGAAGACACATATTCACCCACACACCAGTAAAGGCACGGTCACACATATACATTTCAGAAATTGATGCATCTGTTCACTTCCATTCTATGGGAGTGAAGCGGTGGATTTTCTCATTGTACAACACACATACCGGTAGTTCGGCATAATTAAGAGAGACAGCAAGATCATTTTTGACGTCAAACGAATTTTGCGACCGATTAAAAAAGGTCGGGAGAGGGGGAGTCCACCCCCTCCCAGCCTTTTTCCAAAACCGTCACAACCAGTTTCGTTGTGACCGTATGTAAAATGTTGCAACATTTTTTTAACCCTAACCTTAGGCCTAAACTTAACCTCAGTAAAAGCTATGCCTGAACCTAACCTAAACCCCTGACCCTTTTTAAAAAATAAAAAAGATTGTGACTGTTTTAAACAACCAGTCAGACAGATCATAAAGCAGGAAGGTGAGGAACACTTGAAACTCAACCCTTATAGACACAACCTTTAGCAAATGCACTGTCCGTGGAGTGTATCACAGGCCAGCCTATGCATTAGGTTAAATGCCCATCATGGAGGCAAGGGTAATAAAAAAACATGCAAGAAGATGAGTAACAGAGCTGACGGACATGATTTATGCACACTCTTCTTCCAACCATCTACTTTGACGTGACTTGGCCAGAATCCATTTGGATGGTTAGATCATTGCTGTTTGGCCATCAATAAAATAAAAGAATACAGAGACAATGCCAGATGACAGGGGCAGATTTAGGAGTATGTGTCAGAGGGAGAATAGAAATATTTTTGCTTTGTCCATTGCCTTTAGCAAGCTGACATTTTATGTGACAGGGAACCACTCTGGTGGGAGTTTACCAGCCATGCCATGGCAGCTACTGTATTTGTCAAAACCACAAAATAGAGATTATGTTATGTAAGCCAGGCTTTCAGATATATTGAATTCAATACCCCCTTTCATGGTATATATAAACTATGGTATATATAAACTTGTCAATCATGGTTTGGAACTTTATAATTATAATATATAATACTGGTATATGTATATAAACTCTCCCTCTTCCCACTACAGTTTTGCAATGTGCAGTTTCAGATAGCACATTGACCATCATCATCAGCAGCAGCAGCAGCAGCAGCAGCATACTGCACAGTAGATGGCACTTGAAGTTAATCTGGGAACACATTTTATGCTGCCCCATACAGTATATGGGGCAGAAATGATTCCATTTCTATGCATTGTCTCCATCTTCTAAGTGTAGTGTGGCCGGAGTACCACACAGGCTGCTACTGTATATGGCTGTCTATGTTTCTATAATTGGCCTATATGTGCGGTTTAATGTGTGGATGTTGCGGGACAGCGGCCTCTTATCCATTAGAGCTGGAGCTGGGCTGTGACAGAGACTAATAGGCCAGACTAAAGCCTGATTTATACGTAGTTGTGTACGGTGTTGCACACTAAAATAACAGATTCACAATAACGCAACGCCTTGTCATACGGCTCCTTATGAGCTTTTAGATCGACCATTTTCAATGTGCGACTCAGCACACATGCAGCCAAGTATAAATCATACATGAGCCCAGGCCATGGGGGCAGCACTGCTCCTGTCTACTAACATTAGTTACATGGACAGTCAGACATGGAGCACACGCATGCAGGCACATACAATGACACACAGAAACGCTAGCACCTCACTGACACAAACACACAAATGCAGCGTCACATAGACCAAAATACCCAGGAGAGGTGACAACCATAAGCATAACAGACACACAACCAGCACATCACCTCTCCCAAGAGTCAATAATGAAGAGTAAATGTGCATATTAGCTAAAACATGCAGATGTTAATATGAAAGCATTTTCATACACTTGGCATTTGTGCAATGTGCGTACAAATGCAGCTGTACAGCTGTAGCAGCTAAAGAAAGCGTATTTAAATCTCAGCCATGAATTCTTTTAGGATTAGTTTTGCTCTCAATCGATGATATGTTTAATGGCTTTTGGTAAAGCATTCCTGGTTTTGATGGCAGCAGCATAGTACAATAGTAGAATGCATTTCTGCGGCAAATCTCGGAGGGATTGTGGGGATAGGTCAGATGAACTCCCTGTTGTGTTATTTAAACACAGGTTTCACCTGTGCAACAGAAGGTTATTGTTTAGCGCCCCAGTGCTACTGTACTATACAGTACACTGAGTACAGTATGTGTCCAGGTGTCCCTGAGCTGCTGAACAATTTAACCTCTAAACGGTTCCTAGCACATAACTGTATTAATGGCACTTTTCCAAAGCTCATAGGATGGGTTAAATGACAATTTATATGCATTTATGTTCAGAAAGAAAGAAAGAAAGAAAGAAGCTCTTCACTCTATAACATGTATACACTATACCTGGCTAGTGGCTACACCATAGCGTTTGAGAATACCAGCCAATGTTGTTTTTCTTTTCACAGAAACGTGTATAGCCGATTGAGTAGTAGTATTATTATGTGAAAAGAAATTCTCTGTAGGAGGACGCATAGGCTCACACTCTTCAACAATGTCTGTCCTTGTACATCCTTTTAATTCACACTTCACAGTCCTTTTCACTCTGAGGAAGTCTCCATTCACCTTATCAGAAACTGTGGATTTTCGCTCTGTATAGTATGGGACTCTCCATTATGCTCAAGAAAAATGAAGTCAGTACATTTTCACATCACATGGTGTCACAGCGAGTGTCACAGATAGACGCTCTCAGCTGCTCGGTCAAGGTCTCTTCTTCTCTCTGCCCCCCCCCCCTCTCTCTTCATACAAGGTTTTACGATCATTTAAGGTCCAAGTGTATTGACTTTGTTGACTGACCAAAACGCACACATGCACGAATGCACGCACGCAAACACAGAGACCCATATGAATAACACATAGCACCACCTCTCTCAATCATGCAGGCAACTGTACGCTTTCGCTGAAAAATGCTAAGCTCCCCCCAACTCTCCACAGGGTGCCTCCTGTTTTGATTGTGTGTCATGATGTCACGCTGTTTGATATTCCAAACATCATCTGTCTACTGTGAAACACTCGTTTATCAAAACTTTTGTACTTTGTGCCACTTTTATTTAAAACAAGAACAACACAACTGACTGATTGCAGTGTCACTGCTGTTGTTTCTTACTGGCTCACCCCTCAGCCCCACTGGGGGGACGTTGGTTGTTCCTGCCCAACACTTACTGCTGAGAAGTGCTGCCTTTACACACAGTGACTATTATCACATTTATATTTTATGTGTGAGTTAAAACAAGTATGTTAATACTTCTTCTCCAGTGACGTTACGATGGCGTCCTCCAGTGAGGTTCAACACTGGCCCAGATCACAGCCCATATGGGGGTGATCTTTACATCATTTACAGGACGTCTTTGCAGTTGAAACAATAAAGCTTATTCCAGATCTGACTAGTTATGATTGATTTGAAGTTAGTCTGAGAAACTGAATCTCTCATTCATCCAGCGTTGTCCGTCTTTAGTGGACAGGATTTGTGTTGTTTGAAATCAGGTGATATTCTGTGCAGAGTTTGACTACTCTTGGATTTCCTAGATCTGGCCACAATCAAGACATCACTAAGTTGTCCTGACCGTGATTACTGGGATGTGCATGTGCCTGTTTCCTTGTAATAGCAAAGTTAGGTGATCTATGTACTGTATATTGTTTCTCCACCGTAGGCTATATATATATACATGAACTAATCTGGCATGCTATCGTTTCTTTTTACACAAGCACAGAATATGATGTCTTGATCATCTTTGTGTCCGCGTAGCTCAGTCAGTAGAGCCCTACAAACAGTAGTGTGTATTCAATTGTTGTCCACAGAATAATGTTATAACACAACACACCCAGCCTAATAAGAATAATATACAAATGTGAAGAATTAAGAAAGAAAAAAGTAATGGAAAAGATAGCACTCTGGGCCTGCTCTAGGGTATAGCATGGCACACTGGTGCATTGACTCTAGTCTAGAGGAAGGACAAAATCCATTTCTGTCTAGGCTCGAGGGTATAGTATAGAATCAGATGACTAGTGTACAGTATGTACCATGCCATAATCCCCATCTACACCAGTCTTCTGCATGACTCATACCATATGGAGTGTGTCAGTGTGTACAGTACAAAGCACAGTTTAACCAACAAAAAACAAACTCCATGCTCCATGATAAGCATGAAAGCCTGGCCAAGCAAAACCAGGTGGCCCAGATCTCTACTGATGACATTCTCTGACCCCTCCACCCCCCAATCACTTGAAGAAAGACAACAGTTAGTTAGTTGGAAAGTGGCCAAACAAAACAAATAAATGCTCTAGTATTTCCAACCTCTTAACTGCCAGTCAAAGCATCAAAGCATCTTTCATTTCCTCCTCCCATGCACACACACACACACACACACATGCACAATGCACATGCACGCACGCAGGCAAATGTGCACGCGTGCGCACACATACACACACACACACACACGCACGCACGCACGCACGCACGCACGCACGCACGCACGCACGCACGCACGCACGCACGCACGCACGCACACACACACACACACACACACACACACACACACACACTTATTTAAGCTAAAAAAGGGCATGGCTCAGAAGGAATTGCACCAAGTCTCTGCATGTATATATGTCTGGTACATGTAACGCGAGAACCACTATCCCCACAATTTCAAATTTGGCACACACCACCACAGAGGGTGCAGTGTCCGGTGTCGATTCGGACGAACACACAGTTGTCTAGAACAGGATCTGGCCTTGACCTCACAACATACAGTATTCGGGCATGCCTTACACATAGCTGCATAAACTGGCCTGTTCTGACATCACAACACTCAATATTTGGGTATGGCTGACTTGTATCATTCCTAGTGCCCCAACGGGTACCACTGTAGAGCCCCCACAACAGGGCCGGATCTAGAGGGGGGCAGGGTGGGCAGGGCCCACCCAAATGTGCATCCTGCCCACCCAATGAAAGGTGGTTTTCATCAGTGGTCCGGGGACCACCAGTGGTCCTTGAGATAGTTGTGGAAAGTTGGTTAACCAAATATAACTCTTTGAGAGCGTAAAAATGAAACCAAATGCGGGTCCATTTGGTTTCATTTTTACGCTCTCAAGAGTGAAAATACTCATCAACAGAATTAGCCCAAGTCTACACAACTAGAGAATGTGGAAGATTAATGGTCATTTTGATCTGTATGTTTGACTGTTTGGTTTCCCAAATCCAGTCTGGTATTGTGGACAAAATCAAAATAAATCTTTAGTTTTGGGGTCTGTGGGGCTAAAATGTCATCAATGGTGGTTCGTGGCTCAAATGCCGAATAAATAGTGGGCCCCGGTTTCAAAAATATTGAAAACCACTGCTACATATGAAAAACTTTGGAGTTGCTCACCCTGCCATTCTTCGTGCCCACCCTAGTAGGGCTGGCTAAATCTGGCCCTGCCCCACAGGCACCTCTGAAAGTTTATAGTTGGGTACTATTAGCAAGTGATAGGGGTTAATCATGATTCTGAATCCATTCTATGCATAAGTTTTGCACAAAATACATTCTTTTAGCTAAAAAACAGTCAAAGCCACTTAACCAAATAGTCATATATAGGATGTTAATGGCGTCCAACATTAAACCCTTGAATTTACTAAGGATTTACATGTATATAAAATAATTGCTTTAATATGTTATAAGGAGTACTCTGATAACCATTGTCTGCCAGGATCATTATTACTAATGCAATTTCTTTTGGGTATGGAGTATTACGATTGGATTTTTAGTACCTTGAATGTCACAGGAATTCTCATGGACTCATCATGTCATCAAGCAGGCTATTTAGTCTTAACACCAGCCTTTGAATCATAATCCCTCTGTGACTATTTAGCACTTACTTCATTCTTGGAGAGTGTGAAACCCCCAAGGGTTACAGTAGTTGTACATGCTTTAGCATTCATTATTTTGTTCATTCATCTTCCCTTGTGTATAGGCTATTAGGCTAGTGAACTTTTATTCCTCCCTCCTTATTTGTTTTCATCTTATTTATTACTTGGCCTACTGGACTGGAGTGTAAATGCCTTGTCTGTTTTCTTATACTCCTGCATGTGAGTCTGATTGCAGCATTGCTTTAGTTCCATAAATCTTGTGGTATGTTAATTCTAGCTAACTCTCTGCTGCCAAATGTGACCATAATAGGCTAGGCTAAAATAGGCCTACAGGCCCATAATAAACGGAAATAACATGTCTATGTCTTGCTTGCCTGCTGTCTCTGTTTCTTGGTCATTTCAGTGTCTTGCTGTCATTTTGATCAAACACAGTACACAGTGAGGGACAGGGGAGCATGGTAAAGCTAGACAAATAACTCATGTAATGCAATATTAATGCCTATTCTAGATAATGAATCGTCTGCTTTTGCTCTCAGATTGAGATGGTACTGCAAAAGTGTAAAAGATGGATAACATCCATTTACTAGATCAAATTCACAAACCCAATCGTACTGTTGTCAACAATATGACCTGCAAAAGAGTTGTATTACATGCAGCTATTTTTTTATTATAGCTCAAGATCACTTGAGATTGGATGATGTATTATTTACCGGACCTGGCCAGGACATGCATCTCATGAGATTTATTCCATGACCATATGCCCTGGTCTGGACCTGACCTTGCTCTGTGTTATAAAGGAGAGGTCCTGTTTATCAATTATTTACTTTCATTGCTTTTATTGTTTCAGTGCTACAAAGCTCATGATATGGGACAGAAACACTGCTCTGGTCATTTGATGGAAGGCATGAATTCAGCACACTTTATAACCCATGGCAAATCTGCATGGTAACACAATGATGGTTGCCTATAGGCTATAGCTACAACATTGAATAAACAAGAGATTGCACAGTATAAAAAGGTCACTGTCTTGTCTCTTGTTATCAGCAGTTGCTGAGGACACCACACTATTTTTCTGAAACAGACTTCATTTGTCAATTACAGCAGCGAGGAGACTCTCCCTGAACATAAGTCTGTATATTTGTTTTGTCATTTCACACAGTCACTAAAATGTTATTTCCACCCGTCCTTTAAAGCAATAATTGTTCAAATGTAAACACAAAAAAGTAAACACAAAACAACAAATGGCAGGATTTTCGCCAGGTCATTTGAATCTACATTTGATGATCTTCTTGAAAGCATTTTGAAAGTCTTTGTTGAAGTAAGCGTAAATGATGGGGTTGAGGAGGGAGTTGGAGTAACCCAACCAGTTTATGACGGCGCGCAGCCACTCGGGCATGTAGCAGCTCTCCGTACAGAAAGGCAGTACCAACGCCACGATGAAAAACGGCAGCCAGCATAAGATGAATGTCCCCATGATGATCCCCAGCGTCTTGACCGTTTTACGCTCCCTAGCGAGCGCTATTTTCCTCTTCACATCAACATTCTTTTCGTGCTCGTGCCCTTGAGAGGACTGCGGCGTGTTGGGCAGAGGCAGATGAGTCTTTGAGTTGTGAACAACTTCGATGATCTCCAGCGATTCGCCCTGCGCTCCGTGCTTCACCGCGCCGTTTACGCACGGGGAGCCGCTTTTATTGGGTCCTATGCTGCGCTTCCAGCCTTTAGCCTCGGTCTCTCCGTTGGGGTTCTTGTGAAATGTCACGGGGGACAAAGTTAAGCACTTGTCTGACACTTTTGCTTTCTCTGATTTCTTCACTGTCTTTCGAATTCGGAACCGAGCCGCCTTGAATATCCTCCCGTACAGGACCAGCATGAGAATAAGGGGGATGTAAAAAGCCCCGAAAGTGGAGTAGATTGTGTAACCCGGGTCCGGGCTTATGGTGCAGGCGTCAGGGTTTGCCCTGTCTTCGGCGCTCCTCCAGCCTAACATAGGCGGGATTGAGATGGAGAAACCGACCAACCAAGTCACACTAATGAGAAGCGCAGCTCGCCTCGGTGTTCGCTTGTTGACATAGTCAATGGGGTCTGTTATGGCCCAGAACCTGTCCAGGGCAATGGCGCACAGATGCAGGATGGATGATGTGCAACACAACACGTCCAGAGAGATGAACACATCGCAGACCACCTGCCCCAGAGTCCATTTGTTTAGAACTTGATAGAGGGCCGCCATGGGCAGCACCAGAACCGACACCATGAGGTCCGTCACGGCCAGGGAGCCGATCAAGTAGTTGGCCACATTCTGGAGGGATCTCTCCAGGGCGATTGCGGCCACGACGCACGCGTTCCCAAACGTCGAGCAGAGGATCAGGGCCCCCAGGAACAGCGAGGTGATAATCTGGTAACTCAGGTCCGGCTGAGGGGGAGATGCCCCAGACGCCGTGCCGTTGTCAATCCCGTCCCAGTCGGCGACGACGTCGGGAAACGTGGTGGTCGCGTTGCTGACATTGGTGCTTGTCGTGAAATCCATAATTCACCCTTGGCGCGGCGCGCTCAGGGCGCACTGCTTGTCCACGACAGAGGGAACAAGCAACAGGGCTATAGCTAGAGTCAGTCCCTCACGCCACCGGCATAGTGCTGCTGTGCTTACTGTCAGGATCCATCGGAGTTTCCGACTCGGTGCCGTCGCTCTTGGGACGCATGACGCAGGCGTGTTTGTGGTGTGGGGCCGGGCTGTGACTGTTGTAGCCTGTTGAATGTTGGCTCACTGATACTGCGAGTCATCTGAGCCTGCACGGTGACGCCGTGAATTCATTTATACCAGTAGCCTGGGATACGTCAGACCGGCGAGGAGGTCGCTCCGGAGTTTTGTTCCTGTGCACTCGGTAGCCTACTCCATTGCAGACAACCGATGGGGAGGTGAGAGCTCTCTCCTTTGCTTTTCCCTTCTTTTGCACGTCTCTAGACGTTTAGGTTCCCTATTATTTTTTATTTTTATTTTTTCTATTTTTAAAGTGGGATAGGTTTACTTTTTAATTAATGGTCTTGTGCCCAGATATTAATTATAACATCCAGACACTAGATTTTGTCGGGAAAACATTTTAGAAGACATGTCTTGGACATTTCCACTCAATTAAGCCGCTTTTAAATGAAGACAACAAAATCAATCGGACACGTGTAGCGGTCGTTAGGTTGTGTCTCATGATCGCTTGGAGGAAGAAGCAACATGTTGTAGTGGATTCAGCACCAAGGACAGTGTCACGCTCCAGCCCAGACTAGAGCGGACGCCTGTTGCCATCTTCTGGACATTTCGGGAACTGCACGGTCCTTGCGAGTATTAATTAAGTTCAAGCAGCCAGTCTGTGCTACACTTAATAAATCAGTCGTCCCCAAACCTTTTCATGTCAAGGACCCCCAGATTGACACTAATTACCACGCGGACCCCCATTTGAAAAAAATAAATAAATAATAAATCCAGGGACCCCCATAAGAGAGATTTTACTGCTCTCGCAGTTACTCTCAACCTGTTCAATTTCAAGCACCCCCAGTTCGAACATGCATTAGGCTACAGACACACACACACACACAGAGAGAGAGAGAGAGAGAGAGAGAGAGAGAGAGAGAGAGAGAGAGAGAGAGAGAGAGAGAGAGAGAGAGAGAGGGAGGGAGATTTCAGAATTGCAGCTTATGGCCCTGTGGGTCTAACTGCAGGCACTTGAATAAAACAATAGTCGGTTAAAATAAAGTACTATAAGAATCTCCAGATTTCCGGCTGCAGATCACCCACATATACAGTATATGCTACATTAAACCTCAGACACTGCTTGAATGCAACATTGGCGCTATACTCTTTCTTCTTAAAATGTTGGCTGTTTGAGTCCACATTAATCTCGGTTGCACATTGTTGATCTCCCTCTGGTGTTGTGGAATTCGTTGACATTAAGGACGTATTTGCACAGGTACACCTGGGTATCTTGTGCTGTGGCAAATCTACTTGCAAGATGCTGTACCCTGTTGTCAACCCTAAGCCATTCCAGCCTATCAAACATTACAGGGGGTAGGGGTACGGAGGTTAATATCATCAGCGCACCTGAAAATCACACACATGTGAAGTGAGGGGCGTGCTATCATCATCTCATTCTGGCCAATCACAATTTTCTCACTTTTCCGTCTTCACTTTTGTCTACAAGTACATACACTTTGCGGGAAAGTGAGTGGGAATTGGGTAGATGGGTTTGCAGGATATAAATGCCGTGGATACCTCTCTTTGTCTTTTTATACTGGACAATGCATGGCTGTGTATACGTGCTCACACCGGTCTGTCACTATTACTGTGTGATGTGGGTATGTACTGTACAGTATGTGCTTAACTGCAATACTTGCGTTGCATGTGTGTGCGTCATATTCAAGTAACCCACTTCTATGGGTCTGTGAGTTAAAGTGATTCAGCTGTCGAGCTGTCTAGTGTTGCATGTTCTTGAATGTGTGTGTGTGTGTGTGTGTGTGTGTGTGTGTGTGTGTGTGTGTGTGTGTGTGTGTGTGTGTGTGTGTGTGTGTGTGTGTGTGTGTGTGTGTGTGTGTGTGTGCGTGCGCGTGCGTGCGTGCGTGCGCATGTGTTTGTGCATGGACAGACAGTACCTGTCTATAACTTTAGACTGGCATCAGTCAAAAAGGAGACAACGAATCAGCATAATGTCAGAACAGGCCAGCTCCATAGAGACCTAAGAGTTTGTGGTCAGCTGTAGTTGCCCCATATGTGGAGAATAGATCCACTCTTCCCCATATGCTTATCCAGGGTTCGATGAGGTCAGGGTCAATTGCAATGTAAAAATTAAGGATTAATCTGATTAAAAAATTAAAGCAAATTACAGCAAGCAACACTGACTCAACCCACTGACATTTTCTCAGTGAAAAGAATCGAGTGTGGTTTTACGGAGTGTCTCCCTGTAACCAGAGCCATAGAGTATACGGTAGCTTGAGGGATCTACAAGCATTGGGGGCTTGTAGATTACCTATTTTGATTTTCCTTTTTAAATGTTCGAATCCCGTACATGGCACATTTTTGACATAGTTTCGAATGGTGACTAATCATGATTAAATTGTTTTTGAAGCTGTGATTACAATTTTTAATCATTCAACAGCCCTAGTAAAATGTGTGAAGTCATACAGTACATTTCCATACAACACTTTATTTCTAACTGGGTCAGAACACAGAGCAGTGTCTGAACATCAGCAGGTTCCATGGCTTTATCCTTCTAGCAGTGTTAAAATGTCTGTCAACAGCACAGAAGCGATGAGCAGGCTGCCTTGCTTTGCAGAAATGTATCTCGCAGATTGTGGAAGATTATGGAAGCCTCAACAATTTTATTCATCTATGCTAATATCTGTTCTTTCAAAGCTCCTGTCAATTATAACTTGCAAAGGTTTTGCAACTAAGTTAAATTTCACAGCAAAAGATATTCTTGAGAAATAGAGGGGGTGAGAGAGAACACTGCACATTGTTTTTTGCAGTTGTGTGCACTTTGCAGGATCATGCCAAATGAAATGAAACTCGCACATTTTTTTTATTTTACCTTTATTTTCACCAAAACGTCATGGGTCCGAAATCTTACCAAGATAGAAGCCATATAAAACAGCTAAAACCAAACAACCCTAAAACACCAAATGTTTTGTTACACTGTTATGTAAAATCCATCCACCCATCCATCTTCTTCCGCTTATCCGAGGTTAGGTCACGGGGGCAACAGCTCTGCAGAGAGCTCCAGACTTCCCTGTCCCGAGAAACATTGGCGACCTCCTCCTGGGGATCCCGACGGACCCAAGAGGCTAGGCTCTTAATGTGGAGGGTATACCAGGAAGGAGGAAGAAGAGTTGTTTCCTGCTGCCACCAGAGAGGGCTATTTAAGGCCTACAGAGTGACAGCATGGGAGGAAATGTTTGCTATGGACACCATGGGTGCCAAGGTGGCTGCACAAAATGGCTGTAAATGTTTGTAAGGAGACTAACTCAAAGAAGACATGAAGGACCCTGAAATGGACAATAATTTAGCGCCTGGCTGGAAAGGGGGAAAAAGGTATTATTGTTTTTGATACTTTGTTACTGATGGTTCATTGTGTACAGTTTCATTACTTCACTTGTTTAATTTGTATTATGTTGGACTAATGGTTTATAGTTTAGATTCAATTGATTGTAGTATTGTAAGTGTATGAATTTATTATGGAAAATGTGCTATGTATATTTATGCAGGATTATGAAGTGTACTGATGTGATGTGACTTATGAAGTTATTGATGCAATGTGTATTGATCTATTGCTGTGTATTGTCTATTTTCTTTCAGTTTTCACGTTGATCGACCACTAAATAAAATGGTTAAATCACCAGTCGAGCTTCAACCTCTCATTGCCAGCCCGGTCCGCTACAGTGAAAACTTTACCCAAATGGCCTCATCTCCACATCTTCAACCCGGATGGCCTGCTGTCGACTACCTACAATAAAATGGACTTCTCTCACTCTTAAGTTGCCTCTGAGCTCAACCACAGCTATTCATCCCATCAACTGGATCTGGTGAATAACACACAACACAACTGAATTAATGCATGATGAAAGTCACACGGTTAGGAGCCAAGAAACAAAGACTTTGCAGAATGAATTGGAACTGAAAACATATAAAGGTTGATTTCAGTTTAGATACAGTTTGTTTCTTGTTTAAAGTTCTGTAACAGTGACCTAAGGTAAATGTTTTTGTTTTGCAGTGTTAAATTTATTTCTAGTTTCAAAATGGCAGACCATGCAAACTCAGAAGTTGAACAGAAAGTAGAAAAGATTCTTGGTTTATATGAACAGTGGAAAATGGCGGCACGAGTTGTGAGAAAACAGTTAAAGTATGGCATTACTCAGAGTGACCCAAGACTTATAATTTACACATTGGAGAAAAGTAAAGACATTTTTAAACTATATGCTGAAATCCAAAAATGCATCACACCAGAGTCTGGTCTACGAATAAGGGTGGATGCATGTGAAAGTATTTCAAGGGATCTTTTCAAAGTTGTTGAGGAAAATATGGTAGACGGAAAATTCTATGGAATGGAAGTGCATGATTATTTTCATGAAAGGTCTAGTTGTGACTCTCTTCAATGCAAATCCTCATCATGGACAATGGAACAGGAGATTAAACGGGAGCAGGAAGAGCAAAGGAAAGCTCTAGAAGCTCAACAACAGGAGAAGGAGAGGCTCCAGGCTGCTGCAGAGGAGAAGGAGAGGCTCCAGGCTGCTGCAGAGGAGAAGGAGAGGCTCCAGGCTGCTGCAGAGGAGAAGGAGAGGCTCCAGGCTGCTGCAGAGGAGAAGGAGAGGCTCCAGGCTGCTGCAGAGGAGAAGGAGAGGCTCCAGGCTGCTGCAGAGGAGAAGGAGAGGCTCCAGGCTGCTGCAGAGGAGAAGGAGAGGCTCCAGGCTGCTGCAGAGGAGCGGCAGAGGCTCCAGGCTGCTGCAGAGGAGCGAGAGCGGCAGAGGCTCCAGGCTGCTGCAGAGGAGCGAGAGCGGCAGAGGCTCCAGGCTGCTGCAGAGGAGCGGGAGAGGCTGAGGCTCCAGGCTGCTGCAGAGGAGTGGGAGAGGCTGAGGCTCCAGGCTGCTGCAGAGGAGCGGGAGAGGCTGCTGCAGAAAAGCCAGCATCGATCCCAGCAGGTGGTTGTTGGGACGGAGGGCCAGACTGCGAAACCAGTGACTGTCAAGGATGATGCCCCGGCTGCTGTGGTGCTGGAACGGGCAGCCATAGTGCCACAGCAACGAGGACAACCAGGTGAAACACGGTGCTCTCTGCCCAAGGTGGGAGGAGGAATCATGGTGGGAGACTGGTTGCACAGTTTATTGTTACCGATTGTAAGGGTTTTAAATTCTTCTGGGGTCACATGAATTTTTAAAAAATGTAATTTTAAACCTCGTTTACTGATTTTTAAAATTACTGTATTTTTGGTGGGAGTGTAACGGACCCAAGAGGCAGGCTCTTAATGTGGAGGGTATACCAGGAAGGAGGAAGAAGAGTTGTTTCCTGCTGCCACCAGAGAGGGCTATTTAAGGCCTACAGAGTGACAGCATGGGAGGAAATGTTTGCTATGGACACCATGGGTGCCAAGGTGGCTGCACAAAATGGCTGTAAATGTTTGTAAGGAGACTAACTCAAAGAAGACATGAAGGACCCTGAAATGGACAATAATTTAGCGCCTGGCTGGAAAGGGGGAAAAAGGTATTATTGTTTTTGATACTTTGTTACTGATGGTTCATTGTGTACAGTTTCATTACTTCACTTGTTTAATTTGTATTATGTTGGACTAATGGTTTATAGTTTAGATTCAATTGATTGTAGTATTGTAAGTGTATGAATTTATTATGGAAAATGTGCTATGTATATTTATGCAGGATTATGAAGTGTACTGATGTGATGTGACTTATGAAGTTATTGATGCAATGTGTATTGATTTGTTGCTGTGTATTGTATATCTTTTTGCAGTTTTCACGTTGAACGACCACTAAATAAAATGGTTAAATCACCAGTCGAGCTTCAACCTCTTACTGCCAGCCCGGTCCGCTACAGGGATCCCGAGGCGATCCAAGGCCAGAGAGTTGATGTAATCCCTCCATCTGGTCCTTGGTCCTCGTTATGTAAAATATTCCATAAAAATCTCTCTCTCTCTCTCTCTCTCTCTCTTTGGGTGTAGTAAAGGAAGAGAATACCCGTATATCCATTGTGACATGGGTGAAATTCACCTGAACACCTGCCTGTAGACAAAAACAGGGATGTTGGCAGGGAATTAAACTTATCTTCTATGATGCCAACGAGCATCATGAAAGCAGTGTAAGAGCCACCCACCCAAATTGCCTTGATTTTCTTGGCACTGAGATTTTACTAATAGTATTTCCCTAGATGCTGTGTGTCTATGGAAATCCTTGGTGATGTTACGTGACTGATGTACATTTCAAAAGTAAGTGTGTAAAAACATTTAGAACAATTGTAGTAGACATTGGTTAACAGCATTGCTCCATGCACGAACACATCTCATGGAATGCTCTGCTAGTATGCCATACATGGCCTATACTGTTTCTTATTTTCAGTCTGCCATTACATTAAAAATAACAAATACATAACTTCAAAATCCACAATCCAACATCACTCCACATCAATTTAATTGCATGAGATTCTTTCTGATTGGAGTAGTATCACATAAAATTGAAATAACAAGAAGAGTTTGAGCTTTTTTTTTTCTAACCAGAGTAGTATCAATTACATTTTTAAGAACAAGGACAGATTGAGCTTCTTTTTTGATCAGAGTAGTATTCCCCAACATTTCCCAATTGGGGGTGCAGGAGAAAATGGTATGGGGGCGGCTTCATCGCCCGTGGCGCGAAGTCGCACCCATACCATTTTCGGTCACAGGACTTTTATTAAGTAAAGCATCAATAATAACATCAGTTTTTGTTGAAGTTGTAACAGACACGCAGCATGCATAAAGCTAAATGTCTGACTCGGAGAGTTTTCTGTTTTCAATGATGTAATGCTGTTGGTTTAGTGGTGCCACAATTCTAGTTAGTTAGCAGCACTTGTAGTTGTTTCAAATCATTTTAAATATAAGCACTTTAATTTGAAATATCCTGGGTTGTTTAGGGGGGGCACCAGTGTGTCTTTCACATGCCATCACAGGGGGCATGCTGATTTTCAGGGGGCCTGTTTTTTGGCGGTTTCCCTTGAATGGCCTGGCTCAGCCCAGCACCTTAAAAAATACTAGCTTATTTTTTCCCTGTGATTCAAGGACTGGCTTCCCTGCCTTTGGGGTCGTTTGTGCCGGTTGGAAATCCAATCCAGCACCTGATTGGCCAACAGCCCTGTCACTCACTTCGTTCCCAACCTCGTCTGCTTTCCAAATATTCTTAGGGGTTCATATGAACCAATCACCGTTAAAACTGCTGCTTTGATAACGCCCATCCTAGAAACTGCTGTGGTAGAGAGGGACTTCAGTCTGAATAATGAAGTGAAACGAAATGACAATTCAGACTGAGGTCAGGCTATTGAATAAGACAAACATTAAATGTTCATATAAACTTGGCTGCCACATGACATCATAATATATGCAATGAATGCACTAAAAAGTACTAGATGAAGGGTTTTATGAAGTGATTATTAATCAAGTTAAGTATTTTCATAATCATGTATTTAGCCATAATCAGGTTTCGGCCCAGAATTTCGCTTTTGTCATCTAAGCAGAAATTTGAAATGAATGCGATCAAGATGATCAGGGAGATATAGCAATCCCTCTTAGGATGTTGTTGGCATATTTGATGACCACCGATACGACCAAGCCACGCAGAGCTTGTATGACAATGATTGCGCATGTGATGCTATAGGCTCAAAACATTCCAGACTCCATCACCCTGTGTCCGTCAAACACCATACCATACCATAAGTCCTAGAGCCAAGCACATCAAACCAACCGAGTCTGGGTTCTACAACCCCAACTCCGTTGAAATTGGGACGTTGTGTAAAATGTAAATAAAAACAGAATGCATTGATTTGCAAATCGTTTTCAACCTCTATTCAGTTGAATACACCACAAAGACAATATATTTAATGTTCAAACTGATAAACTTTATTGTTTTTTGAAATTATACAATCTTTTGTAATTTGATCCCTGCAACACGTACCAAAAAAGTTGGGACGGGGGCAACAAAAGACTGGGAAAGGTCATGAATGCACAAATAACGCCTGTTTGGAACATTCCACAGGTAAACAGGTTAATCTTAAACAGTTTAATATCGTGATTGGGTATAACAGGACCATCCCAGTCGTTCACAATCAAAGATGGGGCGAGGTTCACCACTTTGTGAACAATTCTGTGAGAAAATCATCCAACGGTTTAAAAACAATGTTTCTCAACATTCAATTGCAAGCAATTTGGTGATTTCATCATCTACAGTCCATAATATAATCAAAACATTCAAAGAATCTGAAGAACTTGCTATACTAAAGCGACAAGGCTGAAAACCAACACAGAATACTTGTGACCTTTGATCCCTCAGGTGGCTCTGCATTAAAAACTGACGTCATTGTGTAAAGGATATTACTGTGAGGACTCAGGAACACTCAGAAAACCATTGTCAGTTTACATAATTTGTCGCTACACCTGCGATAAAACTGCGTTAAAAATGTACCATGCAAAGCAAAGCCATACATCAGAAAGGTTGGTTTGAAAAAACAACCAGAAAAACAACCAGAAATGCCTTCTCTGGGTACAATATCATTTGAAATGGTTAGACACAAAGTGGAAAAGTGTGCTGTGGTCTGATGAGTCCACATTTCTAATGATAGTGGACCCAGAGAAGGTATTTCTGGTTGTTTTTCTGGTTGTTTTTCAAACCAACCTTTCTGGTGTATGGCTTTGCTTTGCATGGTAGAGTTTTAACTTGCACTCGCAGGTGTAGCGACAAATTATGTAAACTGACAATGGTTTTCTGAGTGTTCCTGAGTCCTCACAGTAATATCCTTTACACAATGACGTCAGTTTTTAATGCAGAGCCACCTGAGGGATCAAAGGTCACAAGTATTCTGTGTTGGTTTTCAGCCTTGTCGCTTTAGTATAGCAAGTTCTTCAGATTCTTTGAATGTTTTGATTATATTATGGACTGTAGATGATGAAATCACCAAATTGCTTGCAATTGAATGTTGAGAAACATTGTCTTTAAACCGTTGGATGATTTTCTCACAGAATTGTTCACAAAGTGGTGAACCTCGCCCCATCTTTGATTGTGAACGACTGGGATGGTCCTGTTATACCCAATCACGATATTAAACTGTTTAAGATTAACCTGTTTACCTGTGGAATGTTCCAAACAGGCGTTATTTGTGCATTCATGACCTTTCCCAGTCTTTTGTTGCCCCGTCCCAACTTTTTTGGTACGTGTTGCAGGGATCAAATTACAAAAGATTGTATAATTTCAAAAAACAATAAAGTTTATCAGTTTGAACATTAAATATATTGTCTTTGTGGTGTATTCAACTGAATAGAGGTTGAAAACGATTTGCAAATCAATGCATTCTGTTTTTATTTACATTTTACACAACGTCCCAATTTCAACGGAGTTGGGGTTGTACAATACAGTACTGTAGTATGATTAGTACACTACGAGTAATATGAGTATAGATAGCCTCGACACCCAGGCTTTCATTTTCGTCCGCCTTGCGTGAAAACGGAAAGCCTAGACTAACCCGTTACACGAAGTTGGCCTTGAGGGGGGTGTCAACCTTCCGGGGTGGGCGTTGATCTAAATGATGTGACGTAGAACAGCAGTGGACGGGCGCGGGAGGGGCCGGGGATGACGACACGTTTGTGAGATCAAATCAGATCAGCTCGATCTGCCGTGTGGATCCCACAGCACCCCGCCCCCCAAGGCCAAAATCATTGAGGGCTAGACCAGGCCAGGAGTATAGAGTACAGTATGTATAGTTTCACTACATGCAGGGGTGATTTCTTCTTTCTTTCAAAGTCTGTCTATACTCTAAGGATGTGCTGATGCCTATATAGGCAGTCAATCACTGCAAAGTACTGTAGAAGTACTTAAATGCACAGTACCATTTTCAGATACTTTATAACAATTATAAAATCTCTGGACATAGTGCAATTTTAATGATGTTTAACATTTAACACTGGTAATCAATTTTTTGCCAGTAATAGGTCCGGGTCTTGCAGGGTTAATGCAAAACTTTAATTAACAACATAACCCTTTAAGGATATTTGGAACATCTTTTGAACTTCACACAGATCTGCTATCTGTGGTTTATATAGCAATGCATTTATACCTCTGTCACTTCCTGGGGTAGCAGTGAATACGACACCATCCATCATTGTGCGGTCTATTTTTTATGTACAATATTTATCTATACTTCACGCTCCAATGTACCAAAACAGCGTGGATTTGTCCACACGGCTGAGAAAACTGCAGTCACCATAAACACCAAAACACACAGCTGGGAATAAAGGACTATTAGAGGCTTCGGCTCCATTATTGACCTATGACAACAAGGTCAATGCACACATGCACACACGCACACACACATGCATGAGTGCACGCACACACACACTATGAGGTGCTATCGCTTGCATATTCCAAATCTTTTTATGCGTGTTATTCCGCGTCGAACACACAACGCGCGGGACAAATGTGTTGTGTCTGTCCATTGCATTTTCTATGCAGACGTGTCAACACAGATGGTGCACGAAGGTCACGTGTGTAACCGGGTAAGCTTTGTGGAAAGTGCCTCGGTTGATGAGCTATATGTGCTAGGCGCGTTAGAAAGACTGTTTCGTGTGAAATTGTGTGCTGTGGCAGTGATCACACTCCCAGGTCGCCTTCACGCTCCACACAAACCAGCATGTCAACGTGTGTGTATTTTGTTTCACACACAAGCCTGGACATGTGTCCTTGTGTGTACGTGTCTGTCCAATGCGTTGTTTGTGTAATTTTACGTGTTAACTTTTATAGAACTTTGCGACTATGGCAGTAATAGCACCTCTCTCTCTCTCACACACACACACACACACACACACACACACACACACACACACACACACACACACACACACACACACACACACACAGAGTATGAATCAGTATACACGGATTCACACAGCCCTGCTGATCAACCAGAAAGAGAAAAAGCTGACACCATGTTAGTTGGAGAAAAATAGGTGACTCTGGTTATTTCACCTTTTTTTGTGTGTTCAGTGTCTATATTGTTGCGGCACAGCAGTGTGTTTTTCATAGGCCTCCCGGGACCCATTGCGCCCATTGTAGTGGGGCTCAGCGGGGGGCTTTGGCTTTGTCAACAGTGTGGAATGTCCCAGGGGAGCTAACTGGGGCAGGACACGGCACAGGGCTGAGAGTTACACTGCTCACCTCTGTTAATGACCGCAGGGTCGACGATGAGCTGGAAGGCTCCTCGCTCAGCCCTCAGAACAAGAGCTCCTGACCTCTATGTCATCCAGAACTACTGCAGACACAACCAGAGAGGAGGGGGGGAGGGGGAGGGGGAGGAGAAGAGAAAGCGACAGAAGGCAAGAGTGAAAGGTCAGAGAGCAAGTCAGAGAGAGGCAGAGTGGGCGAGTGGAAACAGGGCGAGGGACTGGGAACCAGGCGAGGGACAAGGCAATGTTTGGCTGCTCAGGGCTGGACCAGGTAAAAGCCTCATCATGAGCTCCCGCATGGGAGCCACTTGTGCACATGGTCCAGACAGAGGTGGAGGAGGTGGCGGAGGTGGAGACACCAGGGGAGGGAACGGCGAGAGACAACGTACAGCGGCGGCTGCAGAGGCTCCCTATCTGGAGGTCCGCCTGAGGAGTACGAGTCCGGCCGGAGAGGGAGGTCCGATGGTGGTGGAGCAGCTGGCCAGGCCTGCCCTGCCGGGGAGGAAAGCCCACAGAAAGGCCCACGGCGTGGACCAGAACAGGCAGAGGGAGAATAATGGTGGTCCTAGAGGGCAGAACGGTGACAGGGACGATGTAAGTGAGGACGGTGTCGGTGGAGCTAGGGACGAGGACGTGGAACGAGAAAGGCGAAGGCAGAGGAACGCGGAGAGTACTGAAATGGACCAGGAGAGATCCCTAGACGAAGGGAGAAGGACTATGCGGGAGACCCCCTCCTATGTTCAGCAGAGAGGGACGGAATGTGAGGCATCGGAGAGAACTCAGAGAGATCCAGCTTCTCCCAGGCAGACCAGCAGCACCCGCACTGGCTCACAGTCCCCCCGATCAGCCGCGGGGCCTGCGTCCTCGGGCCTATATCGATCTTCCACCCGAACTGGAGCCACAACTTCGACACCACAAAGACCTTCGCCGAGGACGGCCACCAGGGTGCCTGATCGCAGCACGCGGCGTCAGACCCCCACCACGGAGCCAGATGCATTCTGGGTAGCGGTAAGGGGGGGCGAGGGGGCGGGCCAGTCCACACGGAGCAGTGGCCGTGGGTCCCAGGCACGCCTACAGTCTGCAACAGGCTCTGAGCTGGGAGAGGAGGAGGAGGAGGAGGAGGAGGAGGAGGAGGAGGAGGAGGAGGAAGAGGGTGAGGAGGTGCAGGAAGAGGTGGTAGTGGAACTGGAAGAAGGAGTCGAGGAGGAAGAAGAGGAGAGAGTGGAGGAAGGGGTGAGTGGTGGTGTGTCGGAGACCCTGACCCCGCTGATGCTGACGCCTTCTGCTGCGGCGCTGGCGGACAGGAGGACCAGTAAAAGAGAGAGGAACAGGATGCGGTGTCTGAGGAGGAGGCAGAGGAGGAGGGAGAGATGGAGACAGAGTCAGCTGCAGGAAAACAGACAGGTGAGACCACACATGTATGGAGGAGGGTTGGGAGGAGACCACAGCCAAACATGGTGCACTGCAAATAATATGTATATTACATTGCACAAATGCAACCAAAGAGAGAAGAGTCTGGTTTGTTTGGTTACATGTCTACCTTCTCAGAGTTGCATATGAGCAACAGGGCCTCTGAATTGGGCCTATGAATTGAGTAGCTTTTTCATATTCGTCACACATTTTTAAATTTCGCCTACAATAGTCCCATACATGATTGTAGTGGAATATAGTCTATTAATATTTTATCCTATTAATACTTTATCACCGTGATCACAGTCGTGTAAGTAATCACCAGTTGATTACTGGTAGACAGTGATTTATTGTATATGTGCACATTTTCTGAAATTGTACGTTTATTTACAGTAAATATGCAAATTAGGCATTATGTAGGTAAATAACCAAAGATTTGATACAGCGTGATAAAAAATACTCCTTGTGGAGGATTATCATATTTATTTACTTTACTAATTTACAGTATATATTGACAATTTAATATAGGTATGGTTTTGCCCAATCAATTCATTCATAAACATGACAATTTTGGGGGTCTGGCTCATGAACTAAAAGCTGATTCTTCACCCAACTGGTGGAAAAGGGGTTTGAGTGTTCAGTTGTTTGGTTTGGGGATTTGCTGGTATGCTGTTTACAAGTTCATTGTTCTAGCTGTTTTTGTCACATGCAATGATAGAGCTTGTTGTAGCATCACAGGCTGTCTGGATAAAAGCAGAATAACACGCTCACGTGCGCGCGCACACACACACACACACACACACACACACACACACACACACACACACACACACACACACACACACACGTACATGCATGCGTGCACACATGCGTGCACACACGTGCAGCCATCGCAAGACACATAAAAAAAAACAGAGTTCATGGTGCTGTTTGCATTTGCATTTATTGTAATGTACAGTTCAGCACATTGACTGGAGTCCATCCAAGGCTTTAGCCTACACCAATGTTTGCCGAAAACAGCTGAATCCTGAACCTCTGTGGACGCGGTGGGGCGCTGGGGTGTGTTCTCTCCTCCGTCTTGGGGTTGGTGAAAGGGCCTTGCTGTGTGGAGTTTGCATGTTCTCCCTGGTGTACGTACACTACCCTCACAAAAAACATGTGGTAATCCTGGTCTCTGCGACTGCCTCCCCCTGGCCAGCCACGGTGGCTGATGCAGGGGAAGGGAACTCGTTGGAATAACGTGTTCCTTCCATGCACTACGTCCACCCAGGGAAAATGCCCCTGTCAGGTGAAAATAAGGCTTGGAGTCCTCATGCACTGAAGGTGGAATTAGATCTTTCCATTGCTCAATGCAGATGAGCGGAGGTACTGTAGAGGATTATATTTTTATCCCATTTGTTTGTTGGAAATTGCTAGCAATTGTCTACTCATTAGACATATAGACAACTGGGTGAAAAAAAGGAAAACAGAAAATACTGGGATTAAAATTGAGAGGAAAAAACAAATAAATAAACAGATGAAGATTATCTGTGCCTTTACATGGCTGCACATGCATCACATGCATGTTTGTATCTGCATGTGTTCATTTTGCATAGACAGTGACTCAGAACAGGATTATCAGAGGCCAGCTCATCTCAATGGCAATTGTCTGTGTGGTTTAAAGAGGGGTTACATTTGAATTAGTTGCACGATGAGGCTTGGGCAGATAGCCCTTCAAAAGCGACCCACACAAAAGAACAGATTCCAGCTTGATTGTCTACTGCAGATCTGCAGTATAAGAGAATTATATTGGCTGCTATATTGGAAATGCTGGTTTCTAATGTCAAGTTGATTAAAAAGAAAGAGTGACCCCAGCTGCTTTGATTCTTTTAGAATAGATGTATACCTTATTCTACAGATCATGTACGATTGATGTACAAACTGATGTATTATAAGTGTAACTAACTAGCTAACTAACTAACTAAAAATCAGTCCTTGGGAGGCAGTGGTTGTGTGTTCAAGCTCCTGCTCTGAAATCACAATGAAGTTTTGTGTGTGTGAACTGGCAAAGAAGCAGAGGAATTCATACACTGCTTGACATTTAAGATTAAACAGTTTTTTTGTATAAAGTTATATGTTCTGATAGTAATCACTGCTATCAAGTATTTGTTCAGTAACAGTAGCCATTCTGATTCCTCTAGCTCTTTAATAATCCATAAATTACATTTGTACAAATTCCATCGAATCAGGAGAGAAAACAGCCCCAAAGATAATTCATCAGCTTGTGGTCTAATTCCCATTTTGTCTTCTTATTTGTTTCGCCTAATATTATACTGTAAGTTCTCTCTTCTAATTGGATGAGCCCGGAAAATGTATATTTTCTGTTTATGAAAGAGCTGAAGAAACTACTTATGAATAAACACTTTGTGTATGCTATCGGAATATAGACTTATTTTCACAAACAAATATCACTTTTAATAAATTATTGACAAAACAACTTGGCTAGAACAAAATAACACTCATACCTTCTGAAATTGCTCTGTGCAGGAAACGTTTTTTGTAAAGAGTCGATTATATGTTTCAGTTGAGGTCTGGACATGCCGACCTTTCCAGAATGTCCCTCATGGGATCAATAAAGCTCTTATGACGAGAACATTCACAATGCTCATTTCACACCTTAATCCCTCATATAGTTCCTGTCAGGTGGAAACCTTATATGTCCAAAAATAATTTACTCTTTACTAAGAAGAAGAAAGATGTTCACAGGATCTATGTACGTAGTATAGACCTGCGCAGTGACGTCACCACCCCGGAAGTGTTTTCCCCATCCATTCAAGACGATTACAACGCGGACAAACCAACTCGTTTCATGACAAATCATATGACGCACACAATAATTTAACGAAGCGAAACAAAAAGTGCTGTATCCTGCCGTTTTCTACCTCTTGCTAATTAGATATTACATGATGATATTGTGTGTGTGATCATGTTTTCTCACGACCTGAGTTGGCGGTGTCCGCGGCGAAATCGTCTATATATAAATTATTTTCAAAAAGTCTGAGAAAAATGAATGGGGAAAACACTAGTGGAACTGGGGCGGTGACGTCACTGCGCAGGTCTAGTCAGAAGCTCTTGTACACAAGTAATGGGACAATCACAACAATTGACTTTTAGGTAAGCCCCCTCCCTCTCCACCAATAGCTTTCATTTATGATAAAACATTGTTTTAAAAAATAAATATCACACACACTTTTTTCCACTGCATAGGGCATGGCTTGTTGATGGATTTGGAAGAGATTTTGGAGGTCTGGTTCCAAAAAGGAACCAGTATTTATTGTGTAAAGTCCATGATATTTACATGATTGGAATGAATGAGCCCGGCTGGAAAGTGTCCTAGGTTGGACAAGAGGGTGGGGCTTACCTAACGGTCTATTGGTGCGAACTTGTGGTGATGTGGCTACTATGTATTGGTGAAACAGTGCCCCCTGTTGTCAAGGGTTGATGCCCTTATAAACAGAGCTGGAAGCCTGGAACAAAGCCATTTCTTGGACTGGTTGTGCACGCGCACGCGCGCACACACACACACACACACACACACACACACACACACACACATATGCAAAATCTTTCGTACAGCTGTGAATGCAGAACTTCCATCTTGTGGGGTGAAAAAGTTAATATCTCTCCACTTACCGTGATATCCCTGCTGTTCCACTTAGAGTTCGACAGGGAACCCGTCCAGCAGCAGCAGTGAGGACGATGAGGATCTGAGTGCAGGGGACAGAGAGGGTTATATCTGCGCCGTGTGCCTGGACGTGTACTTCAGCCCGTACATGTGCCACCCCTGCAACCACATCTTCTGTGAACCCTGTCTGAGGACACTGGCCAAGAACAGCCCCGCCAACACCCCCTGCCCCCTCTGCAGAACCGTCATCACGCATGTCTTCTTCCAAAAGGGTGAGAGAAAACAGCCCCTTAAAGGACCAACGTTGGTTCCTCCAATTAAAACGGATGTGCAATAATTACTGCAGCTACATCAGCAAACAATCAGTGGCGGATCTAAGCATAATCTAAGTATGGGGGGGGGGGGGGCTGCCTCACCAAGCACGATGGCATGCAAAACAACTGAAGTGAAGATATTTCAAATTGTTCATATTTAATTAATAAAAACACAACTACTGCTACTTGCTAACTACAGTTGTAGCACCACTAAACCAACAGCATTTCATCATTGGAAACAGAAAACTCTCTGAGTCAGAACTTTAGCTTTATACATGCTGCTACAACTGATGTTATTATTGATGCTTTACTTGCCGAGTAAAAGTCCTCCTGCCCCCCCATTGGAAAATCTTACATCCGCCCCTGCAAACAATGCAGAATTCATGCTGTACAACTGGATATACAGTATGGCATATTGACCACCGTACTGTAAACATAATCAGGCGTAAATTATGTTGGCATACAGTACTTGGCTCATGATGTGTGAATCCATGTAACATGGCATCACACATGCAAACATGACCTTCTATACCAATGAACCCTGAGAGGATTCCAGGTGGTCCCCAGCTAAATGGTGGACAGTTGGTAGCCAAATGGACCCTTATAGATCTGAAACTCCTGAGATCGTGAAATGATACCAAATGGACGGGTCCATTTGGTATAATTTTACGCTTTCAAGAGTTACATTATATTTAAACATCTGAATTACTTAACTTTTAACAGTCTGCACATTTAGAAAATGTAGATGAATTGTTATTTTGACCAACGTTTTGCCAGTTTATCTCTCCTAAATTGTAGACAAAAACTTGAAAATCCTTCGTTTTGGGTTCGTGAGACTCAACATCAAATGGTGGTCTAAACATCAATGGTGGCTAAAATGCAGTATAAATAGTGGGCCCTGGTATGAAAAAGGTTGAAACCCCCTGTTCTGTACTAGTCTTCAGTGAGCATTTTGTGATAATGAAGAGAAAAAGATGAGATCTAAAGTCTAAGCTGTGGAGAGGACTCAGCTGCAAGTCCCCCATAGGGAGAGAAGCACACAGTTGGCTCAGCTCTGGCCAGATGAGTCACCCTAGACCCAGACCACATAATGTAATACCATTCCACACCATTATTTGGATAGTTTACCAGTATAATAATAATGTATAAAGTATAAATAAGTCATTAATACTGTAGCATGACAAATTATGAAGTTTGTTTGAATTTTGTTTGCCATATTCTGACGAGTTGACCTCAATTTGCATTCAGTGACCTATTTTCATTGTGCCTTTGCACAAGGTATATTCACTTAATTCAAATATCATTATATTTTTTTTGTCTTTTTTTTGCTCCCTACTGTAGAGCATATGCACATCTTCTTACCAGGGCGTACCGGTCTGGGTTTCTCATTTAACTTACTTATTTTTGCTTCTTTTTTTTCTTCTAACTAGCTTGATATTCACAGCTGATTCACAGCTGATTAGATGGGGACATATCATGTCATACAGCAATCCAAGTCTGATTTGGATATATCTATGAATACCTAATGACGATACGTGATTCATTTTGGCCAACTTCTAGTGGTATGAGAGAGACTGAGACAAACAGGGACCCAAAAGCAGAGTGGCTGACCAGACACATTAAGGGCTCTCAATGGTGATTAGGTAGCAAGGATTTTAGACAAGATTCTTGTGTTGATTACCAAAGCCAAGGTCAGAAGGAGATAGCTATAGAGTGAAAAGAAGCTGGCCTATGTGTTGCTGCAGATGGTGATTTTTTTTTTCTCAGATTGCTTGAATATTGCATAAAATCAAGCATAATCTAAACAGACTCTGGAGAGGAGTAGGATAAGAGGCCTTCAGTCTGAGCTCATCTTCTGATTGTTCATGTGCTTCTCTTACAGAGCTGAATCAAACGGCAAGGACATTCTTCCCAAAGGAGTACCTCTCTCGGAAACAGAATTTCCAAAAAGCAAGTTGTGCAAAGTGGCCTCTACCAAGCTGCAGGAAACTTTTTCGCATCTTTGGAGGTAAGTTCAAATCCTTTAAACCTGACACCTTTGAAACAGTTGAGAATTAACCTTGCAGTAAGCCCCACCCTCTCTCCAGCCATGGGTTGGACAGGCTCATTCATTCATTGTAACTATCATCAACATTACACATTAAATACTGGCTCACTTTTGCACTTTTGGAACTAGACCTGCTAGGCCTGCTGTATATGCATTGGAAAAGTGTGTGTGTGTGTGTGTGTGTGTGTGTGTGTGTGTGTGTGTGTGTGTGTGTGTGTGTGTGTGTGTGTGTGTGTGAGTGAGTGAGTGAGTGAGTGAGTGAGTGAGTGAGTGAGTGAGTGAGTGAGTGAGTGAGTGAGTGTGTGTGTGTGTGTGTGTGTGTGTGTGTGTGTGTGTGTGTGTGTGTGCGTGCGTGCGTGCGTGCGTGCGTGCGTGCGTGCGTGCGTGCGTGCGTGCGTGCGTGCGTGCGTGCGTGTGTGTGTGCTTACTGCATGTCCGTGACCAGCTGCTCAATCTGTCCCCATTCCTATAGGCTTCCAGAGACAAGCTAGTCCCATCGCCCGGCGGCAGTTTCCCCATGGAGGCTATCGTCTGGACGCAATGGACTTTGAGGATTCCCCCCGTGGTTGGCGGTTTGACATGGACATGGTGATCATCTACATCTACTCCGTCAACTGGGTGATTGGCTTCTTTGTCTTCTGCTTCCTGTGCTATCTCTTCTTCACTTCTTTTTAACAGTCCTGTGAAGGACTGAACAGGTTGAAGCCAAACGTGAACTGGCTGGATGGATTAACCAAGAGATGGACGGAGATGCACGAGAGAGGACAAAGATGGAGACAATGTTACCGTTGGGCAGGTTAATAGCATGGCGGAACAACAATGATAGGATACCCGCATTTATCTCACGTCAATAAAGCATTGGAATGGGGAAATGTGTATAGGGTGATATTTAGGAATCCAGTGTTCTCTATTCCCTGTCTGTAACACGGCAGGTCCGGATCTGCTAATGTATTGTGGCTTCAGGGATTACTTTAGAGATAATTTATTCGCCCCTTAAAGGGACACTTCACCCTTTTTTGGGGAAAATAATAAAACATTATGTTACTGATGTTTAGAAGATTTAGGAAACTTTCTTGTGGTCTTTATGTGTTTAATATTGTCTTAGGTATCTTCGGTATTTTTAGCGCTGTCTGTGATGTCACAGACACTGGTCTCTCTTCCTTCCTGGACTACATGTTGTCTCAGTAAAGGCTCATTCGGAGTTCAGAATTTCGGTGGCCACCGCGAGCACCGCTCAGAGCACCGCGGCCACCGCTACTCCATAGTCCACTACCAGCACCGCCGCTCCTCATCCCTCCCCACCGCCCCGTTCTCCTCGCGTCCATTGTTGTTTATTCCCCCCTGTTTCTCTCTCTACTTCCTACCTGCCTCAATTATAATAATTTCTGCTGCTTTTATGTTTATTTCCTACTCTATTTATGTCATTGGGTGCAATTCCAGATCGCTTGGTGTAGCCAGGTATGGTGTAAGTCCTCTCATTGGCTGCATGGCAGCAAATCAGGTTTGGGGCCGTGCTCATTGGTTGCATGGCAGCAAATCAGGTCTGGGGCCTTGGGTAGGCCGAAAGCCTATACCACCAGCCCTGGGCCTGAGCTTACCAAATAATTACCCAGAATAATTAAAACCTGCAAGTCAAAAGGTTCAGAAATCACCTGACCCCCCCAATTAAAAATGTTACTGCACTCCCCTGCTGTGTTCATCATGATTTGAAGCCCTTGATGACTGGTTTTAATTATTCTGGATAACTATTTGGTAGGCCCAGGCCCAGGCCTGGTGGTATAGGCTTTCGGGCCTACCTCAAAGGCCCAGACCTGATTTGCTGCCATGCAACCAATGAGCACGGCCCCAAACCTGATTTGCTGCCATGCAGCCAATGAGAGGACTTACACCATACCTGGCTACACCAAGCGATCTGGAATTGCACCCATTGTCTCTATCATTGAATTCCCCCTTCCTTCCTTCTCCTCCTGCCAAGTCGCGCTGTGGTGTGCTGTGTGTTTTCTTTTTTCTTTTTTTTTTTCTTTTTTACCAGCCGTTAAAAACAAGCAGCCACACCGGTGCTCCAAGTGAGCACCGCTGCGGTGCGGTGGTTAGTAAAATCCGAGAGGAGGGCTGGAAAGAGCGGTGGATGCGGTGGTATGACGTCATATTGTAGGCAACGGTGGTCGCGGTGGGCACCGAAAATCCATCTCTGAATAGGCCTTTAGATGGCTCTCCCCCTATCCACAAGGACGAGCAGTGTACCAAAGCATTATGGGACTTGCTGTCCAGGGAAGTGTTAAATATTTTAAACATCATTAATCAAAAGGCTGAAGTGAACCAATCAGTGGAAGAACTTTCAATTCACTCATGTTCATGCAAGTTACACTCTGGCTCAACTGTAGGTCAAGATCGCCAGATCCAGATATTCATTTCCAAATGGTATACTCACTGCATGCCATATGGCATGCCTAAATTGTTGTAGCCACAGTTAAGCAGAGACAAGATTTGGCTTGACAGAGGCTCTTGATCTTGTGTTTTGCTCATATTGACTAGTGTAATGTTGGTTGTTTACTGGTTGTAAACAACCAGTAAACCAGCTAAGTTGGTTAACCTTATGGAAAGTTGGTTAGCCAGATGTAACTCTTGAGTGGCAATATTTTTATGCTCTCAAGAGTCACATAATTAAGAATTCTACACAATTAGAGAGTGTAGAAGAATGGTAAATTTGATTTAGTGTATGTTTGCCTGTTTTGTTTGCGAAACTTCAGCCTGGAATTGTGGACAGTTTTGGGTCTGTGTGGTGAAAATGTCGTCAAATGATGGTCCGTGGTTCAAATGCTGAATAAATGTTATCAAAAAGGTTGAAAAGAACCAATGGATTAGTGTGATCTGGTTTTGGTAAATTATTTGTTCCTGATTCGTCCCCAACTAATATTTGCATCAGGCCGATGCTGTAATTTACCCCCCCCACACACACACACACCTGTAGAAATTACTCAAGTAAGTACAGCGTATATGTACTTGACAAATCTATGTAATGTCGGCCACAAAACCAAATAGCCATTTTATTTTATTTTTCTTCCAATGGTGTCTTGGCTGCACCTTAAAGCTAACTTATTATGGCATAATACATGAGATTGTGGCATGAGATTTTACTGGAGTAATTGTATTTTTACTTGAGCCAGATTCCCAGTACATTTCTTTGCACTACACACATCAAACTGCAAAATAAATATATAAAATACAATGAATATTAAGCACACACACACACACACACACACACACACACACACACACACACACACACACACACACACACACACACACACACACACACACACACACATGCAGATTTTTCCAGAAGTACCTGCCAGCAGCCTGCTGGTCCCTGCCCCCTGGCTATTGCGGGTAGGGGGGACTGGCGGGGGCCGGCAGGGACCAGCAAGGTGCTGGCAGGTATTGGTGGCTGCCGCTCAGGGCCTGGTAGATAACCAACACTGCAGGTTTAATGTGCTGGCGGGGAGTCAGGGACTGGCACCTGCCGCGGCAGTTCCGTGTTGCACCGTGCTTGCGGTTAGGGTTACGTTAATGGTTTGATTAGGGGGCTATGGTAAGGGTTTGGTTAACGTTAGGGTTAGGGTAAGGGTTTGATTAGGTGGCTATGGTAACAGTTTGGTTAACGTTAGGGTTAGGGAAAGGGTTTTAGATTTGCCGCATAAAACATTAACAAATGCAGCGGCTATTCTCCGGCTGCTTCCACTGCCGGTAGTTGCACTCACTCCCTCTTGGACTATTTATATTTCTCACAATTATAACTATATCTCAACACTCAGGAAATATTATATGAATTCCATGAATCCCTCAGAGTAGCAAAAATACTGGAGTGATGAAAATGCATGGGTTTCCAAGTGGCTTCCAGAGTGCATACACAATTAGGCTTTATCTGTATGCTCCATTGCCTATGGACTGGCTGATTTATAGTGTAATACTATATAGTATACATTTACCCCTGCATTGTCACTTGAGTTAATTTCACAGAGGCTAACAAATATGTACCGTAAGATTCTGTTTCAAATTCATTTCCGGTGGATGAGCTCCTGAATAAAGTAACTATTTTCTTCTGGCCTTTAATTGAATACTAATGTGTATTAATATTTTGGATTTTCACTTTTATTCATCAGACTAATCAATTTGATGTTTCACTTTAGTTCCTCTTTGGTGTGAAATTGTGGATCATGTTTGTAGATCCATGCTGTTAAGTGAATCCTTCTTTATATTCATATTGTATATTCCTTGTGTAGATCTAGGTCATTTAGACCTCACATTGGAAATCAATGTTTTCATAAAGTGAAGCCCATGCCTCAACACGTGAAAATCTTGGCAAGGGAATGGCAACTTGCAAGTATTTATGTCTCAAAGGGGTGTTGTACCTTGAGGCATAACTTGTTTTTTATATGAAAAGAAAATATTTTGTTTTTTTGTGAAGTAATAAGTTAACCCCAGGAGGGAATTTACATATGTTTTACCTGATTGTGCAGTCAGCATTGTTTTTTAAAACAAATAAAATGTACACAAAGTAAATGATTGCAATTATTTTTTACACAATAGTCAATATCCTTACCATGTTGAGAAATGTTCAGACAGTACATTTTCAAACATTTTCCAAGAATAAAGCTTACGATCTTTGGGACAGCGATTTCTGCCATTTATTTGTCCAGTGAAAGAAAACCACAGACTGTAAAGTGTAAAAGGGGCAAAACAAAAAAAAGCTTGTAAAATGTATAAGCAATACAGTGAAATGTTATCAATTTATAGCAGCCAAGTCATCAATGCCAGTCCCCCTGTGCTTAAAATGTCATGGATGGACCAGGATGCTAGCTTGCAGATGAGGAATGGGAAGGGTTGGGATTAATGTGTTTGGGGCCTGGATAACATAAAAACTGGACAACTAAATCAAAGCAACGAATAACTCAACAACATGGAGCTGTTGCCCTCACAACCCAACTACGAATAAGCGGTTGAAGATGGATCATGAGTGAATGGGTGGATGGATGGATGGATGGATGGATGGATGGATGGATGGATGGATGGATGGATGGATGGATGGATGAGACTGAGAATATCTTACAATACAGGCATAAATGCAATAAATGTTGTTGAACATTACAAAATGTCTGGTTTGTTATTATTATTATTACTATTATTATTATTATTAGTAGTAGTAGTAGTATTATTACCCAAATGGAATTTAAATGGAGAAATACAACTAGTATCATGTCCCCCACCCTTACCTCTACCGTGCCTCTCCCTCCCATATTTTACAGACACTGCTCTCTACAGTACCTTCTGGAAAAATCCAAGAAGCCGTTAATCATTATTAATCATTAATGAATGAATAAATCATGTCACTGGTCACCGAAGGTCTTCTGGACACCATGATAAAGGCATAAGGCTCCGAACTGTCACCTGATGTGCAGGTTGTCAGGCTTGATCTGAGTAGACTATAAGAATGGTGGAACGGCGCTGTACACTTTCTGTCCATTACAATTACTTTTGATGCAGTAATTGTAATATTTTCCCTTGTGATTATTGAACATTCAATTACTTCAATGTTACTATAGCTTACTAGCCTAAAGGAAGAAGTGGATCGAATATAGAATAGTATGTTGAATTTACAGTTTATTGTAACATTTTCTCAAATGCATCTACTGAATTAATAAAACAGTGTCATATAGGCCAGCACATGTGTACCACCTCAGCATGGGTAGCCTCCAGCATTGTAAGTCCAGTATGTACTGTATGTTACTCATTCTCTGCCACACACTTATATTCTGAAAAGCCAAGCATAACCAAAAAGTTGGAGGTTGGACTGGTTTATTTGCATGGTTGGTTTCTCCTCACAAAAACAATGACACACTCGCCGGCTCCATCCCACCTCAGCTGAAACCAAGGGTCACTTCCACTCTTCACTATCATCCTGTATCCGTAGCCATGTCCTCCTGGCTAAGATAACTTACCGCAAATCCAGCCCTTTTTACACCAGTGTGACCCTAGTGTTGGGTGGCCTCTGAGCCTCCACTGTTGTGACCTGAATGTGAGGGGCCATAGGAGACCTGTACTGTTTGGCTATTTGGATTAATGATTGTCACTGCTTTGACTCTGGCAGCATCTGGTCTTTTGGATGATTATTGACTCTGACTTTGACTCTGACACAGGCTGTCTGTTGTTTTAGTTAGACCACTGACTGACCCTGTGTTTTACTTAGGCACATCTGCTTTTTGTTTATTAATGAACTGTGAGTCTGTGACTCTGATTAATTATGTTATTTTAATTTGTTACACATCTTTGACTCTATGCTGTTTTGAGTTAGTTGCTTATTATGTCTTTGACTCCTGCAATGTACTGTATAGTTATTTCGGTTTATTACTGCATCTAGATTTGATCCTGGAACACATGCACAAAAGGACTACAGAAATACACTACAGAAGGTTAATTGACATGCCCATTACGCTCATTTATATCTTTTGTTGTTCACTCTGTTATTGCTGCTATGACATCTACAGTAGATTGTTGAGGAAGTGTTGTGTATCTTCCTCGCTCTCAGTTGTGTGCGCGCGAGCGTGTGTGTTTGTGTGTGTGTGTGTGTGTGTGTGTGTGTGTGTGTGTGTGTGTGTGTGTGTGTGTGTGTGTGTGTGTGTGTGTGTGAGTGTGTGGGTGTGGGTGTGGGTGTGTGGGTGTGTGCCTGCATATGCATGGGTGACCTAAATATGTGCCTGAAGCATTTTGTAAATGTTTTTTTTTCTGAGACTTTCTTTGCAAGTACAATTAAATAATAATGCACCGCATACACGGCAGAATGGACTCCTAATTTATTGAAAATATCTACCTAGCAGTGTGGCCAAGGGATGACTGCTCAACTTAGCCCAAGCAGAAAACATTCCTTGGATTTAAGTTATTTTTAGAGCGTGTAGAAAAACAGTAAAAGATAAGATTTTAAGAGTACTCAGGAGTTAGGCATTAAAAAACTATTGTTATGCTTGAATAATGAATAATAACATCCTATTATCGTCTTATATTCAGATAACATAACAGACTAGAAATAAGGACATTGACGTTTTATGTAGGACAAGTCCATGTCTGCATTGCATGTGAGAGTGATGTAGGCTACTGTAGGCCTAGATAGATGGGCACGCTCATTTCCAGTTTCCACACGTCATTAGCCTACTGTGATGTCATGTAGTTAACCATTTGCCATGTCATGCATGGTCAAGACCCACAATCAGACAAAAGTCATCTTACAATCCTCAAGGGAGTAGCCTTATAGGGCAGTGGTTTTCAACCAGGTTGGGTGTGTGTGTGTGTGTGTGTGTGTGTGTGTGTGTGTGTGTGTGTGTGTGTGTGTGTGTGTGTGTGTGTGTGTGTGTGTGTGTGTGTGTGTGTGTGTGTGTGTGGTTCGTGGCTTGAATGCTGAATTAATTGGTTGAAAACCACTGGTCTAGGACTTTTAAACCTGTCCTAATTAAGCCTATATTGAAATGACAAAAGGGGAGGGAGGGGGCAGATGCTGTATGATGATGACGCTTTAAGACAGACTCTGTCCCATTTAAATTGTGGGGAAACAACTTACAGCATTCCTCGCGTTTTGTAGTCTCTGGGTGGGCGGGGGTCGTATAGGCCTACCTATTAGTATTCGTGTCCTATGGGTGCGCAGTGTTGCCAGCTACCGCGCCACGTCAGGCCTGTAGCAACTATACTCGTCTCATCATTGTGACTCGCCAACTGGGCCGGATTTAGCCAGCCCTACTAGGGTGGGCTGGAAGGATGGCAGGGTGGGCAACTCCATGGGTTTTATACGTTGTATGAAGCAGTGTTTTCAACCTTTCTGACACCAGGGCTGTTGGAAATATTAATAGAAAATATCTCCAATTAGGGTGATAAGGGCTGACGTATAGGCCTATAAGTCAATTTGTCCAACAACATTAGGAGATCATTTGGGGTTCAAGTTAACCTTTAGGAGTGTAACCAGTAGGTCCGAGAAATCGAAAGATCCCAGAATGGACTGAAATCACTTTGATAGTAAAATTTAAAGGATTAACAATGATAGGACCAGACTTAAAGCCAAACTGTAACATCGAAAAGAATAAATGTACTTCAGCCCATAAGTATCGCTTTAAGAGCAGTGGGAATACCCTTTAGGGTGGCCAAATGAAATCAGCCTAGAATAAAACACAACAGTAGCCTACTTACTCCACACCACAATAAACATTTTCCTCAAAAAGTAATTGAAACAAAGATGTCCACGCGTCAGCAGCATCATATTTAAAAATGATTTAATAATATTCCATTTTATATGGGGAGCAGCAGAAAAATCATCCACACAGTCTGTAGCATAATTCTCCTCCCAAGTTAACATGGAGATTCACAAGAATTTATTGAACATTAAAGGAGAATTGTACACCAGTTCTTTTAATCTTTATTTGCACTTAATTTGTTAGAAAAAAGTGGCCCAGGTGTTATTTTGTGAAAACACTCCTTAATGCCTGTTTCCCCTATCCTAAAATAGGCTTATAATGGGGCTAAGGGGTCAAATACAAGTACACCTATATACATCGCTCCAAAATGCAATTTTCTGCTATATATTGTCTCCCCACCATGTCACTAGTGTGTTAACCCTCACACTTTCACTTTCGTTTCAGCAGTGGTTCAGCGCCAAGCCCCCACCTTTTGAGACAGCTGAATCACTGCTGTACCAAAAGTGAAAGTGAAAGTGTGGGTGTTAACACACTACTGACATGGTGGGGAGACAATATATAGCAGAAAATTGCATTTTGGAGCGATGTATATAGGTGAACTTGCATTTGACCCCTTAGGCCCATTATAAGCCTATTTTGGGAGAGGGGAAACGGGCATTAAGGAGTGTTTTCACAAAATAACACCTGGACCACTTTTTTCTAACAAATTAAGTGCAAATAAAGATAATAAAAAAACTTTTGGTGTGCAATTCTCCTTTAAGGATGACACTTCTTTGCATAGATCAGAACTGTTCTGAACTGTAGTTCTGGAAAATTCCCAAACCTTAGCGAATGGTTTAAGAAGAGAGCGGGAGAGACGGTCTCACACAAGTGAGCAAGGTCAAATGCCGAATTATAGTTGATAAGATGGTCTGGACTCTGGGCTGAAATGAAACCAATAGTTTCTTCCTCATAACAACCAGAATTCGTGCAGGCCGTGTAATATCCACAAGGTCAAAAGCCTTATGCCCTAGTCAGGGTCCTAACCAAATTCCTAACCAAATGGACCCTTGCGGGTCCATTTGGTTTCATTTTTCTGCTCTCAAAGAGTTACATCTGGTTGACCAATATTCCAGAATTTAGCTGTGGACCACCTGGAACTCTCTCAAGGACCACTGGTGTGTCCTCAGACCACTGCTTGAAAACCACTGTGATACTACCTTTCGTTGGGTGGGCAGGATGCACGTTTGGGTGGGCTGTGCCCACCCCTGCCCCCTCTAGATCCGGCCCTACTCGCCAAGGTTAGATCCTATAGTATAGCCTACGCGATTGGAAACAGTCGAAGAAAGGGAGAAAAAAAGAAATCGGTCATCAGGAGCAAAATCGGCACATCCTATAATCAATCACTCTGGGTTTCCTCTGGCGGAGACATGAACGAAATGTTATTTCATCATCGGTGACATTGGCGACGGTATAGCCTTTTTTTGCTGAGTGTTTGCGTAGGCAAATTTGGCTGCACGTACGGCGCAGTGCTTTAACTATAACAGACCGTTATCATCATCAGTCAGTCGTCTTATTATTGGTGCTTAATGGAAAAGCGCAATCATAAAAAATGGTTGCATTTGGCGAACGTCCGTGATAATCAGATCATTCCGACAGAGAGACACAGTCTCAGCTAGCTGGAAGGGAAGGACTCCTGGACTGGGTGTGAAGACTGAAGGTGACTCGCTATATAGTCGAGTCGAGGCAATGCGGAGAGGAGTTGCAGCCTGCAGGCGCTCATCCATCCAGAGAGAGGCTTTTGTTTCTTCGACCACAGGAGGACGAAGTCAGGGAACAGCCAGAGCAATAACATTACTCAGATAAGACTGCATTCGGGTCTGTATAGTTGTCGAAGAACCGTTAAAAACAAATAAATAAATAAGGTGGGGGGAGAGGGAATAGCTGGGCACCATACACGGCGACAAGACAGGCTAGAGGTGGTGGTGGTGGTGGTGGTGGAGTTTAGGGGAGACGAGAGATAGAGAGAGAGGGGTTGGAGGAAAAACGTTCTGTATTAGATCTGTTTTATTAGTGCATGTGTATGCATGAGTTCTGCACCGAATGGGCGCAAGAACCGCCCCGCCAGATCCGCCGGGAACATCTTCCAGATCGGCAAACCGCCTTACCGAGACCCGGAGAGGAGAGAGAGCACCGAGAGTACCCGCAAAGCCCAGCGCGCCGTGGCCGACTGCAGAATGGTAGGTCTGCGACACGTCGATGCCTGCATGCTCCTACTGTATATCGGTGGTTTTCAACCTTTTTGATACCAGGGCCCACTATTTATTCAGCAATTGAGCCACGGACTACCATTTGATGACATTTTAGCCCCACATACCCCAAAACTAAAGATTTATTTCGCTTTTGTCCGCAATTCCAGACAATCTTCTTATCTAGTTGTGTACACTTGGGCTAATTCACATGATGAATATTTTAACTCCTCAGAGTGTAAACATGAAACCAAATGCATTTGGTTTCATTTTTACGCTCTCAAACAGTTACATCGGGTTAACCAACTGTCCATCATTTAGCCTGGGGACCACCTGGAACCCTCTCAAGGACCACTGGTGGTCCCCGGACCTGTGGTTGAAAACCTCTATCATAGGATACCAGCAGGCCAGTGGTCCTCAACCTTTTCAGGCGAGAATCCGACAAAGAAAAATAACGTTTGAATTGAACAGGGGAACCGGGCAATCCAGAGATGTACTTGGAATTGTAGCAGGTTTGTTGATATATTAGTGTATTTAAATATTGTGGAAAAACAGCAGATCTACAAGCTCACAAATCCTCGCAAAGGCGAGGTGTTGTGTGCTTGTAGCTCGACTGCTTTCACTTTTTCCTCCCCTTTCTTACAGTATTTGACAATTTATGACAATGTATTTTCTTTCTATTAAGTAGTAAAAAATGTCCCTTCACTGTTAGGCTACCTGGGGACCCCTGCAAAATAGACCCAGACCCATAGGCTGAGAACCCCTGCTTATAGGCTACTCTGTTATTTTCCCACCCTTCCTTTGTTCTAGTCAGGGCGATCAACTATCCCGTGTGTGGTGTGTTCATACAGGAGATAAAAAGACGAAGAATAATGCAAGTCATAATGCTACGCAATCTGTTTTTTGCATTGCATTTTGTTTTTGTTGCAGTAAAAGCCAGATTCATCCTCATAACCCCTTTATAAGCATAGTGAGCGTGTGATTTGCATTAGGTTGCTGAAAACGGCAGCCATAATAATTTGGATTGGAATGATATCCAAAGTATGCAGCCTATGGGTTGCACATTCATACAGCAGTGATGATGTGATGAACGCCACATACTGTAGAGTTCATAGGCTACCATATGAGGACATCCGAATGCAATGCCGGAGTTGCAGAAAATGAGCGAGAGATCTGTGTCCCAATCAATATGGATCCAATGCTGTGCAAACAACCAAACTTAGCATAACGGGTCGGTGGAAAGAAAGAAAGAAAGAAAGAAAGAAAGAAAGAAAGAAAGAAAGAAAGAAAGAAAGAAAGAAAGAAAGAATGCATGAATGAATTAGAAGATGTGAATTGTGTCAAGTGTGTCATAATGTTGCCTTTTTTGGATCTTGATTGATCTATGATTTCCTATGGCCTACTGCAAATATAGTTGCAGCCTATAAAACAGGTAAAACATATCATGACTACTGTGATGACTATTCTATTGGTCTACTATACAGTGACATATCAACAGCAGGAAAGTATGAGATAGTGTATAGTCTGTATTAGAAGTATAGCCACTGCTCAGCATTTTACTCTTACCGCTCAGGACTGGTATGTTTCCATGTTAATAGGCTGTGATGGTGTGTATGGGATTCTAATCACCGCAATTGATTCTTAGGGATCATATTCCATTCCCTATTGTATTTGTAATGTCATCTTGTGTAGATTTGAAGTCTTCTCTGAATGAATTGATTTTGGGACCATTTTCCATGTTGAATTGCAGATTGTTCAAGAATTCAACACGCTTGTGGCCCTGTACCGTGAGTTGGTCATCTCCATTGGCGAAATCACGGTTGATTGTCCCGCACTACGGGCGGAAATGCTCAAGACCCGAACTAAAGGATGCGAAATGGCGAGAGCAGCACACCAGAGCCTTTCCGTGATATCGGGGTGAGTGGAGAAGGAAATCAACATACTACTTGTAGGCCTAACCGGATTGGAGCTGTCCATGGTGCTAAAAGTGATAACCGTCCTGTCATGGTCACAGTGTTACATTTCTGCCTTTGAGTCATAATCAAGCCTGTAGTACATTTCAGAGACACTGGCCAACTTCATTCAGTGATTCAACACTCAGATTTGTGTCCATTAACTGGAACAAATAGGTCACCATACTGCATAATGGAAACTATAGCATACTGGTGGACCTGGTCAGCATTCAGCTCTTTGATAATTTACAGAAATATGAGATGAAACGGATGCTTTGCTGCTATAGAAATAGAATACAGAGGTATTTGATTTCAGTGACTTGCTGTCTGCACTTATTCCATACTGGAAGTAAGAAGAGCAAGTAAATCTTGGGATGTGAGAGAGACTCACAGGCAAAACAGAGATGCATGGATTTTTTTTTTAATAATTCAAGTTTTTATTTGACAAAATGTGCATGTGTGACCCTATATTTATCTATGAAAAGGATAAAACATAAAAAAGCTCATTTCAGTTGAGTAGAAATCTGTGCATGTATAATGTGAGGGCCAAAGTGCTTTGAAGGAGAGCAAAGAGCAACTATGGAACTGCAAAGGTAGTCTACCTTATAGCCAACAAATGGTTAGGTATTCAGCCAGCTCTTCATGGAGGATGTGAAGCTAAAAGTGTTTGCAGTGTATGCAATATTTGTCACTTTGCCAAACCCAAGGCATCATTGGTGCATTAGAACAGAAACATATTCTATCAGTACGAAACTATTACATGTATATCAGTATGTTGCTCTTAATTTGCGAGATAGACTTCACTATCAATACACCCTGTGTGTATGTATTTCTTCCAGTATGCTAACGAGAGGCTTGATGCGTCAAGCTGACAGTACCTTTCTCTAAAACCTCCTCAATGATTCAATAATTAATCCTCTTTAAGTGATTTTAGAATGTGTATCCTTCAGCGTCTGTTACACGCATGATAAAATCTTAGTATCCCATGCAGAGGAGTTTCTGAGCCACACATCCGCGTGACAAGCTGTTCTCACCCATGCCGTGCAGCCAGGCAATATGCATGGAACATGCATGCTTCTTGTCTTTTATGGACATGAATCATACAGGCAGGAATGGAAGCAAACTCATCTCAGTTTCTTTTTCATCACAAGGCTCGAAATAGCCTTCCTGTTAGAATCTTAAGTGAATCACGGCAGTTTATTTGTATACAGCCTTCCTTCAGTGTTGCATTACTGTAATATAAAGGCCTTTTACGCTCTTCACTGCTCTTTTCCAGAAATGTGCCCTATAATTAAACAATTAGATGCAATTATATCAGGTCCTCTCCAAGACTGCAAGTACTGTCCAATCCATTATAGTGCTGCACTTGAACTTCCTGCTGCTGTAATAGAAATGGAGTTGGTGTGATAACATTAGCAAGAACACTAAAGTTACCCACTAACAGCATCAACATCATTGTCACTATCACCAACGAATATTTAAATCCTCTTCTCTGAAAGTTCTCCCGGCCATTTCCATGTCTGTCTTCAGCAAGAGAGCTTGAATTAGCCAGCACAGATCATTCCCTTTTAATCAAATAAAGCCAGCCAGTGTCTGAATGGGTTGAGTGATTCGGGGCCTCTCCAATGTGCCAGAGGAAAGATGATAAGCAGGATGGCATTGATGACAGCTGTACTTTAGATACAGTAGCAGTCGAGCACTATGACAATATAGTAAAGGACAGACTGCATGCATTCTGCGGTGGAACATGTCCGGTGTTAATGCCTTACGAGCAGAGGAGCAAATTTCTCACCGTTGCTCTTTCCTCATTGATGTACAGTATCATCAATATCATCAGCTTTAGCTTTTCCTTTTGATATTTTATGGGCATATGCATGCAGTTACAGTATATTGGAGGGTTCTACAGCAGCTTCTTCAAAGGATCCCTGGCTAATAAACCAAATATTTCACTCATAGAAACTACTCCTGTTGCAAGTTGATGTGATTATGTACTGTACATGTGTGGTACAGCCCCATGGAATATAGAATGCACATGCTAATAAAAAAAAGTACTGTATTTAAAAAATATTGAACATTATCTTAGGATAATTATTACTTTTTCTCCCTTAACATATGCATTCCATACATTTCATAGGGCTAGACCATGGACATATGACACAATCCACTTGCAGCAGGCGCAGTTCCTATAGAGTGAAACATTCTTTATTTATGCACATTACCAGTAGACTAAGGAAGACATCACATTGTGACGCTATACCATGGCACTTTACAGTACAACTGTATAGGTAATACATTAAAAAGTATGAGAGAAAGAGATGGTGGGCAAAGAGAGATAGAGAGAGAGAGAGAGAGAGAGAGAGAGAGAGAGAGAGAGAGAGAGAGAGAGAGAGAGAGAGAGAGAGAGAGAGAGAGAGAGAGAGAGAGAGAGAGAGAGAGAGAGAGAGAGAGAGAGAGAGATCATTCAAGCATTCAAGCGTATTTATGCAATTATTGCTGAGAGTATTATTAGTTTGGGTCTTCTAACCTCAGCCAAGTGACTTGTTTTGCTATTTAGCTTTTCAAAAAAACAAAAAAAAGCAATGCACTGAACCTGTTCATGATTGTTCATTATTTTTTGCCAACTGCCCAATTTATTTATTATTATTTTTTTTGCATAATCAAACCTAAACAAATATGACATCTGCACTAAGCAACGTCTCTGTTTTGAGGTCTGGATAGTAACTTATTACCTCTCTTTAAAGTCAAACATACTGTATGTTCTTGGTTCATGATATTCCATACATGGTTGATTATCAGTGTCTGTTTCACTGCAGGCCAGAGGATGGGGAGATCCACCCGGAGATTTGCAGGCTCTTCATCCAGCTGCAGTGCTGCCTGGAGATGTACATCACTGAAATGCTCAAGTCGGTCTGTCTGCTGGGCTCCCTGCAGCTTCACAGGAAAGGTAGGAATGGCTTGGCAGTATAGGGGGTGGGAATGCCCGTATGGACAGGTTTCTCGTAGGAGATGCTTAAAACATAGGATGGGGGCCCTAGTGGACAACCTTTTTTAATAATAGGATGTTAACAGGGTATATTAACAGCAGGATACGGACACCAGGATACTGACAAGTCAATTCAGGATACTGAGACCCAGATATTGACACCGGGATGCTTACAGGATACTGACACCAGGATGTTGACACCAGGATACTAGTCTCATGTTATTTTCAGAATCAAAATGCTTCCGTCATGCACTATAGAGCAATGGAAAAGCTATAATTAGTAAAATATAAAGCAGAAGTGGAGACACTTAATGTTTTCTCTTAAATAGAAAACATCTAAGTATATATACTGTATAGTAGTGTACAGTATATAGCCTGTTTTATCTTCATGTCATGATTACGAACAGAATATAGTATCGGAATTTAAAAAAGACCACTACCCTGTAGTGATTACTTTTCTGCCAATTCAATCAATCAGCTTCCTTACTCAGATTTCAGGAGGCTTAGTCCCAGACTTTACATAACATTGCAGGGATTGCGGAATAGTTAATAATAATAAGATACTCACATCTGATAGATCTTAGCATTAAATCCAACCGCTATAGACATAAGCATAAATAAATAGGGAATAAAAAATAAGTGACTGCAGTGCACACCCCTGTACCACCTCCCTGGTCTTCACATTAAACACACAGTATTAAATCTGCCTTACACACCAACCTCAGAAGCCAGTCAATCACAGCAAATAGGAATGAATGTTTGGTAGTAGCGACAGAAAGGAAGGGCTCAGCACAAGGAGCTGATGGCAAAAATGGATAATGTACACCTTCTTTGCTGACTGGTTGATTTAGGAATTGAGCACACGATAGAGGACAAAGTCTGACGTCTTTTCCGCCATGTTTGGAGTTTTTGAATGGATGTGGATGGGAAATTTCCCATCCACAGCCATTCAAAAACGCGTCACGTGACCTAAAAAGGCGCTGGTGCGCCCAGCGCTTTACAGAGCATTAAAACCCAGACTGCGGCCACCTATGGCCGTAACAGTAGTGTGTCCCAATAGCTGAGAGGTTATAGATGCATAGGCACAGACAGTACACGTTGTGAGTCCTTGGCTGGATTCCCAATAGGCCAGACCATTTACCATTCACCCATTCTCTGTGCAGATTTACTGTCTCTCGTCTACATTATACTTCATAGCACAAACCTGCCGCTCAACAAACTTTGTACAGGAATTTAGTTTTCATTTTTGGGTCTTCTAAACTCAGCCAAGTGACTTGTTTTGCTATTTAAACTTTTCAAAATAGCGATGCACTGAACCTGTTGAAAATGGGTTATTCATCATGACTTGGAATCATTGTGTTTTTCATGTGTGGTTTAGGTAAGGAGTCCTGTGGGCCTCCCAGGATTGACAGCAAGACAGAAGAGAGCTCAGAGATCCCCATCCTGGAGGACACATCCTCTACACCCACAGACTGTCCTCAGCTCTGCTGGCAGGTGGCCACTGACATAGACAACATAGAAAGGTGGGTTGAGAGGTGAACTGGTATACAGCATGGACAACTTGCACATGCACATAGGTATTTACATGCATCTGCATGTATGCATGTGAAATTAATTCATGCCATGCACAGGATGTCCAGGGACTGGAGTCACAAGTTAGCCAAGTTAGCATTAGTACGATGTCCCAATAATCCAGCATGCATAAATCCGTCTAACCAATATTTCGATCATAGAGCCCCATACGAACCCTGTCTCCAAACCCTAACCACGCACGGAATCCGGAAACCGACCACATAGTCCCTGAGACTAAAACATGCCCACTAAAACATGCCCACTGTTTTTCCTGTGTTGTCCCTGTCAAATAGAAACATATGCATGTACACATTTGTGTGGATGTCTGTGTATGTGTGTTTGAGAGACTGTGCAGGTACTGCGCATGCATGCAGTTTCAGTGTACTGCACATTTTCCACTATTCTGTTTGTGACTAGTTTGCAGCTAATTTACTGGTTGGTGTATTGATTGCATTCTTTTGAGGACAAATTGGTTAACTTAAAATAATATGTGAAAGTCGTGGGAATGCATGATGTGTGGTAATTATTATACAGTAAAGTAAAAAAAAAAAGTAAAAAAAAAAAGTAAAAAAAAAAAAAAAAAATATATATATATATATACACCGTATATATATATACACCGTATATATATATACACCGTATATATATATATATATATATATACCGTATATATATATATATATATATATATATATATATATATATATATATATATATATATATATATGATCTGTCTTTGGCCAGGGATATGAGAGAAATGAAGAACCTTCTCACTAAACTCAGGGAGACCATGCCTTTACCACTGAAGAACCAAGGTAGGATTTTTTGGCTTTTTACATTACCTGTAAGGACCTTTTTCAGATGTGATGTGATTTTTAATGTGATCCGTGCCATACGATTTCTGCAGTACAATTTCTGCAGTCAAGTGTGTTTGTGAGTTTTACCTAAATATTGAACGAATGACTGATTGATACCTGTAAGAATGATTTGGATGCAACCTGTACAGTACATGTAGCACTTTTTGAACGTGATCTAAGGGCTAATTCAAACCTGCAAGTGTACAAATAACCAAATGGATAAGAAGAATCAGACATGCACAAAGGATCTCAGTGCATGTCTGTAGATGAGCAACCGGAATGGCTGATTTGGCTGCCCTGTTCACTCAGGCATGTGTTCGAGAGGGAGGGGCTGAAATCCCATCAGAGGGCACTTTTGGACAAAAATAGTGAAAATAGCAGATCTACCGATCTATTGCTCCAAGACACGTGCAGATCTGCTATTTTGGGGGCGCAACACTACACTCGTAGTGCTGCGCCACAGCTAGTGGAGATGTGATGTAACAATCCTGATTTCTTAACAAATTTGTAATACTATGTTCAAGTTCAGGATACTTCACAAAAAAGCAATTCCCCTTGCGGAGAGGGCAATTGTTTTTCAGACAGGTAAAAGGGGGCAGGGGCCGAAGCCTCCCTTTGATGCGTGTCTGTGTGCTCCTGTCCAGATGACAGCAGCTTACTGAACCTGACCCCCTACCCGCTGGTCCGACAGAGGAAGAGGCGCTTCTTTGGGCTCTGTTGCCTGGTAACCAGCTAAGGGGCCCTGCCTTCCTTCGGTGGGAGGCGGAAACCAACACACCATTACCCACTGTTCTTCACCACTTGTGTCTCCCACCAATCGATTACTGCCATTTTCAAGTAAATTCCCCTCTCTCTCTCTCTCTCTCTCTCTCTCTCTCTCTCTCTCTCTCTCTCTCTCTCTCTCTCTCTCTCTCCCTCTCTTTTTCTTTTTTTTTTCTTTTTAAAGCTGCCCATTTTATAATTTTATTTTGTAATACAAAGAAGAATTGTAATTGCAATGTAATGAAAACAATAGTCACGGACATATATTTTAAAATATTTTGCAACAGATTTTTTCCCTTTTTTGGTAAATGAAGTCAGATACCTTGCTTGTCCAGTGTAAAGCGGGAATGAGAGGTGAAATGCTGTCAATGTTCGATTACTTCCACAAAACATGATTGCTGAGTGAATGCGTTGAGGATTCATGTAAAACAAGGCAAAGATAATTGTTTGTTTGTGTCAGAAAAAACGTGTAATAACTTATTAATAGACCCCATCCAAATACTTAATGGGTGGCACTTGCAATGACAGAGTTACAACTTTGTCTGTCCACACAAGTTGGCAGAACTGTGCAGAATACGTTTGTAGTGTATCAATGTCTATGTTTTCCGTTTCTTGCCGTTTCTCTTCTTAAATGTACTTAAATTAATTTAGTCTTCCATGAACCAAATACCTGTACCCAACTTTTACTTTCCTGCTTCAAAGAGGAATATATGATACAATACTAAAAAAAAAAAAAAAAAAAGATGAAATAAAACTTCTTTGCACACAATATCTATCTATAAATGGAGATGTTAGAACTTGTATATACACATACTCTTTACGCAATGCGCTATATGAATTACTTTCAGATTTTGGGTTAGTTGGCAAAGAATCTGTTCTGTTGCCATATAAGCAGGGAGAGCCTCCCTATGTCTGGTGCAATCAGTGCTGGCAGGCGGTAGGCAGCATGGGTCTTGCTTATTACTGATTGTGATTAATGTTTAGGGCATGGTGAAGATATTGTAGTCAAAGCTGATAAAAGCTATAAGTCATTTTACATTGTTAATAAAATACTTTTGTTATTGAAAAGTATGGCCAGTCTCTTTTCTGAAAAGGTGTTTTTCTTTATATTGTTGTTTTTGTTTGTTATTTTACTCATTGATTTAATATGCATTTAAACTGCAGGTTTAATCCACCGCTTTATCCACTAGATGGAGACAAAGGCTCATAATAGCAAGTCAATAAAAGAAAGAAAACTGATCTCACTTGGGTACAGGAATCTGGAAGTATTGACAAACTGATCAGATCCACAGAAGGAAAACCGCTTTCAATATATAACAAATAATACAATAGAATACACCATAATTAATCATCTCAAATATCTCTGGAAACTACTAAGCTTTTAAACACCTGCTGACCCCATTGTGTCTACTTGCAAACAGGTCACATGCACTTGTATGTCCTTCATTGCACTGAGGATGTCACTAACACTAGGGTGTTAGTGACACTTGGTTTGTTATTTGTAGTTAGCTTTTTTAACCCTGAATATACTGCAGAAAATGGATCTTATTCTAATTGTGCTATTAAGCCGAAAGTGAAAATAAATATGAAGCATAAACTGAATGCCAATATTACATATAATATTAACACATTTTGGATAATCTTCTGTTGTCTAAAAGGCAATCCAATGAAGGGGTGAATGTGTAACACACATACTCACAGACTGGCTAAATACACACACTCACATGTATCTGCACACGAGGCAGAAATAGAATGTCAGTGGGGAGTCTTGTTGGCAGACGGTGGCATGTCTAGTTTGCAAGGTGAAGGGCGTGCACTGAAATAGAGCCTTTTATTCTTTCTAACTTCATCACATCATTTACAAATAAATAAAACTGAAAAAATGAAAAATAAGAAAACTGCGCAATGTGACTATTCTCCAATCAGTGTGCATAGGCATACGTACTAATATACACCCCCAATATGCACCCCACTTGCTGACACCTACAGTACAGGCCCAGAAGGGCTACCCTCAACTACCAAATGACAAGAAAAGTGAACCCTGAAACCTATGCATATAACCAGTGGATTTTGTGCCACGCGTCTGAATAATTCCATTCAAAAAGACAATCAAAACACAATGTTCCACAAAGACAATTGACACAACACTGCGGAATACAGAATAGGCCTATTGTTTTGATGAAGTCTGATGCTATTCCTTTTTTTATTTTTTTATTTTTTTATTTACCGTGATCATTGTACAGTATGTTTAGATGCAGTTTTGCATGATGAAATATGAAGGCCTGGGTTCAGGTCCCTGCTCTTAAAGTGTGTTTACTGGGATAATGACACTTCAAATGCCATCAGCAGAGAATTAAACACATTCTAGTTTTTGGGGGGATTTTCATATAAAATACAAACCTCAAAGATGATAAGAAACAACATAATATATTATGTTGCCCGAAACCATGAACTACAGTAGTGTAATTCCAACAGGTGTAAAATATATATAAATGTAAATGTAAAATAAATGTGTTGTGTTATGACTCCCCCTGTTTAGATGCCCATTTATTATTATTATTATTATTATTATTATTAAGGGATCAAGCAGTCCACGAAGTGGACCTTGATCCCTTCTTGTTTTTGTCTCTTTTTTCCTCCTTCCACCAGAAATAGCTGTTCTGGCTGAACCGTGCAGTCGGTTTTCGCGAAAATTGGTAATCTGGTAGAGGGTGATGCCAAACGGTGATGATGCGAAGCCTGTGACCACTGGTCAAATGGTGGCGCTATAGCACTCAACTGAAATTGCAAACTTTAAACACTCATAACTCATGAACTGCTCGACTCTCAGAAATGTAACTTTGGGTTACTTCAGTAACCTCAGTTGTATAAGTGACTCGAAGAAGAGAGTCATATGGGGTCCAAGCCACTTCGTGGCGCTGGCACAGAACACTTCATACACTCACGAGCTAATTTTATTGGTTCGTGGAGCTATCACTCAAACCGCGGACCACCGTCGTACCGCCAGGTATAAAAGCGGTGGGCGTTGCGATTGAGTCATTCCTATCAACCATTTTTCTGCCGCCTGCCAAAGCAGACGGGCAGTTCGATGACTCTCTTCTTCGAGTCACTTATACAACTGAGGTTACTGAAGTAACCCAAAGTTGTCTTAAGTGCCTCTCTCGAAGAGAGTCATATGGGGCATCATAAAACTCCCGTATGATAACCCCGGCTGACAGGAGTGCTCCACAGTGCCCCCTCCGACAGAAAAGCACCTCACCACATGCTACATGTGTGCGAGTGCCCCTTCGCCAAGGAGGCCTAAAACGTGACTAATAAATTAAAAAAAATAGTCACATCAAATCGGCTCAGGGTGCAGGGGTCTGGAGTGTAGCAACATCCAAGACCGCGTGCGCCAACGATGTGGGAGCCACATCCAGGTTGTAATACGTGGCGAAAGTCGACGGAGTCGCCCAACTCGCCGCCGCGCAAACATCCTGTATCGGAACGCCCTTCGCCAGGGCCCAGGATGCAGACATGCCCCTGGTGGAATGCGCCCGCAGACCATCAGGGAGGTCCACTCCACTGGAGGTATAAGCCAACTGTATGGCCTCCACAATCCATTGCGAAAGTCGAACCTTCGTGATGGGCTTTCCCTTGCGCAGGGCCTGAGGAGCCCAAGCAACAAAAAGTTGATCCCCCAGCCTGAAGGGCGCCGTCCTCATCCTATACACTCTCAGTGCCCTCACCGGGCACAGACAGTTCAGCCTTTTGTCCTCCTCCGAGGCAAAGGGTGGCGGATGAAAGGCCACCAACTCCACCGGCTCACAGCCAGATGGAAAGTTCTTTGGCAGGAACGAGAAGTTCGGTCTGATCGTAACCCTGGTGTCATTGCCACTAAACCTCATGCAACTTGCGTTGACCGAGAGTGCATGGATATCGCTGGCACGCTTTGCCGTCGTCAGGGCGACCAGCAGAGCAGTCTTCAGCGACAGGAACTTCAGGTCCACTGTCTCCAGCGGCTCAAAAGGGGGCTTCACGAGAGCGTCCAGCACCACCGTCAAATCCCAGGGCGGAACCAGGGATCTAGTGACCGGCCTGAGGTGCAAAACACCCTTCATGAACTGCCGTACCAAGGGGTGTTCGCTCACTGGGCTGTTGTTAACGCCCAGGTGGTAAGCAGATATAGCCGCCAAGTTGACTTTTACCGAGGACAAACCTAGACCCCTGTCTAGGAATTCCTGTAGATAAGTCAGGATGAGACCCACCGAGGCCTGGAACGGCAGGACCTCGTTCGGCCTATCCGCACACCACCGCACAAACAGCTGCCACGCTGCATTGTAGCGACGTCTGGTGGACGCGGCCCTGGCACTCAGCATGGTCTCAATCACGTTCGGTGGAAGGCCAGCTAACTCGAATGGGGACCCCTCACGGGCCAGACCCATAAGTCCAGGTCCTGCGGGCGCGGGTGGAATATCTCGCCGCCGGCCTGAGTCAACAGGTCCCGCCTCAGCGGAAGCTGCCAGGGCTCGTGATAAAGAAGCGGGACCAAGTCCTGCCTCCACGACCCCCAGGCCGGGGCCACCAGCAGCAATTGGACCTCCTGAGTCCTCACTCTGGCCAACACGTGAGGGATCAGATCCAATGGCGGAAATGCGTAAAGCAGGGTCAGGGGCCACTGGTGAGCTAGAGCATCCAAGCCCATGGGTGGGTTGCCCTTCAGTGAGAAGAAGAGAGGACACTTCGTGTCCTCTCTCGTGGCGAACAGGTCCACGGTCGGTGTCCCGAACCTGTGCCAGATCTGGTTCGCCACCTGAGGATGGAGAGACCAGTCGCTGTAGCGGAGCTCCCCTCTGGAGAGGAGGTCCGCTGCAGAGTTCTGCAGGCCAGGAACATGGCAAGCTGTGAGGGAAAGAAACCGTGTCTCGCACCACACTAGCAACCTGTGTGCCAAGGAACACAGGTGTGCTGAAGTGAGGCCCCCCTGCTTGTTGATGTAGGACATCGTCGTGGTGTTGTCCGTGCGGACCAAGACGTGGTGTCCCTGGAGAAACGGCTCGAACTCCCGCAAAGCGAGAAAGACGGCCATCAGCTCCAAGTAATTGATGTGGGACGTCCTCAGATGTGCGTTCCACAGACCCCTGGCCGACCGGCCCTCGTGCGTGGCGCCCCAGCCCGAAAGGCTGGCGTCCGTCGTGACGACTTTTCTGGACAGGGGTAGGCCCAAGGGCACCCCCTCCATCAGTCTGTGACTGTCCGACCACCACTTCAGGGCCAGTGCGCAGGCCGGAGAGACCCTCACCCGGCGGCGCACAAACCTGGTGGGAATGTGAAGCGACCTGAGCCACCTTTGAAATGGTCTCATGTGCAATCTCCCCAGACGTACCAGGGAGATGGCCGAAGCCATGATGCCCGCCATCCTCAAACAGTGTCGCAGCTGAAGTGTGCGTCCTGGCGTGAACAGTGACACACACTTCATTAAGTCGTCGATCCTGTCGTCGGACAGCCTCGCCGTGTAGGCCACTGAGTCCAGTTTGATACCTATGAAGTCCGTGGACTGCACAGGTGTCAGTGTGCTCTTGGGGAGGTTCACGACAAAGCCCAAGGAGGAAACATGGGCCAGCACCCTGGCTGTTGCCCTCATTGCCTCCGCCTTCGAGCTGGCCATCACAAGCCAGTCGTCGATGTAACTCGCCACCCTGAGGCCTTGTTGACGCAGGGGTGCGAGGGCTGTCTCTGTGCATCGCACGAACACCCTGGGACTCAGGGACATCCCAAAGGGAAGAACCGTGTACTCGTACACTTTCCCCTGGAAACCGAACCTCAGGAACTTCCTGTGGGGCGGGTATATAGGGATGTGAAAGTAGGCGTCCTTTAAGTCTATGGACGTGAACCAATCGCCTGGGCGTATGGACCGTACCAGAGACTTGGCCGTCAACATTTTGAACACAAACTTTTTCAGATGTTTGTTGAGTGCCCGAAGGTCCAGGATGGGACGCAGCCCCCCCCCCTTCTTCTTGACCAAGAAGTAGCGGGAGTAAAACCCGCTGCTCTGATGGTCGCAAGGCACCTCCTTGACGGCTCCTTTCTCCAACAGAGAAGTTATCTCCTGCTGGAGAACAAGGCTCGCCTGACCCCGTGCTTCGGTGAAGAGTACTCCACTGAACTTCGGGGGTCTGTTCGCAAACTGGAGTCTGTACCCCTTCGCAAGAGTGCGCAGAACCCATGGGGAGGCATCGCAGCCTACCCATTGGGAGATACGCTTCGAAAGTGGACCCAGCCCCACAGAGCGGGGTAGTCCCCGTTCCGTGGTAGAGAGGTCCATTGTGCCAAAAAAAAATTCGGCATGACCCGTCTCCCTGGTGGCGTTCCGGCCCGCCACAGACCTCATGCCCTGTCTCTCTGCTTCGGGGAGCACTTGGGCTACCCCTAACAGAGAGTCCCTGGTCCCCCGACAGTGCATTTTCATTGTTTTTGTGTGTATTTTGGGCAAAGCCTTTATTACAGAACAAAAAACATGTGCTTTCGTGCGACTGTGCAGCTCGGCCACAGACCCACCCGTGGTGGGGACCTGGGTTAAGAGCTTTCGCCTTTTCGAGGGCGGCCCCAGCGTGCAACCCGCGGCTGCTAGCGCTGGGGCGAGGCCCAAGGCGGGGGGGGTAGGGGGGAGCGTCTGGGCACGCTTCCCCTGGAGACGGGTCTGAAGTGCTACTTCCTCTGCTGAGGCCTGCCAGACCGAGGGGCTGGCTTCTTGGCCTCGGCTTGTGGAGCTGGTGGGCGGCGGCGCTGGTCACGGTTGCGTTGCTGCTGACCATCTCTCCCCTCGGCGGACTGGGTCCTCGGTGGAGGTCTCTGTGCGTCGGCTCTGGGCTGGCGAGGGCGCGGTTGCGCCTGCGTCTGCTGGCCACCGGTGCCGCCGTCTCTACGGCCTTGGGGCCACTGCTGGCGCTGGCCAGCGTATGGGGCCTGGGGCCTCCGCTGTAGGGCAACTGGGCGAGGAGTCAGGGCAGCGAGTGCTTCACAACCTGGTCTCTGCTCTTCCACGGCGAGCGCCATCCTCTCGAGGGCCCCTTTGAAAAGGCCCCCCGGGAGGATAGGGCCCTCCAGCAGGTCCCTCCTGGTTTCGGCGTCCAGCTTGGGGTTGACGTCGAGCCATCGGACGCGCTCCGACATGATCACTGCAGTGCCTGCTCTGCCAAGCAGGGCGGTGGTGCTGCAGACGAACTTGATGAGCTCCTGGTGGATCCTTCTCACCTCAGCCAGCTCCCTGGGGGTGGGGGGGTCCCCCAGCCCACCAAGGGTGAGCGAGAGAGACTGCTGTAGCAGCGAGATCGTGTTGAGGTGCTTACCAGCCGCAGTGAGAAGGCTGTAGAGCTTGGAGCTGGCGTTGGAGGCTTCCTTGCAGCTCTTGGGCAGAGTAGGCTCCTTGGCTAGTGGCCTAATGCGTGGCGCAGTGGGGTCTAGTAGGTAGGCTCCCACTGTGGGACCAATGGTCGGCAACCCCCCGAGACCTGCTGCATCCATGTCCACAGTGTCGAATGGGACTTTTGTGTTGCGGAGGGTGGGTGGGGTAGCATTGGGCACCGCCCAGTTCGCCGTAAAGTAGGCTTTAAAGCCCTGAGCCAGTGGGAGAATGGCTCTCCTTGGCGGAGCCTTGGCTTCTGCTCCAGGCCAAGCGTCCTCCGGGTCTGGTGGGGGTGCTGCCTCAGGCCAGGCACGGCCGGTCTTGACTGCAGCCCGGCGGAGGAGCTCCGTCAGGTCCCATTCCTCTGGTGGTGGGTCGTCACGGGGTGCAGCTCCTTCGTTAGCCTCAGGTGCGGCCTCGTCGCGTGCCCCTGGTGAGGCTCCACCCCGCGCCCCGGGTGGGTCGTCCTCACCACGGTCGCGGCCATCCTGGGACCCGCCGTCGTCGTAGAAGCGGGTCGCCGGTCCCTCAGCATCCCCGTCCGCTGCTTCCTCATCGTAGCCGACCACGTCTATGACTCTATACTCGTCTTCAGGAGAGTCCTGGAGGCGAGTAGAGTCATCGAAGGGCGCTGATCTGTCCATGTATTCCCCCCACGACATACCAGTTGGCAACTGGTAGCGGGGCGGGAGCACCATGTAACCAGCGTCATCCTGCCTGAATGAGGACTGGAAGTTAGAGCTGTAGCTCTGCTCTTCTCTAAAGGAGGCGAAGGAGAAGGAAGCTGTCGGCTGGCGATGTGTTGAGGGTTCGCCCTGGAAGGAATCTGGATCCACATCAGACCTGGCAGCCTTCCTGACGGGTGGGGGGCATCCATCATCATCCTCGTGCGCCTGCCTGGCTGTCGGTGGGAGTCGGGGCCTGGCGCCGGTGGAAGTGGCGCAGGGGCCTGGCATCTGTCTTCCACCCGGAGGGTGGGGGAGGCAGGGCCACTCGTCTCGGGCCAGGGTGGAGTCTTCCAATCTGGCCCTAAGTCTGGTGAGTCTTCGAGCCTTCTCCCTGTCGGACAGCATGGTGCAGCAGGGGCATTTGCCTGGCACCTCGAAGGCGTCCCTCGCATGTGGAAGGTCCAGGCAGTACATACACAAGGAGTGGTGATCGCCTGGTGAGAGTAGGTTGTTGCAAAACCTGTTAAAACAGGCACGGGGGAGGGGACCCTCATCGTAGTCGCCTCCGGTAGCCATCTTGAACAGCTGCTCTTCTCCCTTTTTTTTTTTTTTTTTTTTTTTAAGGAAAAAGGAGAGAAAGAAAAAAGAACAGTTAATGAGAATTAAATGTACAAGAAAAAGGTATTCCTTTTTCTTTTTGTGTCCTTCCCCACAAAAAGTACAAGAAAACTATTTCTCTCTATGTGAAGGAGGCTCACGTTGGCTAGACAGCAGCCAATGGCTGGGTGCTAGCCACGTGTGGTACGCACGGCCACGTGCGTATGGGCGCACCTGCTAATGTAGCACACTAGTCGGCAGCAAAGCACTGTCGGCTAGGCCACAAGCCTTGATGGTGGTGGTGGGAGGAGGAGGAATAGCAGTAGACGGTAGCGAGGCACTACCGGCTATGCGGTGGATAGTATTGTCGGCACACTGGCTCGTCACAGCTTCGGTAGAGCCAAGAGACGAGGCCGCGATAATAAGCTTTAAAGGCGGGGAGGCCTGGCGGCGGTCCCCGGCGGGCAGCGGCGATAGTAGGCCTTAGCAGTGGATGACGCAAGCAAACTAGCCGGCGGCTAATTTGGTGCGAGCAGAATGACAGAGCGAGCGTAGCCGGCAAAGGAGAAGAGGAGGGAAAACTACAAGCCGCCGGGCGGGCCCACTTGAGTTTTACGTCCGAGAGAGACTTACTGGAGTTGAAGCGTGGATGGAAGAAAATCACGTCGGCCGCGAATCTCCGGGTACGAGTCGGTTTTAGACCCGTCCTCGCTGGGGAAAGCAGGTTTCGTCAGCCGGTGGTGAGTCTTTGGTGAGTGCTGTGTGCATTCAGCGCAGAAAAATGGAGGAATGACTCAATCGCAACGCCCACCGCTTTTATACCTGGCGGTACGACGGTGGTCCGCGGTTTGAGTGATAGCTCCACGAACCAATAAAATTAGCTCGTGAGTGTATGAAGTGTTCTGTGCCAGCGCCACGAAGTGGCTTGGACCCCATATGACTCTCTTCGAGAGAGGCACTTAAGACAACTTATATTCACTTATGCGTCTGCTTATGCCGAACAACTTTTGTATTCTTACTTTTGACCTCTGACCTTTAGATGAACCGCCATCTTGAATTATATGTAAAACAGTTAAAATGTCTCTTCTCCTACAATCTTTGATCAAAATGCATAACAATGACCTACACATGAACTTTGAAGCCATACAAACATGAAATGGGTGTGAATTTTGTTTTCAGTGAAAAAAATGATGTTTTTACGAGCCAATGAAAATTGCTTGTTTGTGAAAATTCTTCTATTATCCCTAATCTACACATGCAAAGTAATCTGTTTATGAGATTTTACAGTTTGGTAGAGGGGGATGCCAAATAGCAGCAAAACCAGTCTTACTCCAATTGCTCAAATGGGGGCGCTATAACAATTCTTTGAAACTGAAACATTTGAAAAACCATAACTCGGGCCTCGTTTGGCCAAAAATCATGGGACTTGTTTCTACATGTTCCTTGATTCATGTGGAACACATCTGTAACATTGACCGGTAAGCTCCACCCCCAGAGTGTCTGCCATTTTAAGCAGTTTGAAAAATGCTCATGCCTGATTTTCTGGCTGGATTTTTGATTTGCACAACAAATGTTTGTTGTACAAGCCGGTTTGCATTTTTTGTACACACCATCACTGTGTTTGTGTGTGGACGTAAAGTAATTCTGTGGCCTGCCGCACCGAGGACAGCCATCGTCAGTGTGTTAATCTCGCGTTAATTTTTTTGACGCCATTAACGCACGGCTGTGTTAACACGAGATTAATGCATTAATGCGTTAACGCATTAACGTGTTAACGCCAACACCTTTAATATATATAAATATATGTGGGGTTTTTTTTCAGGCTAGCTAGATTGCATTGCATTGTGGGTCCTTTAGGTCGTGGGCCGTGGTTTCAAAAAGGTTGGAAACCACTGCTATAAAGCACAAAGCACTGCATCGTTCTAATCTTTTCTGACTGAAATTCGAACAATTTCATTCCATATATATGTATAATGTATATCATTCCAATTTCAAACTGTATCGTTCCATTTTTAGTCTGAGATTAGTAAACTGTATTGTTCTAATTTCACACTGTATCATTCCAATTTTACTCAGAGAGTAGTAAACTACATCGTTCCAATTTCAAGCTGTATTGTTCCAATATTAGTGAGAGATTATTAAACTATCATTTCAATTTTAAGATGTATCGTTCCAATTTTAGTCAGAGAATAGTACACTATATTGTTTCAATTACAAACTGTATCGTTCCATTTTTAGATTAGTAAACTGTATTGCGACAATTTCAAACTGTATCATTCCAATATTAGTCAGAGATTATTAAACTGTATCGTTCCAATTTTAAGCTGTATCGTTCCACTTTTAATTAGAGATTATTAAACTATCATTTCAATTCCAAGCTCTATTTTAATTATATTCCTCTGGTTGTACAACAATGGGAACTGATGTAGACACACACACACACCAGAGATGGAGCACTCATTAGAGCTGCATGGTGCTTGCTATACAAGCAGGTGTGAAAACCGTTTTGTACAACGCTATGTACCATGGTGTAGTTGCCAACGGGGTCGGGAGTTGGACGGAACGAGGGCGCCTGCTGGCTGAAGCCCATACTGCATCGCAGTGTGCAGTATGGGGGGGCCATACTGCACCGCAGTGTGCAGTGTGGGGGGGCCATACTGCACCGCAGTGTGGGGGGCCATACTGCACCGCAGTGCGCAGTGTGGGGGGGCCATACTGCACCGCAATGTGCAGTATGGGGGGGCCATACTGCACCGCAGTGTGCAGTGTGGGGGGGCCATACTGCACCGCAGTGTGCAGTGTGCAGTGTGGGGGGGCCATACTGCACCGCAGTGTGCAGTATGGGGGGGGGGCATACTGTACTGCAGTATGGGGGGGGGCATACTGTACTGCAGTATGGGGGGGGCATACTGTACTGCAGTATGGGGGGGGGCATACTGCACCGCAGTGTGCAGTATGGGGGGGGCTGCGGGGGGCAAGTGACAATATGGGGGGGAGCTGCGGGGGGCAAGCGACAACGGCAACCACACTTTGCAATTTTTAAATTGCGAATATTCTAGTTTCCATTTGTCACTTTGACCACTAAGCTCCACCCTCTGACTGCTGAATTGTGCATATTGTTCATATTGCTTACTGCTTGGTGGCGTGTTGTTGGGTTGTTTCATTGATGACAACAACTAAGCAAATCATTGTGCCAGGATAGCTCAGTCGGTAGGGTGCCTGACTTCGGAACACAAGATTGAGGGTTCAAGTCCCACTGCTGACAATACAAAGTCTGAGTCTCCAAAAACCCTGCTGTGTTTCCACAATCACATGATGTATTTCTTCCATGTTTCTATGGCTTATTTGTGCATATTTAAGGAGCGGTAGTGGCTCAGAGGTAGAGTAACCGGATGGTAACCACAAGGTTGCCGGTTCGATCCCGGGCTCCTGCAGAGTTAGTGTCGATGTGTCCCTGTCCCACTGCCATCAGTGTATGAATGTGTGTGTGAATGGGTGAATGTGATGCACAATCTATGTAAAGCGCCTTGGATAAAGGCGCTATATAAATGCACCATTTACCATTTACCAAGCAGTCCACTGAATGTGTGTGTTGTTTCCAGTACGTCTTGTGTCTGTTGGGTAGCCTCATTGGTAGAGCGCATGACTTGGAAATGAGAGTTCCTGGGTTCAAATCCCGGCACGGACACCTAGTAATATGAGTCAATCATGCACAATCTCATGTGGTCTTCTACATCTAAGTTCATGGTTCTATGTGTAACCCAGGGTAAAACTCAATGTAATGGTGGTTGTCACCATTCGGCCATGTTGTGTTTTGTCACTATTCGGCCATGTTGTCACTAATGACAGTTCACAGCTCAGTTCACCACTCACTCACAGCTCACCAATCATTTACTCATTCACCAAATCAGTGGCCTTGTGGTTAGAGTGTCCGCCCTGAGACTGGGAGGCCGGGTTCGATTCCCGGCCGGGTCATACCAAAGGCTCTAAAAACGGGATCCAATGCCTCCCTGCTTGGCACTCAGCATCAAGGGATGGATTGGGGGTAAGACCCTGTGTCATACTAGCGTCATGTCCAGAGGGTGTACTTGTACATCAAGCTGCCTCATGCTACAGAAACAGGAGATAGGCACCTGCCCTATGGGCCTCATGGCTGGGCAAGGCTGTTTGACTGTCACTATTCGGCCATGTTGTCACTAATGACAGTTCATAGCTCAGTTCACCACTCACTCACAGCTCACCAATCATTCACTCAGTCACACCAGATTACAATGTGAGTCAGTCTCACACATAATTACCTGATGTATTTCTGAAGTTCAGGCTCCCATGTTTCTATGGCTTATTTGTGCGTATTGTTCTTACTCCTTATTGCTGCTTGCTTGATCCCGTTTTATTGCTGCTTGCAGCTATATTTATTATTATTATTGTCAGATACATTTCCAGTACTCAATAATGAACAATGTTTAAATTTTGTTTAATTTATTTATTTATTTATTCAATAAAGGTCAAAACTATAAAGGGCACTTTCACATAATTATGATGCTGTGTCATATGACAATGATTGAACTCTACAAGTGTTTACACAGGCAACCCCTTTATATGCCTTTAGTTATTATTCCACAGTATAGGTGGTTAAGAGCAGTGAGACATGAACTCCTGGTAATATTTATAGAGTAGACATGTAAAACATAGACATGGAAAACAAAGAGGCAGGCACATGTAGTTCTAGAGGTGCAGGGGTTGGTTGCTCAGTGGAGTTCATTTTCATTCTCATACATCATACATACACACAGGACAGGATGCTCACAACGGACACCTGCTCTCCCTTGCATCTCCGCAGACCTGCTTCACACTCGCTCATGGTCTGGTTAACTGCGGTCGTGTCATCCCCGACACGGACGCACACACTCAGCCCAGCGGACGACGAGCATTCAGCAGGGTCCTTACAGCGGCAGAGGCCGGTTTGGTCTGTTAGGGTGGGATGGAGAGATGAGAATGTTCACATGCTAGAAACTGTATATGGTGATGTCTGTGGAGTGTGGACATTCTTCTGTTTTTATAGGAAATATAAATTATCCAAATATATCTTGTTCATCCATTGTTTGAAACTTTTAAAACTTAATATAGGCTACAGTTTTTAAAGTTAATATAGGCTACAGTTTATTTAGATTCTGCATGTCCTTTGTCGTCACGGCCTAAGTACTTTGACAAAATAATATACTTTGCATGGCCATGTTGGATACTGTCATCATTGCTCTGACTTGTTTTATTCTCCTCTGTTATGCTCTAAAACGGCCTAAGCACTTCATCTACCCTCTGGTGTTGGTCATACTGTACCATCACAGGTCTCCCACAGGGAACAACTGGTACACTGTGCGCTGCCACGCTCCCGCCACTGACAGGCGCTGTTTTCTGCAACCCGGTAGGCCTTGCCATTACACTGCAGGGCATGCATCTTGCACACACTCAGTACAGCTGTAGTTCCTCTCTCAACACTCCTGGCACACACCTCCAAGGATGACCTGTCATAATCATCATCATCATTGTGTGAAATCTGCACAACTGGCAAAACTCGCAAACAGGTAATATCCATTCAAGTAAACGGAGTTTGCAAGTTAACTTAAACATACCCACACTCATAAGGCACCTTACAAATGCATTGTCCCCTGACGGATTTCTCCCATGCTTTACATTCCAATGTGGTATTACTGGGTTGTGGTTTAGTGATGACTAAGAAAGAAATAAAAGTTATAATCATTTCTTATCAATTTCTATTTTCTCATTAATGTGTTACAGCAAAGTACAGTACATCAAGTAACACAGACAAAATAAATATTATGTACTGTAGGAATATGAATACAAAATGATCAAAATGCACTATTGATATTCAATATGACAGCTAAATTATGAACTACATGTTACAATCAGAAGTCCAATGTTGTAGTCCTTCTTGCTCATGATGGTGAACAGACAAGGAAAGGTTGTACCCACTACTACTATATATGAGACGTACCCTCACTACATTCAGTGTTTGCTGGGTCCGGTGAAAAGTTCAGGCTGGCGTCACAGATCATCTCCCTCTCCCCTCGTATGTGTCTGCCTTCTGGGCAAGACAGGGTGATCCTTGTCCCTATGTCATAGCTCGACATCTGTGGAGTGACCGCAATACCTTCATTGATGGACCGGATCCTGCACTTTGACTCTGGGGGAAATTAAGCATCAGTGTAATTATTCAAGGCCATAATTTGTGTCCTCATTAATGCACTTTGTTAAATTATTAAATAGCTACTTAATTCTGTAGCAGACTTCTGCACCTACGTGTGCAAATCCCTGGCGTCCCAGACCATGTGTGGTCAGGCAGGCACTCTAAGATGCGGGTTCCAGACAGGTGGTACTGGTCTGTGCAAGTGTACTCAACTCTATTGCCTACCAGGTAAACATCCTTAGGATCCTGAGAGAGACACAAACACCATAAGTTTCACATATTAATACAATGAAGCATGGTTAAAGATCCACCAAAACTGGGTTTTCACCCACCTGAACTTAGGTCTTGCTTACAGCTGTTGTTGTGTACAACAACAGGTGTAAGCTGTTGTTGCACACCACCACAACAACAACAACAACAACAACAACAACAACAGCTGCAAGCAGCGGGTAGTATAATAGGGTAGTATAATAATAGGAGTAGGGTAACTTATAATGTCACTGAAGTGGTGTATTTTGATTTGGCCTTTTGACTCCAAGGTGTTCAGCTTTCAGGGAGACTGATCATACACAGGGAACGCATATTTGTATATTACATTCACACTTGAGGGTCTATAGGAGTAATGTTAGCTCCATAGAACACATAAAAAACAGATAAAGTACAAAAGGCACCATCTGCGGGACCAAGTGCAGGGCCAATGGAAACCGTACCAGAATATAGCCATTGATGAGAGTAGGTGGAGCTCCGCACTTTTCTTTTTCTAAAGACAGGTCAAAGCACTGAGGCTCCATTGTCCTGGAAACACATCACAAAACAGAAAATCAGAAAAAAGTGATGGTGGCAATACACAGCCAAATGCATACTGAATAACAACACATGAGACATTGGTGAAAATGACAAATCTATAAACCCACAGCACACTGCAACCAGTGCTGAATTTGACAGCAAATTTAGATTATAGTTTTAGTCACAGTCTTTTGAATAGATTCCATTTAGATTTAGTCGTTTCAGCATGCAACCAAGTGTAATATGACTTATACCGGATATCTTGTCATTAGTCTTAGTTTTGGTCATCAGAGCTTGGTCTTTAATTAGTTTACATCAGTGAAAAAAGGTTGTCGATGAACATTTGGTGTTACAGTATAGAGAGGTCGATTTACTGTTTTTGGTTAAGATACTGTATTTAATCTAGATGAGAAAAATGAGGGGGGTTTGTATAGATCCCTGGGGATCCCTGGGGACAGAATATATGGAATATCTACTGGTTAATCAAAGTAAATCATGCAGTTTACTCTCACTTTAAATATTCTAAATGCTCTTGATCTTCACAGTTCGATGTCTCTCTGCCTTCTCCGATACAGTGCTGCCCTCCATTCTGGGGAGCTGGATTAGAGCAGGATCGTGTTCGTGACCTGCGACGCCCAGAACAAGCAGTCCAGCTTGACCAACAGGCCCAGCGACCATCGATCACGCCTGCGTGAACAAAAGCAGGTACAGGGAGGAAGAATATCATGGACACAGACAATAAGACAAAAGTAGGAAAGGTATACGGTAAGTGAATGTGAAAGTTTAAATAAAAGTGAAAAATAATTCAACAAATAGTGATTAAAGCAGCTATGTGCAAAATGTGTTCTAGAACAGGGGTCTATAACAGTGGGTCCGAGACCCATAGGGGTCGGTGCTCAGAGTTACTATAGCGAGCCAAATCTTTGTGCGATATAAATTGTCATTGTAACCACTTGAACCCTGTAGGATCCCAATTCTGATCCATCAACACAATTTTATACCAAATGTATATTTGGTATGTCCGTGGTTCATCTCTCTCGTAATAAGGGGTCATTGTCAGGTGGAGTTTGTATGTTCTCCTCATGTCCCCTACGGTAGGTACCCTCACAAAAACATGTCGTAATCATGGGCTCTAAATTGCCTCCCCCTGGCCAGCTGGGGTGCCTGATGGAGGCGACAGGAATTGGTCGGAATAACGTTTTCTTCCATGGACCATGTCAAACCAGGGAAACTCCCCCATGTCAGATGAAAAGAAGGCAGCTTGGTGGAAGAATGAGGCCAGTCCACTGTCTCCTCAGGTTGGCAGAGCCCAGCCCAGGATCATAGGATCTTGGGCTCAGGATCAGTAATTGGCACTGGGTGATAAATGGGTTACAAAATCGTAGGGATAGGCATTACTAAGAGGGTGATAAAAAATGGTTACGGAATGATCAATTTTATATTTATTTTGGGCTTAAACACATTGAAAAGAAGAAAGGATGTTTTATGGAGTATCAGTATTTACTGTCCAAAGATTTATAACTATCTACATCACTGGGCAATGTGAGAATTGATCTGCCCAGCATTACACCTATTTAACATGTTGCAGAAAAAGAAAATAGCTTCATTTCCATCAGTAAAGAACAGAAGAATACCCACCCTGCTGACCCTCCAGGTCAGTCCCCTGTGCACAGTCATCACCCTTCCTGCCTTTCTTACAGACACATTTACACACGTCTCTGTCCATGACAGCCAGGCCGTTGTTCCTGCAGGGCCGACAGTGACAGGAGTCGTACTCAGCCTGGTACTGCTCCGTGGCCCTGCGCAGGTAGTACTTCTTCACCTCAGCACACTGCACATCCTTCACCAACTCAAACAGCGGCCGTAGCTAAAGAATAGCAGCAGCAACAACACCCAAGCGAGGCTTACTTTTGCATTTTTCAGTTAAATGGACAATCAAACAATCAATGTTAATAGTATTTGCAGTGCAATACTCTCACCTTATGCTTTATAACCTGAGGAAAGTCCTGAATAGATGCAGCCCAGTCTGCGTACAGTTGATAAGTCTGGCGAGGATCAGCATTGAGGGTCTGGACTGACCGACTTATGGACTGTAAGGCTGTGATGCGTGAATCCATCCCTCCTTTCACTTCCACTTCAGGCGTGTAGATGTTATCCCTTGACCAAGCTAGCAAATTGTTTCATGAGTTCTTGTTTCTATCGTATAAGTAAATTATACAGTACATAGTACCATAAATTATGATCAATGATTGTTTCTTTACTTAGTGGTGCCTCAGTCGACTTAGTGTTATCGCCATCACAACGTGTCTTCTCGATGGGGATGACCAAAATCCATGTGGTTGTTGTTGTGCATTCCTTATATTCAAGCTTTTTCTCAACTGGAAAATTGAGGGCCAAGCAAAGAAAGGATGAGATTTGTCACGGCTGCCATAAATCAGACTTCCCAAGAAGCTGCATGATAATGATAACTGATAAATGATCAATTCTCACCAGTGCGTGAATAGCTCGCCTTATCAATGCCAAGCATGGCTCTGAAGGAGCCTCCAAGGCTGCCTTCAGACAGGTAATGCGTTCCAAACCTCTTCAGGACCTCCCGGTAGGCGGCGTAGTCATACACATTTGGGAGCTTGGCCAGCACCTTCCAGAATGCCTCTGATATTGGGAGGTACCTGGGATCAGTATTTTGGAATTGGGCGACCTCTACATCATTCTCTAAAACCAACAGCAGTGTTTCCTGCACAGACAATGACAATGGTGGTCAACAATAGAAAAAAGCATGGGTTTGGCAGGCTACTGCAATTTGATACATGGTGCATACCTTAGTTGAGTCTTCCCTCTCATGGTAGTCATAGTTTCTGAATCCTTCTGTGGTGCCTGTCACTGTCTGTCTCTCTATAATGTCTTTAGCATAATGCCATTTGCTTTTGTAGGAATCTTCACGGTAGCCATTCTTAACTTCAGCCTGATTTGAAGAAATTACACAAGAGGTACACATTTTGTAAGAGGATTATAGCTTATTGTTATGCATTTCTACACGGTATCTCCAGAATCAGAACCAGAATACAAGTGAAACCAACCATGAAGGTAAATCCTGTAATGCTCTTGGGCAGTCTGTAGATGTTGGAGGTGGGGTTACATTGCCCACCGAAGCTCTTAGTGTTAATTACGACCTGCATTGGCTTTCCTGAGACAATGTCATACCTAGACAAACCAGACAAACAACTTAATCCCATGTGTCAAATGTTAGCGTACAGTAAATGGTCTATAACAGTGTTCATTGTTTCCCTCCTCAAGGACCCCCTACCTGAGAGAGAAAGTTGTGACTGAGGGTGCTATGGGGGTAGGCTACTGGCGATTTTGAGGGGGGGGGGCAATGTGTATTCATTTACATTGAAGTCGTTCACTTGGGCTTTTTGGAGGGGGGGGGGGCTTAGGGGGGCTAAGCCTACACCCCCCCGGAGCCGTCCATGGAGATATGCATGTGTGTGTGTGTGTGTGTGTGTGTGTGTGTGTGTGTACGTGTGTGTGCATGTGTGTGTATGCATGCGCACGTGCGTATTGTTATAGACCTGATCATTGCTTTTAGACTGTATAGGTGAGAGCCTACCCTTTTCCTGTGAGTTCAATGTTGGGTGGAAGGCCCAATTCTCCATTTCCACATTCAACATATTGTTGTTTGCTGCAGCCATGTTCATCCAGATTGTCTTCCTCACAGTCTTGATCACCGTTACAGACCAGAGACCTATCAATACACATCCCTGTAGGTCATTATGTCACAGAGTCAGGTCGTAGGGAGAGACACAGAGATACTGCTAGATAACTATGCATTTTGATTACTGATTTCTGACCTGATCTGCAGGCAAACTTGTCTCCACATCCTTGCTCTAGAGGGCACTCCTGTGTGGTCTCACATTGTCTGATGTCAGTGGGCTCACCACTGCAGGGAAGACCCCCAAACTGAGCATAAACCTCCCTGACACGGCTTCTAGTCTGCAATGTGTTACAGTTACACAGAAGCAACAATACATCTAAAACTATGCAAACAAAACGCACTGGCCTAGAAGTTATAGTATAGTATGTATAGTTTCACACATAGAATTATTGTCTAGCAACACAAGCAATTTTAATTAATTGAATGAACAATTTAGTGATCTTAACCTGCGATCTGGTGCATGGATTACACGTAGACCACCCTTCCCAAGTCGCCCATTGGCAGTTAATACAAAACCTTAGACAAAAGGGAATACAGTTAAATACAAGAGGTTTTACTTTATTATTCTGTTTTTTTATTCTGCTTGTTGAATTGAGAACAGAAGCTTTACCCTGTGGGTGTCATCATGAGGAGGAGCAGCCAATTCAGCCCTGTTAAATACAGCACCTTTCAAAAAACAAAAAAGAAAGAAAGAATATCATGGAAAGGTTCCATAATTCCATAATTCCATTCAAAAAGTTTAAATGTCATGCATTATAAATTCAGTCCACACATTGTAAGTGATTGCAAGTATGTATTTGTTTATCTCTACACACTTTTGAATTCCAGCTCATTTGGTCTGTGTGGACGTGTCACGTGTGTAAATCTAATTGTATTGTAGCCAGGCCAAGATGAGCCTCAAGGGCCACCGTAGACTGGCTGCACTCGCTTCCTGACAATTAGTGTTGTCTATATAAAGCCCTGCAGTCAAACCGTACGGGTTGCTTGTTGCGAGAAGGAGCAGGAGGGAAGTAACAGTGATGTCAAGATTGAGATTTGTTCACACAGGTTGAATGCAGAATGGGAAATGCGATACAGGGAGGTGGGAGCATTGTGGGTAGCAGGAATCGGTAGAGATTAGAGAAGATAATGGTAAACTGCGAAGCTTATGGGGAAGAAAACAGACGGTTGAGGGGTGTATTGGCAGATTCAGACATTTAATCACCTGTGAGGTCCTAAACATGGCTGGTGGTGGACTCTGGACTACAGAGGAGACCCGTGAATGAGATGATACATCTAGAAGTAATATTTAGACAGGGGTAATGGAGTAAGAGGTAACCCAGCAGGAATCCAACTTTAAATAGTGTTAAACTTAAAACACCAGTAGGTGGCGATAATGCCCGAGAAGGGTTGTTTGCTGGTTGCTTGCATGCTTGCATGGTTGCTTGGTGTTGGATGCTGGTCCTATCTTTTCCCTGCCTTTGGTGAGTCACAATTAATATATAGATCATTGCACTAAAAAGGTATTTTATTAATTTTGTTACAATTACCCTACACAGGATGAGTTTATGTGCCTGGAAGTGATGAGCTCATGGGCTTGAGAGGCAGAACACTCAAACGTGTGTGTGTGTGTGTGTGTGTGTGTGTGTGTGTGTGTGTGTGTGTGTGTGTGTGTGTGTGTGTGTGTGTGTGTGTGTGTGTGTGTGTGTGTGTGTGTGTGTGTGTGTGTGTGTGTGTGTGTGTGTGTGTGTGTGTGTGTGTGTGTGTGTGTGTGTGTGTAAACTTGTTTTATTTATTTATTTATTTTGTTTATAATAAATGTTTGTTTTATAGATGCCACCACTGCTGTTTTGCTTTGACTGATTTTTTTGGATTGATTTATTAAGAAATTACTTTTGCATTTATTTTTAATTATCAATCGCATTTATTTTAAGAGTGCATATATCTATACATTGAACTGCTGTTTTGAATTAACTTAAATAAAACGTCCAGAGAGAAACTCTTGTCTCAACTGTCATTGGTGAACTTGTGGATATTGGGGAACCAAGTTTACAGATTCATTGTTTTCCTTGATACTAACATTATCAGGCATACATTTTAAAGTACTTACCCACCCTGTTAGCCTACAAAAAGTTAGACAGCTATGTTACATAGTCTAACTATGTAACAAGCTTTTGAGTTGTGGAAATAAACCAACTTTTCCATGATACATTTTTTTTAAAGGTGATGGATACTGGTAGAAAGTTACATTGTGTTGATGTCCGTACATTATAGAGCATTTGGGACATTTTTGAGGTTAAGAAAATTTCTTCTCTTTTCGGAGGTCTCTGGCACAACATTTTCAGATGGGCGGTCAGCGGCCATATATGTGTAATTTTGTCATCTTTCATTGAAGTAAGATTTGTAGAATCGGGCCTTGTGCAAGGTTAATGAGCTTTCTTCCCATAAGTAGGTGCAAAAGGCATCAACTGTAACCAGAGTACCGTTCACCCCACAGACATCAAATTTGTTCGATGCCTGGTAACCAGCGGTTGTCCATGGACATGGGCCCTCTGAGCAGGGTCCATGCCCAGTGTCCACTGTATAGAGCTCTGCATACTGCCCAATGGGCAACGCTCTAGTGTGCATAATGAAGGATCGAATAACCTTAAGACATGTTCCCACTTTAGACAAGGCAGAATAGGTGTACATGTAAAATATTAGAGCAACAGTTACTTGCCACACTGGAACTTTGGTTTGTAAAAGCCCCAAATGTTGTCTTCTAATCTAACAATATCTTAAAATGCAAAACTAACTCTTCGTATTAACACCTAAACCTTGGACAACTATCAGTGTAAATTATTACCTAAAATAAAAATCAAAGTGAATCTTTACCTTCATTGTGAGAAATGAGCAGTTCTATGCCTCTCAGTATGCTTGCTGCAGTCTTTATTTGCGAATGGCCTACGTCAGTTCCAATCTTTCACAGATATTGATTGCTTTCGGGAAGTTTTGTTTATCTTCTCTGAAACTTTGTGTGTGTGTGTGGGCCGGCGAAGTGTTCAAGTGTGTCATTGTGTGTCCACTTAAAAAAACAAAAAACAAATGTGTGGTGGAAATGGATGACCAAGACATATCAGGGCTTGACACTAACACTTGCCCGATCGGGCAAGTGTGCAAATTAGTGCACTATAACTTTCCCTGCTTTCTAGCTGTCCACAATTCCAGGTTGGATTTGGGAAACAAAACTGGCAAATTAACATACACATCAAAATGATTAATCTTCTGCATTCTCTAGTCTGTAGACCTGGGCTAATTAAGATGATGAATTTTAATGGACCCTTGCGTGTCCATTTGGTTTCATTTTTACACTCTCAAGAGTTACATCTGGTTAACCAACTTAACTGGGGACCACCTGTTGAAAACCCCTGGTTTAAAGCACCCAAGTAGGAAGTAAACTTAAATGCAAAATTTACAATATATTTTTGGAGGGCAAGTGACTATGACCTCAGGGCAAGTAGAAGCTGACTCACACTTGCCCGATGGGCAAGTACCTCGGAGACCTTAGTGTCAACCCCTGCATATTATTGACTTTCTTTTGCAACTCTTTTGCAACTCCCCCTAAAGGCCTGTCTGTGGTCTGCTTAACCCATGACATTAACAAACAGACAAGAAATGATTATGCAATCTAATTTTATTGTGTCAATGCTCCAGATGCAATCATTATCCACTCTGTTAACTGCATGTGGTCCAATAAGTCGGTCCATAACGCAACAAACTGGGCCCCTCCTAGTATGTATATATTTTGAAGCCTGCGTTTATATATAGATGTATAGATGAAATGAACAATCTCACCTCAGGGCATTGTGATATTGCAAAAGGCTTTCAAAGTCCACAAAGAAATGACAAGGACTGGCTATATCGGAGTGCTTATTTGGCTATTGATTGAGAAATCAGCTTGAGGAACATGCATAGGACTTATACACCAAGTGATGAACATCATTGCTTGTGGGAATTCTGAATGGGTGTTATGCCTATAAAGGACTTTACATAGCACGCCACGACAGAATAGTTTATCTCATAACAAAGGACATATCTAAACATTTTGCACTATCTGTGAGAATGTACAAACATTCCTGTGTCAAACCATCTATGTTTCAACTCTGTACTGAAAATCCTGAAATCTTGCACATCTCTCTGCTAATACACCAGATGCTATTGTTGATGAAGAGAACAGATCAGTTTCCCTTCTTGAAGTGGCCTGCACCTTTGATTTTAGCTTAGAAGAAGCCTTTAGTCATTAAATACCAGCCGCTTCTACAGACAATCACAGAGCTAGGCTATAGGTGCAATCTATTTGTGATCATCTTTGGCAGCCTAGGACATGTACACAGGTTGGTTGTAAGAGGCTTCCAACAACTTGGGATGTCAAAAAAAAGCAGCCAAACGGCTTGCAAAAATTCTGTGCAGTTTCTTCTACTATTGGTAGCCGGCAAATATGGCAACGACGCTGTTACTTGTACCCCTGAGGGGTGTTTAGGTACTTGTCTGGGTTTCGCTGACTGCATTCTGTACTGCACCTTGTAAATATTTGTCCTTGTACTGTATCTCCTATGTGGACATAAATAGATGATTAAAGTGTGTGTGTGTGTGTGTGTGTGTGTGGGGGGGGGGGGGGGGGGGGGGTGCAAATGTGTGTGTGACATTAACAAACAGACAAGAAATGATTATGCAATCTAATTTCATTGTGTCAATGCTCCGGATGCAATCATTATCCACTCTGTTAACTGCATGTGGTCCAAGTCAGTCCATAACGCAACAAACTGGGCCCCTCCGTGTGTGTGTGTGTGTGTGTGTGTGTGTGTGTGTGTGTGTATGTATGTGTGTATATATATATATATATATATTATATATATATATATATATATATATATATATATATATATATATATATATATATATATATATATATATATATATATAATATGAAATGAAATGAACAATCTCACCTCAAGGCATTGTGATATTGCAAAAGGCTTTCAAAGTTCACAAAGAAATGAAATGACAAGACATATCGGAGTGCTTATTTGGCTATTGATTGAGAAATCAGCTTGAGGAACATGCATATGAGTTATACACCAGGTGATGAACATCATTGCTTGTGGGAGAGGATAGATGAGACTTAACTTAGAGATGGTGATCATGGTTCAGTAGCCTAAAAGATCTGCTGTCTCAGTCTCACTGCATTTGGAAAAGTAAGATTCTCTACACAAGGTGGCGCCACTATCACGCAGTAATTTGAAGTCCATGTGATTTGTTCATCACTCCTGACTTGCAATTTTTAATGTTGGGGCTGAACATACTGTGTGAGGTGAGACTGTTAAAATTAACAAACTTTGGACTGCTCTTTGTTAGTAATCCATTTTAATTCAAGGTGGTTAAGCGACATTTTATATTACGATATACTGTTTAAGCAAGAAACTATCTGTATCTTAAAATATTTAAGCAAGGAAGCAAATCCATTATAGGCATATAAGCTTTATTAGATTGGTCATTTCCCACTTAGAACAGTCAATTTCAGTAGAACATACAAAGGTTTGAGTCTTACAACAACAAATTTCCACACCAGAAATGTGAATCCATGAAAGGTAACAAAATCATTTCTGATGGGGGAAGACACACTGAACTTATGACCCCATTATACAAACCCAAAATATTTTCTAGATTTAATTATTAGACTTTACAGGATAACGGTGCAATTAAAAAGATCAGGGGATTTTTCTTAAAGGGTAAAACAAAGGACAGTTCCTCTTGACATTTTATGAAAATAATTTCAGCTTAGAGATGTAGACCTTTGGATGCATGGCACAAAGTTCACCTATAAATCTCAATGTTCATGCACAAGCTTACCGAAATACCAAATGAAAATGTACAAGCAGTAACACTTCTTGTCAATGACTCAGACTATTTACAAATCATCAACAGCAATTACAGTATGTACAAGGTTTTGAATATATGAAAAATAGACTAACATCAACACTGAAATAATGGGTGTTAGCTGGATGCTTCAATAAATTATTTCCATAATGTATATAAACTCTTCAGGCAATGCTCACTCAATGAGATCTAATGATCACAAATGTTCTTTTACTCAATCCACATACAATCACAACTTTAGTTGCAAGTATAAACTAGTCAAGGGTCTCTTCACTGTATACATTCTCTGTAGAGATTCATCGCTATTCCTAATGGTTAAAAATAAGAAATATTGGTTTTCTTTTCTCCTTTCTCTTGCAAATTGTCAGTTCAAATTGATTGCCCTGTGCTTCTTAACAATTTGCATTTTGTATAAATCATGAGTATTGGAAAACATTTACAAAAAACAATAAAAAAATCATTTTGTAAATAACACCCGTACAGCATCATGTTATGCTATATGAATTATGTGAAGATATAAATCAGACATTATACTCTATTCAAACATGAAACATCTGACAAGCCACACATTAACCCAAACACTTTGTATGTGTTTTAGTGACATATCACGGCAACTACAGTAGTGTTCCTTTGAAACAGGTTTATAATAAAATAAGTACTATGAAGAGTGACTGGAAATGTGCAGGAGAGTTACAATTAACACAATATACAAATGGGTGAACTCAATGAAGGTGTAAACTAAATAAGCATAAACTTTACGGTGGATAAAAACAATGATAGAAATAATCAAATATAGATAATGAAAACAAATCAACAATCATTGAGTTGGAATGTACATGGTTACTCATTAACCTGTTAAAGGAAGTTAAGTCTTCAAAGGCCATTAAAGCTATATACTAGTTAAGATGTTCTTTACAACAAATCTCAAATTTGATAATATGACTGGCATATTGTCACATAACCCACTCCCTGAATTTCAGCCTTTTCTAAATGTGTTTTTTTTTTTTTTTATCAAAGTGGGTATACCTTGTTTTTGTGAGAAGGCTTAAATTCGGAAAACGTTGAAAAAGCAATAACTCCTTACTCATGGCACATACAGTAGGGGTGTAACCACTCATACTTGGGTGGATGTGAAGAAGGCAGCACAATGGTGCTAAAATATCATCTTGTGTATAGCTCTAAGCTGTTAAAATAAAATAAAATATTATAATCTGAATTATTCTAAATAAATAAATAATAATTGGAATGCATTGACATCATAGAATAATTTCAAGGTTGTGCGAGTACCAGAACTGACAAGTTATGACGATATTGTACATAGTAAATAGTTTCTGTAATATTTAAAGGTGTTTGAGGTTTGTCTTGTAGGCAATGATGACTATACTGCAGCAGGAGAGAAAAGGGGACTTAGAGGTAATGCAGAGATATATTACTAGGTAGGGCATGATGATACTGTAGAAACCAACAATATTCATGTTGTAGTTGAATGCCTCATGTTTTAAATTTAGGTGTTCATTGAATGAATGAAGAGAGTCAGTCCTCTATCATGTGGAGGGGGCATTACCGTCTGGACCAGAATTTTAATCTCATGTCCTGCAACAGCCTGTTGTATTCATGCCCAAACCCAATAGTTGTTTTTTTTGCTTGTTTTTGTCTTGCCATTATCACTTAACACAATTAACACAAGACCATATTAGATCTCAAAATGCCTTGTGTTTATATACTATATATATATATATACAGTATATATATATATAGTTGTACCACCAGTATGATTGAACTGTCTTATGTACAACACTGATGTGTTTGTCAGAATTTGTAGGAGTGCCACTTGGAGTCATATAGGAGTGGTCGGACACCACTGCAACTAGCCTTCCGTCTGCATTTGTATCTCTCTCTCTCTCTCTCTCTCTGGTAGTTTCGATAGCGGGAATTTAATCAATGGTCCCCAGACTCTCCACTGTGCAGATGTGTGCGATCATAGTGTAGACTTTATGCTGACTACAGACAAGGATGTTATTGGCAGAAACCTGCTTAAGACACTGCCTTGGATGGGTTTGCTTCAACTAGTTTATCACTCATGAATACCTGACAATGGAGAACTGCCCTGCCTCATTTCCTAGCAGTGAATTCTGGAGGCTACATCCACCCACCTTTGTAGCATGCCTCCACCACGCAGTGATCTGACCAGGAATGCATTAAAGACAAATCTATGGTCAAGTACGTTTTCCAAGTAAGACAAAACAACATCTACTGTAGCTACTAACACCAGCATTTTATATGTGAGCAGTTTACAAGATACACAGACTGACCACTAATTTAGAGCTGGCTGATGCCACTGAAACAGAATAACCGCTGAAAGAACGAACCATCACTGTCACTAGAATACCAAGAACATCAAACCTGTACATTTTACATCAGTATGCTGATATGCTCTGAAGGAACTTGCCCCATATCAAAGCAGTAAAGCCCAGAAACAGTGCATTTGAATAATCGTGAAGCTGTTCTATTTACAGCCAATAAAAGGTCAAGGAAAAGGGAGAAGAAAAGTCACTGAAAAACCTTAATTGCCCTTTTGATCCCACACTGGACGAAACACAATTCCTCCTGATTATCTTCATCGTTGTCCCTTCTTCTCTACCCCTAACTCAACCTTCCTCCACTCACTCACTCACTCATTCCTCCTCCTGTCTTTTCTCAATAGCCCTAAATAAAGAGAGAGGAGAGGCTCTACTCCCCTCTTCCAGAAATGAACACCAAATTGTAAGAAAGAAAGCACAGGCCAAGCCTCTGGTGCAGGGTTTGACTGTGCTCTCAGGCACCCGGCGCCCTGTCTCCCCTCAGGTGGCGTCATCATCGTCCTCCAGGTGGTAGTTGAGGGTGATAACAGCACTGATGAACTCTCCCAGCTCCACAAAGTCAGCCGTGATGATGTTGATGCCACTCTCACCAGGCCTCTGGGCTCTGATCCATTGCATCATGCATGGCAAGGCCCTGGGTGGATACAAACAGTGGTAGAAGAACAGCTAAGGTGGCATTACCACAATACATATACATATGACATATTATGTTATATGTAAAAGGTATTCAAAATGTATTCAAAATGTAGAAGATTAAATGTCAAATAATATTGCCCCTGAATATAATGCAGCCCCATTTTTTTCCATTGGCAAACAAAAAACATAGTCTACAAATCTAACAAATTGTTATGGGTCACATGCATGCGTGAATACGCACAAGCACACTTGTGTATTTTGTACACTATGAATGCAAACACACCATATACACAAAACACCATATACAGTGTGCATGCATGCACGTGCGCACACGCACACACACACACACACACACACACACACACACACACACACACACACACACCATACACATCACACACATTCAGGCATGCAACCATTTACATTTACCATTTACAGAGCACATGACCACAAAGTCACGTTAAGACACAGAAATGTGTCATGTTTGAATACGCTGCCATCAAAGCACGATAGCCTGAATGGTGATTTTTCGAAGGACATAAAACTAAGCAAACAGCGTAGAATGGTTTGCAGTTATGAAATGAATTATTCATTCTGGGAACATGGATGGCTCTGCTGTTGACTCAACCCAAAACGACGCATATGGAGGGAAAGAGAAGGACGGTGATAGGATTCCCCGGAAGTCTAGCAGATGTTCTAAAGACGTTTGGATCAAGCTCCTGGAAACATGCAATGTGCAACCCAACGAGACCCAATTGTTGTTTAAAAAAAATCAACAATTACAAATGTTTTCATCATATCATTGCTGATATGTATAGTTAAATAAAATTAGGGGCAGATGGTGGGTATCAAAATCCAATATGTGCATATACAGTATATTTTAAACTAGATTTGAAGTTGCAGCCTGAACATGCATGTTGGATGCCCTAAACGTAACATGGAGACAACTTTAAAGTACATTTTCAGGCCACTGAGATCCCGATGGACCATGACAGAGAATAGCAATACTGCTACATACAAGAGCTGCCAGCTAGCAAATTGGTGCTGTGGGAACCAACACACAGGCATCAGCCATGAGGACCTCCCACACTAACATAAGTGGATGTACTTGAGAATGATGCAAACATACTGGCCCAGATGTATGTAGAGCCACCGAGATGACTGGAGGTCACGATGGAGGGCTCCTCTAAGGATGACCTAGACTTGAGAGGTGAAGGGTCAATTAAATGTTAAATTACCTTTCTGTGATGGTTTCTCTCAGTCCACTTGCCACTCCTTTCATCACAGTGCTGGCTTTGGGTGTTAAGACCACCTGAGAGACAAAGAAGTTCCCCTTCCTCCTGCAGGAGACATATTCAACATTTATATTTTGTCATGAACTCAACTTACAATTGTATTCCCAGGAGGTAAAACAAGGACGAAGCACATCCTGTGGAACATTAACCCGAAAAATAAAGTGATTTCATGTTTCTTTATCAAACTTTACCTAATTTATCTGATATACTGATCTGACTATCCTTGAATGAACACATTCCATTGTTATTACTTAAAATCTTGCAGCAATTAGATTTGTTGCTGGAAAAAGTGACAATGTTATACTCATGGTTTACTTTTATATCATCTTACTCACCAACACTTACTCACCAACACTGTTGGTAAGTAGTGGTAAGTACATATTTTCATGCGACAAAACAGTGTGCCACAGAGTAGTAAAGTGTTGGAGCTGACCTGCGGTCAGTGAGCGAGGCCTGGAGAAACTGCACCAGCTTCTCCGGGTCAGTGGTGTTGGCCCAGGGAGAAGGCATCATCTGACCCGGCCACAGGAAGGGCACCTCCAGAGCCATGGGGTTGTGATAGAACACCAACACCTGGTAATCCTTCTCCCATACATACTGCAGAGTTACCTGGGGATGGATATACAGAGAAGGTAGGGTGGATGATTTGGCTAAGATGCAGACATGAATACACACACTACATTCTTTATGATTTACAAGCGTATTGGATAGCGCTAAGAAGACGCGTTAATCACTCCCCGTCTGTAATGGCCTTAAAGCAGCCAACTGGCAAAGACATGCGTATACCACGGCACCTCAGTGTCACTGTCAGCACAGGTGCAGAGGTGGCTTTCCATTCCTTAACATGGAGACTCCTCCCTAACATAAGGGCAGTTGGAATCTAATCAGCTGGCCACAGCTAGTCCACATGGCAGGGTCAAATCCACCCAATATACACAGCCTAGAAGACGCGTGCTGTGGATTGTTTGGTTAGCTGACATACCTCCTGGGCAAAGACGACAGGACAGAGTTTGTCTCCAAACACCTCCTTCAGCATGTTGACCAGCTTCTCATGGTGCAGGTTCTGGACACCATAGAAGTGGTTGAAGTCCAGGAAGACCACCTCTCTGGTGTGAGAGGAAAGGAAACTACTGATCTGCTCCAGACCTTCTCTGACCTGGTCGGACACACACACACACACACACACACACACACACACACACACACACACACACACACACACACACACACACACACACACACACGCACACACACACACACACACACACACACACACACACACACACACTTCCTTATAATCCTAAAGGCTGAATTGTGCTCAGTTGCGTGCCAGTGTAGTACCCAAAATAATCAATCTACAAGATCAAGTGTCTTCAATGCATTGTGAGCTTGGGAGATACCCAAGCTCACAATTCAATGAAGCATGACAGCATCTACTATTTTTGGTGTTCATTCCTATGCCACTGCACTGGTAGCACTGCAGATGTGCCACTCTTGGTCCCTCTGTTTTTAACAACATGATCCATATCCCTATTCTGGACAAAGAGATTGGTGTACAACGTAGACTAGAGGCGGAAAAGGAGTGGACCAAATATAGATCCTTGCACGAGCCTATGTACAGAGACGAGTTGACACAATACTTAATTATCCCTCCCTTTGTGCCGATGTACAGTCAGGCATTACGGGTAAAAGGTTAACACAAAAAGGTCATGGGGACTTGATTCCATTGTGGGCCTTTTTTCATCAGTGCAGCACAGCAATAGTATGTACACACACACACGTCACACTACGAGGCAACCATTACCACACGTTACATTACTACATGCATGCTGAACACATCAAACAGATTCTCTATACCGACCGTGGCACTGAAGAGCCCGTGGGCGAAGTAAAGCTCGTTGTCTGGATCCCGTGGCTTGGTGGAGATTCGTAGGTCAAAGAAGCGGACCCCAGACTCCAGCTGGCTGGTGAAGTTCATAGTCTGCGTAGCCAGCCACTTCCTCATTAGCTTCTTGGCCACCGTGCCAAAAACAGAGACAAAGTTTTGCACCGTCTCCGGCTGCTCGGGGCCCACTGGAGAAGACTCATCAATGTAGAAGCTGAATGAGTCATGGGAACCTAGGGGGGATAATAAAGAAGTAGGCTATGGTAAATAGCCTAACCTTTATCCAAGGCGCGTTACATAGTGAATTTACATCTGCTCATTCCTTCATACAGTGATTGTGGCGTCAACCAGCACATCAGGAGCAATTTGGGGTTCAGTCTCAGTGTTTATGGACCGGTGCCTAAAATGTATGGTATGTATTGTTTGGGATATAAGTTTTATCTGCAGTACTATCCTGAACACTATCCGGAACACTTCAACATGTTTTCTGTATCACCCTACTTTGTATAATTTGTCAGTTCCAAATTGGCATTTCCACTTTGTTTACACTATTGTCTTTATTGAATTTCCAAGCAGCCATGGAATGGAAACAAGCCTGTGTTTATGGGAGCAATTTCCATAGAAGAATAATTAAAAAAAAAACAATAATGTAGTCTCTGGATCAAGTTCTGGTGAGCCGTACAGGAGGCTATTGGAGTTGAGTTTGAGAAAAATTGTTTGCATCCAGTTTTTGATATCCGTCAGCTTTCCAGGTTGTGTGAACACAATAGCTTGTGACTGATCACCCGAGAGCAATGACTTGATTAGCTGAGCAAGGTACATATTGAACATAATATGAGGGAAGAAAAATGAAGACATTTGAGGTGATTTGAGTGGCTGAGCATGGAATGTGAATATGTATGATAATGTACGATAAGATCATTTTACACAAGTGTGATTTTATATATCTATATTTAACGTGAAAGGAAGCAACCCACAATTTTTGTTTCCTATCTGATTTATAATTTATATAATATGTGCATAGACAAATTCACATACCATAACCATACCAGCAATTGTGCAAGCAGCTTCTGAAATGCTTCTGGTCAGTGGAATGAGAATCACAAGCTTTGTCTATAGCGGCCACAATCGGGGACAGCTGCCACATCTACCGCGGTCAGTGGATTCTGACTTTTGACCTGCTGCTGGGTGTACAAAACAACCTGTTATACAGGTGCATTGTGCAGGTACACCTACGCATTCACTCTGGGTCTTGCACATATCACCAACTACACATCTCATGCTCTTAACAGCACTAGACAGCGTCATACTAAGGGACCACAATGGACACAAGCTGTAGGCTTTTTGTGTTACGTTGACATTACTGGGTCAGTAAGTGTTATTACTGGCTCCTGGCAGGGATTTGACCTTTTTTTCATTTTCAAACGTGTCAGGCATGTGAGTGCGAATGTGAGTATGAATAACAAAAAGCTTCTTTTAGAAAATTGCTGATCTCTCGGGACAGCTATCTTTAAAGGCAGTGTCTTATTAATGACATGCTCAGATAGTGTACTGGTAGTATTAAGGGCAAGACCACCAGATTTTGGAACAGACAGACAGACTGCCAGAGTAGAGTCAAGCTCAAAAGGGACTTCTTTCTTTCTCACTGCTTCTGCCAAGCTCTTTCCCATGGCTGTGGTTTTGCTGCTATATAGCAGGACAGTGGGAATCTTGTTAATCCATTCATGCGCCTGTCAACAGTCTGGCCTGTCAACAGTCTGGCCTGTCAACTGAAAGGCGGGTGGCAGTCTAGAGACCAGGATTACTGCATGTTTTTGTGAGGTTACCTCACAAAAAGTAGGTCCTACTGTACCCTAGGGCATGGCAGATAGCATAACTGGCATATCTAGTGAAATATTTCACACACATCTGCGCTGTAGTGGGTGATATTCAGCAAAAATTACAGCAAACCTAGCGGTGTAGTGACTGCCTGCCCTGTATCTTGATGATTCTTTATGTTTGTTTATTGTTTACAGTATTTAGTTACCTCCTCAGAACATGATAGTAAGCTCTCTTGTGATTTTTACCATCATAACATTACATCAACCATATGGGCACCCCAATAGACTGATGTAGCAGTCATCAGGTAACTCTGCATTACTCATTACGACTGTATAAACCAGATGTGTTTATACAGACATCCTCCATGCTTGCATTGCATTACGCAGAAGAAAGGGTTAGTTTTCTGCCCATGCTTGTATGCTTTGTATACAACTTGAAGGATGTTTTTGTGGTTGCTGACAATTAATTTTAGCCTTCAATGCACATGTTGCTTTTGAAGCCTCATCATGGCATCTATACTACAGTATATCGAGGTGCTTGCCACCCTGTCCCTGGATATGGAAAGGCCCTGAAGCTGCCGTAATGCTAACTAAGGTCAGGGCTTAAAATGACCTGGTGCTATGGCAACTAGATAAAATGTCTACTCTAAAGTATCTCAAGGATGGGCAAGAAGTCAAATAAGTACGCCTGTCTTAATTATTAGTACGCATGACCAATTATGGAGTGTTGGACGCACACACACACACACACACACACACACACACACACACACACACACACACACACACACACACACACACACACACACACACACACACACACACACACACACACACACACACACACACACACAGACATTTCTGTCTGGCTTACATAGTAATCTCGCTCACTGTGTTCACACAAATTGTTGGGAAAGTGTTACTTGTGCTGGAAGTGAACGCAGCTCGCAATAACACCATGTAAACATCGTAAATCGGAATAACACCAAGACTTTAGTGAGGGCTCATCTGTGCCCTGTGCAACTTTAGTTTATGAACTTTAGAAATTTCATAGTGGGCATACAAAGAACGAATCGGAAGTAAAATGTCATAATCGTGATAGCATAGAGCAGGCAGTGGCTCTATCAGGCGGCGTGTATCAGAACCTGTGGAGGAGGATGGATTGGACTGCACCTTATTTAAATGACAAAGGGACAAAAAGGACAGACACGTGTGTGTGCATGCACATTATGCAAAAGAGGCTGTGGGTGACTCGGCTATCTTGCTTCTGCTCTCATCGCACAATCTCTCTATTCCTCTCTGTCTACTAATTTCTGATTACTGCACACACACACACACACGCACGCACGCGCGCGCGCACACACACACACACACACACACACACACACACACACACACACACACACACACACACACACACACACACACACACACACACACACACACACACTTTTGTCACATTTGCCACAGCCAATGTGACCTTCAGCAAGAGTCTACTACAGCCAGGTCATGGCAGCCAGCCCAGAGTGACCATAAGCAGGTTAGACAGCTGAGTCAAAAGGCAAGCAAGCTGTAGAATTACGACCAAAAATAATGTCAACCTTACCACAGGGTGACCTTAAATGGTCAGAAAAACTGTCTGTCTCCCCTGAACTGGGGCAATGACGATGAAAAACATCCTGATGGGCAGATGCACAGAAAAAAAAACAACTACATGGAAACAGAAAGAAAGAAGGCACACACTGTAGGTTGGTGACCCAATAGGGCAGGGGTTTTCAACCTTTTTGACTCCAGGGACCACCATTTATTCAGCATTTGAGTCACGGACCACCATTTGATTACATTTTCCAAAGACCAAAGACCTAAAATTAAAGAATTTTTTTGGTTTTGTCCACAATTCCGGGCTGGGGGCCACAGACACCAGCTCCCTATTGCAGGGGTTTTCAACAGGTGGTCCGGGGACCACCAGTGGTCCCTGAAAAGGTTCCAGGTGGTCCCCAGGCTAAATGATGGAAAGTTGGTTAACCAGATGTAACTCTTGAGGATGTAAAAATGAAACCAAATGGACCCGCAAGGGTCCATTTGGTTTTTATTTTTACATCCTCCTGTTGAAAACCCCTGCAATAGGGAGCTGGTGTCTGTGGCCCCCAATTTGTCCACTTCTGCACTGCAACTGTCATAACTGTGACTGTCATCCAAAAAGAAATCAATGCTGTGCTATGAATAGATGACGGTGGTATGGTATTTCTCTAGTGGCAAGTGAAAGGAATCGAGGCAGGATGTGCAGTCAAGCACTTAAGGGCCATCACTGCCCTTGGGTATGCACTACAGCTAACTGGAGATCTGAATGGATCATTATAGGATGGATGATGGATGGATAGACAGACAGACAGACAGACAGACAGACAGACAGACAGACAGACAGACAGACAGACAGACAGACAGACAGACAGACAGACAGACAGACAGACAGACAGACAGACAGACAGACAGACAGACAGACAGACAGACAGACAGACAGATTGATTTGCTGGCTTTTTAGTCATCTTCACTCATCTATCTCTCCCATACACCAAAATGATGAAGGCATTCTTCTCTCCTCTATATTTTTACTGCCATTAAACAGTTGGATCTCTTGCCATTTTAGCCTTCAAAGATACACTGAGCTCGTGTTGTTTTCCCTGCCATCTGCGATTCCACCCCTCCTGTTTAGCAGGCTTAAGTGACATGCAGGCTGGTGATCTAACCACAGGGGTTTGATAGATGTATGGTCCCGACCAGGCCTGGGCATTTAACCCAAGGGAAACAGGGATACAGGGGATGCTTCTCATGCAGCGATGTGTTTTCTTCTACTGGTCTCTTACTGCCACTTACTCTGAGTTACAGCATGTACTCTCCCTCATCATCTTCACTGTTGGCCTAAGGTGTGCTATTCATTTTGGTCTCTGGTGAAACCATAATACTGTTGGGGCTCCCTTTGACGAGTGTGTCTTTATGTGTGTGAGTTTGTGAATCACCCTGTGTGTGGATCCATTCCTTTTGAAAATGGTCTGACTTCAGGGGCTCTTTCTGTGCAGCATTAGCCACTGAAAAAATCTCTCCACTCCCAAAGGATACTGTCTGACTAAAGGATACTGTATATCCACTCTCATGCAAAGCTCACACTGCTCTGTGGGGTTCTGATAACTATATCTCTTATTTCAACTACTACTGGACGAGTGGACGGATTGACTATCTTTTACTTACTACGTTGTATATTCATTGCAAACAAGCTAAATATGGTTAACATGACAAGGAGTAAGTGCTAACAAATAAACAAAACCCTGGCACATTGCATTCAGAAAGATTAGAAACCCACATGACTCCAAAATTGCCACAAATCCCATTTCCCAGTGACAGTGAAATCTGGGAAGCCATTCACAATGGCACCAGTAGACACTGCAGCAAAGCCTGTTCAATGCTGACAGTGCCACATAGAGGCAGGTTTATCTGTGGCAGCCCACCTGTGTTGACCATTCCATTCTTTGTGTCGCTACAGTCTCAACCACAACCAGGCAATCTGTGGCACTCACCACTCTACCGTAGCAGCCCCAAGAATAGCCAGAGGACAATCCTCATTATATGTCCATCACTCATTGGCCAAGAAAAGACTCATATTTACATTGCATCCTATATTTGTATTGTTTTCAGGGTCGTGGTCGAAGAATGATTTCGCCCCCCCTGTTTTTTGTCTGCAATGTTCAATATTACAACAATATTTGTTGTTTATACCAAATGAAGTTAATAAAGTTGATATAAAAATAAAAATGATAAGTGTGTTTTTAGCTTATGTTTAAAATGTCTGGGTAGTTACCTCTCTAACTTCCTCAGCAAGTACAGCATGTTCTACAGTTTTGGTCAATAAGATGGAGTGTATGGCAATAAAAGAGTCTGTGTAAGACCTTGAAATCTATTCTATGGGAGACTGGGAGTCAATACAGGATGTACAGACTGGTGGGATGTGTTCTCTTTTCTTTGTTTGAGTTAGTATTAATCGAGCTGCAGAGTTTTATATTAACTGTAGTCCGTTGCAGGGGTGGACTGGGAGCTCAAAACGTACCGGGCAATTTTGTCTCAGAGCGGCCCTCAGAGCGGCCCTCTGAATCTTTGTGGGGGCTCCGGGGCCTGAGCCCCCATGAGAATTTAAGACATAAGGGGCTCTGGGGCTCGGGCTAACTAAAATTAGTTAGTTTTAGTTAACTATAAAAACCCTGCAATAGGCAGTCTCATTTGAAGAGGACAGAGGGCCGCCAGCACTGATTCGTGGGCCGGTTTTGTGCAGATTTTTTTTTTTTTTTTTAATTAAAACACGACATTAACGGCCCCCGGGGGGGTCGGCCCACCGGGAAAATGCCCTGTATGCCAGACTGTCAGTCCACCCCTGGTCCGTTGTCTAATACTGTACATATGGCTTGTTTTGGTATTCCTGTGTGCAGAACCAGTGTGCCTCAAAAGATAGATCGTGATCTACCAATAGACCACAAATTCAACTCAAACCCACAATGCAATACTTTGTCAGACACAAACATTCCCATTTTGTCTTATGTACTGTAACTTCAAACTATTCCCAGAAAAGGGATTATAATTATTTCAGTAGATAGTCAAAAAGTGTTGGCATTCCTGGTGCACGGTAGAGCAAAAGCCCACAGTAATCTAGGCAGGTGATGATGAAGGCAACTTCTGCATCTGGTGGAGACAGGAAGGGTCAGTTTGATTCCTTTATTTGAGTCAGCATTGATAAAATACATTACAACGAAGATATTTATCAGTGGCTTGCTTCTGATACATGCTCGAAATAGCATGTGCCTTGGTGCATGAATCTAATTTCAACAGTGAACATGAACGTTTTCACAGACAGACAGATAATGTGACCACAGAGCTTTTGCAAAGTAGCCATGCTGGCAGGCACAACAATTTAGTTCTTCGTTCCCGATCAAAATCTCTTTTTGGCAAACCACATAAAGCCATGCCATTACAACATCACCCCTCCCACCCCCACAGTAGAGCACTCCAAATCACCACCATGCAGTGTCTTGGGTGCAAGCCATCCAAGCTGTGTTGGCTGGCAAAGCAAACCCATTTCGCTCAAAAATAACGTAGCATTGAACCTAATACTGGAAATTATATTGGCGCAAGACTGCTTCTGTTCTCTCTTCTTAATCCAAACACTTAATACTGCTCTCGAACTTGAGATTAGGTGATATATGGGGATATATATACACAATAATAACAGATATCCATCATAAACACATTTACTGATCGAAATGTTTCCTGCAGTACTCTGTATTGTGGATTAGTATTTTTAGTTAGGGAAACATGAGCCAAAAGTGCTCTCTGCAAGGGAGCACGCCCGCACACACACACACACGCACACGCACGCGCGCGCACACACACACACACACACACACACACACACACACACACACACACACACACACACACACGCACGCACGCACACACGCACACACATTGAAGAGGGAAGAGAAAGGTTTAAAGAAGTCGAGAGGTGACTGCATCCCAAGTGGAGAGGTGAATGCATCCCGCTGGTGCAGAATGGACAGCAGCAGAGCTGTGGGGCCAATGAGGACTAATGACACCTAATTAGATGGAACAGGCCATGTTATGTTTCCAGGCTGCCGCGTTGTAAAAGGGCTGGGTTGTCTTGTCTGTCGCCTGTGCATCTGACATGATTCAGCATGCAGGACCAGCTGGCACCCCAAGACATATCTTGTGCCACTTCAATGCATGGAAGCCTCTACTATTTGGACAGTGAAAGAAATAGGCTTAAACTGTGCAGAGAGAAAGAGTATGTATGTGTGTGTGTGTGTGTGTGTGTGTGTGTGTGTGTGTGTGTGTGTGTGTGTGTGTGTGTGTGTGTGTGTGTGCGTGCGTGCGCGCATGTGCATAGCATACAGTACCACCCATATGTGCATACAGTACATGCGGCCATGTGCTGGCATCATTGAGAGCTGAAAGCAATGCCACTGAACATTATGCCACACCTCTTTGTGAACGAAGGACATTCAATTGAAATGCGGCTTCCCTCAGCCCACTATACCCCACCCCATCCCTCTCATCTCTCTGATGAAGCATGTACTGTACGTTTATATGAAAATACAGCCTATGTGTCATCTGTTATAGCCAGAGGGAGGGAGGGGGCGGGGGTACAAAATAAAAGAGCGGAGGATTAAACTGGGGGAGTGCCGGGTTGTGTGTGTGTGTGTGTGTGTGTGTGTGTGTGTGTGTGTGTGTGTGTGTGTGTGTGTGTGTGTGTGTGTGTGTGTGTGTGTGTGTCCTTGAGGTAAACAGTACACTAAGTGCTCATATAGAATTAACTGGCTGCTAATTGGCCATATTCTGTATCAGAGTAGAATGGAATCAGAGCTGGAATGAAGTCTGATAAAGTATAATGTCCTGCCCCATGGCTGGATCTTCAAAACATCTGGATTTCTAAAATATATAATCCAGAATTCCAGCTTCCTCTTCCGTGGCTTCTTATAAAAGTGTCCTTGAGCAAGACACTGATCCTAATTGCTCCCGCAATGAGGGTGTTGTCTTCCTTGCATGGTTGCCTTCACCGTCGGTAAAACGCTGAACACGTAGGCTAATATAACGCACAAGAGCACAATTTGGATAAAGGCGCTGGAAAGTCCCAGATAATGGACGTGTTGTGGAGGACCGGCCTTTACGCCTTTACCGCTTTGAGGTTATAGGGTTAGAGTTGGGGTTACGCTGGGGTTTAGGGTAGGCTGCAGGGCAGGCATCGGTCCGATGGTTAGGCCTATCGAGCCACCGATATGTCGGCCAATTAACGCACTTTGGAGAGCTTGTAGATCAGAAATTTTCGGGGGGCAACCCAACCCTCTCTACTTTAGCAATAGAGGGGATGCGGTGTAGCCTACTACGATATTGTTTTCGAAACAAATACATTTGTTCAACGCAGTTGCAGCTTAGAGGTGACATTAGAAAAAAAGAGTAATTCTCCTCAATGCTGCCCTCCGGCATGGCATGAGGGGAAAGTAGTGGCAATTTTGCATAAATGCTATGTTCGGAGGCCGGAAAGGGCAGATGTTATTTACAGACTACTGTGGTAAAGAGGCCGGGGCTGATGCCCCTTTTGATGTCCATGTGTGCACGTCCCTGTAAACCATTGCTCTGTTGGAGATACGCGTGGCACGGTGGCAGGCTGGCAGGCTGGCCCTGGCAGAGCTTTACGCAACAGGTCTTGTCTCAATCTCCAACTGACCATCCCCATGTAGACGGATTTACTCTAATTTCCTCGATAGGGATGGCAATTCGTTACTTCTATGTGGCAAAGAGGCTAAACCACATTGTCTTGTAATGCACAAGGACACACTAGCCCAGTGGTTTTCAACCTTTTTCATACCAGGGCCCACTATTCTGCCACGGACCACCATTTGATGTTGTGTTTAGTCTCTTGGACTCCAAAAGATTTAGGAGAGTTAACTGGCGAAACGTTGGTCAAAATACCAATTCTTCTACATGTGTGAATATAATTCAGATGTGTGAATATAAACCACACTGGAAAGCCAGCTTTCATTTCGACGCTCTCAAGAGGTACAGATCTATAAAGGTCCGTTTGGTTGACCAACTGACCACCATTTAGCTGCATGGGGACCACCTGGAATCCTCTCAGGGACCACTGCCGGTCCCCGGACCACCTGTTGAAAACCCCTGCTGTAGCCTACATGTGTCGTTCACCCATTACACATTACACATGCTCTCAATTAAGCAACTGCATGCAAACTAATAATGATGATAAAAAAATAATAATAACAGCAAACACTTACCGGGGATGGCCAGGTTAGTGAGCGGGGTGGTGTGCATGCTCTGCGGTAAACTTCCCATCCAATCCGCGAACCGCAGATCTCTGCTTCTCCCGTGAGACGAAGCCATGCTGCCGCCCTGGTGTAGACCGTCTACCCTCCCTCCGGTGGATCTACAATATACACAAGCTTCACTCTGTCTCTGTCTCTCTAGCTCTCTGTGTGCGGCGCTCGCTCACCAATCCACACACACACACACACACACACACACACACACACACACACACACACACACACACACACACACACACACACACACACACACACACACACACACACACACACACACACACACACACACACACACACGCACACGCACGCACGCACGCACGCACGCACCGGCGTTGCCACATTGAATGTGAGAAACAAGCAACAAGGTCCATGAAAACAAGCCCCAAAAATGCCTATTATTTGAGCATAGCAGGGGCTCCATTTTGGTTACTGCGAAACCCCTTATCCCAAATCCCTTATTTCATTTTTACTATTTTTTACTACTTTTTGGAATATTTCAACATGTCAATCTATTAACACATTGTGAGCTTGTAGACTGGCCATTTGAACAACTGATTTTTTTTAATAGTTTAAAAAGGCAAAGAGGTTACGGGATAAGGGGTTTAGCGGTAACGAAAATGAACCCCCAGATCTACAGCGCGTTGTGAGCTTGTAGAGCTGCTATTATGATAGTTACCTATCATGGAAAAAAGTATTTTGAAATATTTTAACAGTGAACCTAATATTGGGGGTAGGGTTCCTTAGTTGGACAAATAGGCCTACAACAATTGTGTGGAATAAGAAATGAGCCCAAAATAAGCAACTGTAAACATTGGCAGCAACTTCACAGAAAAAGAAGCCCCTAAAGTCGCTTATCATAAACCGACATGTGGCAACACGGGTACGCACACGCACAGTAATGCCCGCCGTGAAACAAAGGCATGCGCCGCGGGAGTGCCCACATGCGTTTCTAACACTGGTCTCCCAGTCATTTTTAAAAAGCAATCGGAAGAAGGAGGGGGAATTGTATCGCACACACATCATGATCTCACACATTAATGTAATGTGTGCAGTGCAGACGCACTCTTTAAACTGTTAATTAGGCTGAAAATTAAGTCGACAGACAAGGGAACTATTAGCCATAACAGAACTCTAATTGGCCAGAGGCGATACACAATTGTGACTAAGGCAAATGACATTTTTGTCTTCGTCATCATCATTAGCAATTAAGGTAATTATATTATAGAATAGTCTATATACATTAAAGGAAATGATACATATGCCTACTTACCGGTATAATATTGCATGGTCAAAATCAAAATTAAACAGTTATCATGAGTCAATTAATTAGCTGCTCCTTTTAAATCAGCGCGGAGCTCGGCGCACGGGGTTTGGACTGCTTTATAGGCTAATCACCAAGGCTGAATATGGGTGATGACATAAACTGTGTGCTGATGGTTGTAGAATAAATGTCATTCTTTGTAGAATAGAGTGATCCGAAATGTCGAGGGTACACCATTTTAAAGGTGACGGATTTTACAGTTCATCTGCTTGCAGCCTGCAGCCTGTTGCGGAGCTGTCCAGCCATGCGGTGCTGAATCTGTCCGATCTCAACGGTCTTGTTGCATAGTCTTCCTCCACCTTAAGAATTCACCAGATCGGGGCCGTCCCAATCAAATTTGCTGTCGCATCCTCTTGCTCTAGTTATAAACAGGTTATTTACAGCATTTCACGTTTTACCACAGCCATCCCTTGTAACTAATAACATTATGCCCTATACTAAGATAATTGATTAGGAGTAGGATAGCTACCTACCTACGCCAGTTCATTAAGTAATGTGGTAGATGAGCAACAACAGCTGATGGTAGATGCCCTGTCACTTTTCTTCATTTTATGCTTGTTGATCAAATCCAGTTGATCTCCCCGATCCCATTGGCTGAATTCTTTGGTTGCATAACATCCCCCAGGTAATAGCATTGCCTCTCTACCAAAGTGGGGAAATCAAATCATAAATGTCATTCTAAGCCCATCACCCACACAGTATAAAGCTCTAAATCTCTGGTGTCAAAAGGAATCAATGAAAATGTATTTTATTCCTGGTGGACTGAATATGAACGTCCATACTGAATTGGCAAACAATATTCCTCACCAGTTGCATGTGTAATGTATGTTTCTGCTAAGATTTGGAGTTGTAGACAGTCATCTAATAATATAAGGCATAGAGATCGGGTATATGGCTGTGGCCACACTGATTATATACTGTATATACTGGTACTATGTACCAAACAAGGCCATGTTTTCTGACATATTTTACTTATGACAAAACAGGTGCGGTATATCATTCTAATTTTAGATTTCAGAATGCTGCAACCAGAAGCCAAAGCCAAATAATGTATTGTAACCAAACTTTTATTTATTTTATTTTATATACGACAAAAACAGTACAGGAACCGTCTGAGGAGAAAACATATTAAGGCTGCTTGTTTTGCTGTTAAAATGTCTATGTTCATGTACAGTACTATACAGTATTTCACTCCAGTCTGGTATTGCCGAGACAAACAATGATTCGTTGTCTCTCTCTTTCACTCTGGTGTTGTGCCATTTGTTTATCCAACCCTCGCACATTCTTGCCCTGACCTTAACCACAACAAAACACTGTCTCACAGATTTTGTTAGCACCCGCAAGTAACGCGGCGTTGGGTTATCGGCTGTATGTGTCACTTTGCTGTTGTCAAACTAAATGCCAGTGTCTGACAATCAAGACATTTTGAATTTCTGACTGATTAACTATTTTAGGCACGTCATTATGGTCACATTGTTCAAACAAGTTGTTGTCAAAAAACATGACAAATGTACAGATCTATTCAGTAATAAAAGTATAATTAGAAGTCTGGGGAAGTGGGAAAACGACAGACCATGCTGGAGTCAAAGCCAGGTGGCTGGATATAGTGTTGGAACAGTAAATACTGTAAGTTTGATAATTCAGTTATCAATGAATGTACAGTATATGTATATGTCGTTGTGGAGTTGATTTGTGCAAGTTGCATCACCTCACTTAAGAGACCAAATGGTTTTTAAATCAGTTTGTAAGCAAGTAAGAGACCAGAATGCTTCACAAAGTTCACATCTAAGGTAAAAGCAACATGAAGCATTCGTATTTGAAGCTCAGTCAAAAGTTATTACTATAACTGTACTGTGTTTCAATCCAACAGTTAAACCACTTCATTACACACAAATTCTACATTGAATATTTCATCCATAGACAAGTTCATCAGTAAAAGCAACTAATTCATAACGGCTCATATTTCAACCCTGTTCATCCCTTATATATCCCATTCTAGTAACTTGTGTCAGTTGACATTGCAGTTGAGGATTTGTCAATGACAGGCATGGTTGCTGTTCATACTGGCTCTTTTGTAAATAGTCATGTGTTTGCCTTAAAAGAATAATTCATTTTCATCCAATCAGGAGAATGATTACTGAACTTATATAGTTCAGTCATATTTAGTTCTCTCCATATACTATTGCTGTATATAGGCTAAGTGAAGAAATCATGACGACCAACACAAAATGTTCCGTAATACTTTTAACACATCACAGAAATATAATTTAGTAATTAGTACACCCCACTCTGGTCCCTATAACTCTCACTAATTAACCTAAGCATCAACAGCACTTAAACACCATGTCTGTCATGTTGACTACAACCTTGGCCAAAGAATCTTCTGAATATCACCCTGAAATAAGAATAAAAGAGAACTATTCTTTAAAGCATTCGAGATCAGGACTCCTCTGATCACGTCCAGGTGTTTTAGATCTGCTGCATGGGCCTTAGGTTGGGGGACACCTGTCAGACATCAAACAAAACAACAGTGTTAACTTCAATAACAAAAATATTAAAATAAAATAACAATAATTATAATAATAATAAAAATGTGGTTTAGTTTGTCAGTTTTTGTAGTGTTTTAGATAAAAGTTCATTTAGTTTTAGTCATCTTTTGCTAGACATCTTAAAAATACATATGTTCAATGTGCTACTGCAACGCAATGAGCCCATTCAATTTACACTTTCGGACATTTTAGTAAATGCTTTGCTACAGCTAAGTCCAGATATCCTTTTGTCATTTCACAACATTAGCTGAAGTGAAATACAATAATGGGAAGGTCCTTGGCCCACCTCCAGCATGGATGTTTATGAGCTCCATTGTTGTTTATAACAGTTACTCACCGCAAAGTCTGCACCAGTACACGCCTTGATGTCCTCTGCTGTCAGTCCCTCCCACACCTCGATTAGAGTCAGGCCATTTGTCTTGTCAACGTCAAACACTGCCTGATGGAGGAAAAAAATAGGGTAAGTTTCGGTGGGGAAGAGAGAAAAAAATGGGAGACAACTGAAGAGAGGAGACACTAGAGATTCTATCTCTTCAATAGAAACTTTTGAAACTGATGTTAAATGGAAATTGATTCAAGCTCACAGACACAGTTCTGCTGTTACAACAGCTCATACCTTCTCAGCTGCACAAAAGCAATGCGCAGTCTGTGCACAAGCACCGTGCACTCTGGAGAATCACAGCAAAAGCTGCCTTTCAGGCAAAAGGACACAACATACAACAAACGATGGAAATGAAAAACCATCAAAGGTAAAACACAATGTTGAATCCTGACCACCAGAGGATGACTCGCACAGAGAAACTGACTTTAATGGTTTCAGAGTATCTGCAGGGAACTCAGTACACCAACACAGTCTTTGCTCTTAAGAGGTCTGTAGTCACTGACACACACATCCTTCTATCATGAAGCATACTGGCCATTTCCTGCACAACTCAGAATATCCTCCAGCCTGCTAACGTTGTGAGGTGTTACATGTGCCTTTGTTAAACGGGCTGAGCATTAACAGTGAGGAGGCAAACCTATCCATTTAATGTCTTGACTCAAGCCACCCTATGTTTTTCAGTAATTACTGAAGGAGCTGTGGCTCATGGCTAAAAGAACAAACAAACAAAAGAAACAAAAATGACACATATTAAGCTTTAAGAGGTGCCACAAGGAAATGTTATTATTTAATAATGACATACTTGATTTCTCTGTTCAATATCTTATAGACATATATTAAGTGTCCAGCCTCGACTGTACAAAATAAAATATACCTTACGCATCGATTAGTAGTAGTCTAGTCAGAAGTCTTCCAGAAATGCACCACACTCCACCCTGAACCGTAATTACTAATGCATTTCTCAACTCATTAACTTATCCTCAAATCCTCCATATCGTAGCTCTTGTCCAGTGCTTACAGTATAGTCCCACATTCTCATTATCTGATCCTCTATGATTGGAGGAACATTTGCTGAGCACTATTGAGTGACCTTGCACTCTCTGCTCTCCATTTCCTGTCTCCCCCTTATCCCACACCCCTTATTCCTGTTTTACTATTTTGAAAAACCTTTTGGAATCAACGTGCCAATCTATTAACACGTTGGTAAGGGGTTTAGCGGTGACGAGGAATCTAGGCCTATGTCTTCCAGTTTTCCCCATAGAAATCATAAATCCTTCCTAGTTTATACGAAGGATTACTATAGTAACATTCTGTAGAACTATTTACTATTTGAATTGAACAAGTTAAGATGAATAATAAACAGCCTTTTTCCTTTGTGAAAAGTTTGTCAGGTTTTTTTGTTTGTGTGTTTTTACATTGAAATCTAGATAGGAATTCCAGGTTTGAAGTCCTAGTGATGAATAAGTAACTCAATAACCATATTTCCCCTCAAGAATAACATTGGACTGTCGTAGGCGGACCCCAGCCTGCTGAGCTGAGCTAGATGCTGTTAACCTGATTTGGCAGAGAGTGACAGGCTAAGCCATAGAGATATCCAAGGAGGAGTCTCACTCATCTCATTGGAACCCTGCACAGTGACAAGGCAGTAGGCAGAAATCACACTATGGCAGTGCAAGGCAGATGGGATGTCACAGACAACATGGGAGCAATGGATAATAGAGACCTTGAAACGTAGCTGCAAACAGCGGGACATCAAAAGTGATTAGAGAACGTTCAAGATTCCCTATGAACAGTTTGTATGTTAATTGCTGAGTTGAGGAGAACGAGCCAGACGGTAAGAATGAGTCAGAGCTGGAAAAGAGGCTGAAAGAGAGGTAGGCAAGTGTGACCTAATTAGTCACAAGGAATCCAAGAGTCACCTTCTGATCATTATATGTCTTGACCAGCAGTGTCATCATCATCATTATCATTCAACACACTGCTGTCTAGTGGAGGCAAACCATTAAGGAACATAGTCTCACATGTGCCTACATGTGTGAGACTAGTTCCTTAATGATTAAAAGTCTTAGCTAAAGCTCAATTAACCAATTTAGACCTGAGTCTAAGAACGGATTCTAAATTTTGTTTTGTGAAAAACTCATAGCAAGAATAAACCCTAAATGTCTTCAAGGATTGAAAGGTCCGTATATGTACGGGTAGGGCTTCCTGAGTTAACTATTTTAACACGATTATGCTGTGCATTGATAGTGCATACTGTAGTAATAATGGATTGCATTTTATAGCACCTTTCTACGCACAGTACAAATGCACAGTATGCACAGTTGAGTGCTTACTCAAAGCTACCCCAATGGTGGCTAGCTAGCTTACGATTCTATGGCCAACTCATTGGAGCTAATTTGGAGTTAGTGGAGTTAATGTCTTGCCCAAAAACACGTCAACAAGTGGACAGGAGGGGGCGGGATTTGAACTGTTGACCCACCATCATTGGTCGACGTGCTCTGCCACAGCCGTGGAAAATATGTACTACTTTCTGTACTATTTTATGTAGTACAGAAATAATACATACTGTATATGAGGGAAAGCTAATTGCCATAATGCATGTGCCATAGGCAGCCATTTGTTGTGGCACTCCTGCTGCTTTTATCTGAATTATCCAGGTATTAGGCTCCTTCTGCCTTGAACGGATGGCAGAGAGAGCATATCTTTAGACTGAAAATTCTGTCTCCCCGAGTAATGTTTCATCAAAGGTGGGATGATTGAGTTACCTTGGGGAGGAGACGAGAGTAGGCCAAGCACAATGGTCCACAGAGGTGGCACGATTTACTCATAAAACACATATGTGCAGACACACACACACGCACGCACGCAAACATGAATAAAACCCATCATTGCAACAACATTGCTGCAAGCCGACTCGGTAAAAGGGAAACATCGCAGCTGTGATTAAGAGGAATGGGAAATGGTAACGTAGGAAATAAAATCTCCTGCCTAGGGAAATAAGAGAGGAAAGAGTCAGAACTGTAGATTTGCAAATGGTCCCTCTACCATCTGGGATCTCAAATACAATTTCCTCCATTTAGGCCATATTTCAATTCCTTTTCCCCAAGGCCACTATAGGGGTACATGTCAAGGAGGATTTAAAGTATTTGTGTGAATACAATGTTCCAACGTATATATATATCTATGTATGTATGTGTGTGTGTGTGTGTGTGTGTGTGTGTGTGTGTGTGTGTGTGTGTGTGTGTGTGCACGCGTGCGTGCATGGATGCACACATGGCAATATCGAGACAAACGTGTTTGTGTCATTTGGCACAGTTGTAGGTAACCAGTTTCTTCTCTTATTTTGCAAACAAAATGGAGCCGAGATTTCAATTATGCAGAGAATAATCAACTCATTAGCGATAACCACTAATGGGGTTATACCACAGGCACGTCTGCTACCGTCAACTGCAATGCTATCAACGTTTCCTCTGGGGACCGAACGGAATTGTCTCCACTCCAGTCCGTCTGTCCTTACGTGCTTGTATTTGACGGTCTGCGAGAAACTAAGCTCCAGCACCGTTGGACTGATCGCCACACACTGTGCATACACTCCCTACAGGCCAAAGCAGAACCTCCGCCCCAAATCCTTCACAATTGGTACACATCGGTCAAGTGATCAACACAGATCTAACATTTACAATCTCTTCCCTCCCGTATTCCTTGGATCATGATTTATGCACTGTATATGCAGTAGTGGATCTTCTTCAAAATACACCTTCTGCTAAAACAGCTACAGATTTGGTCCAAAAATCACAAAACTCAAATGTCGGTAGACATGATCTGATCTCATGAGTTGACCAAAGTTTGAAGGTTCTGGGTAAGCAATCTGGCCTGATGGAGACCTGTTCTAGGACTCTTAGGAGGAGGACACAGTTGAAAATAAATTTCATTGCAGTTATCACGGCAGCTAATACAGAATATCTGTAATATACCTTGTTTAGACAGCGATTTGGATCTGTGCTTTATTTTCACCTTTGCTATACTATTTGACTAATGAGAATTGACACAATTTGACCTCTATTTGGTCAGACTAATGCTACCATTAGATGACACATTTTTCCTGAGGCTATGCATGAATAAGCTGTACGGTAGTTGGTTTAATTGAATGAATAATTAACGGTTCATTTACACACTTCACGTGACATTGTGCAAACATTTCCATATTTTGTGGAGAAATGCATAGAACACAGTATTTTAGGCGACACTATGATCCCCTCACTTCAGGGACTTGGGTTCAAATGTGTGCTAATTGAAGGCTAGGAGAGGTTAAATAAGACTGGTCAAACAATTAAGTCTAACAACAGAGCCTGACTAGAATATTATTTATACAGTATATTTTCAACATTGCGGCAATATAGCAGATGAGATGTCTGCCCGAAGGACCTTTTGGCCTGTGAGATGATTCATTCTGTGTAATATAATATTTCACTTGAACTGGCTGGTGCTCATTATGAGTAACAGTGGTCTACCATAGGTAAGCGCACACCCCCCACCACACGTGCACAGCACACACATAGGAAAGCCAAAGAACAGCTAGAGTGCATGCAGGCAGGGTAATTTAAACACTACAAAGCTTTGATTACAGGGTTGCCCCCCCAACTAATTTGCCACTGGCAGTTGTTGATCATGAAATTCTATATTAATCAGTAAACAATCACATCGTAAAACCTTGATCAAAAGCTACTGTGTTATTAGGGAAGGGCACATGGCATGTGAATTAATATTGAGTCATTGGATAGAATTCCAGAGAGATGGCACTTGGGACAATAAGGGAAGTGAAATGTAAATTGCAGGATCTCTGCCTGTCTATTAGAAGGCAGTGTTTTATTAAAGACTCCATTGCCGTGTTATAAATCAGTGTTGGTTGGCGTTGCTGGAAGGGACCTCGACTCCTCTCCTCCACCTCATACTAAAACCTCTAACAGGAGACAATTTAAGGGGGATTTAAAGCTATCCTGCGATAGGATTAGACCTCTGTGGGACGATTGGGGGTTTCGGAGATTCACTGATCCGAACACCTTTCTCTTCCTCTTGGGTCCTCTTTGAGCTTTTCTTCCTGGTAAAGGATGATTTTTCCTTGCTGCCGGATGGCCATTGGCCAATTTTAATATAGGATGTAAAACCAACCAAATAAAGTTTGATAGTCAGAAGAAGACATATTTGAAGTATAACATAGGATTATTTAGGTTCATTTTGCCCACAGCAGCCATTTTGGACCAAATAGGCTTAAATACACATTACATACACATGTACATACACATGTATTTGTTTACTAGATTTAAGGTCACATGACAACACAGGTTCCTAAGTCCAAGGTCACCGCTCATTCTTACCTCGTTCTCCCCTGAATTTGATTACATGCCTTACATAAATATCAAGGTCACAGTTAAATATAAGGTTTTATATTTTAACTGGGACAGACAACTGCGTTGCAGCTAAAACATCACACACACACACACACACACACACACACACACACACACACACACACACACACACACACACACACACACACACACACACACACACACACACACACACACACACACACACACACACACACACACACACACACACACACACACACACACACACACACACACACACACAGGATTATGGTAATTTAATCCCCACCTCCTCTTTTAGCTCATCAACACTAAAACGCAATGAAATGTTCTCAAATTAATTGCATTCTCTTTGGCTTATCATCCAACTCAAAAAGAAAAATACGAGTGGGTGTTTGTGAGCTTATAGCAGAGCAGGATAGGGAGGAATGGAGGAATGGAAGTGGAACTGAAGAAGTCAAGGATGAAGAGAGGGCTGAGGAGAGTTGGTGTTAGGAGAGAAGGGGAAGTGACAGAAAAAGGGGGCAAGAATAATTAGTGCCATACTATTCTATTCCACTATAAGCTGAAAGTATAATGCAAGGGATGAAGTGGCATAGAGGGGGATTTAATAGACAAGGGATAAATACAGAGAGAAAGCTGGAAAAGGGTGTAAAGGAAGAGGAGGTGTCCAAATATTTAGAAATCGGGCTGTGTGCTCGAAATGAATGCCAAGACCAAGTGCAAAATCACCGACGGATAGGAGAATGGAAGCCAGAACGCAATAGAGAAACATAAGGAAATGGAGCAGACTCTGTCTGACAGCTCATGTCTCCACAGCACAGTAAGCTACCACAGAGGTTAATGAGTATACGGTATGACCAGAGACACCCATGGTGCCAACCAGCTCTACCAGACAACACTGGAACGTGTCGACAGGCCTTGCATGCCCCAAAATCCAATTAATACCTGCATTTCCCCCCAAGCACTGCAAAACTACAACTAAAGAGGCTTGCAATGTTGTTAATGTTTAAGTGTCCTGTTTACCTGTTAATTCATGTCCTATACCGGTAAAAAACTCAAATTCTTCTACATATCTGAATCTGGACATGTGATTGCCCCCCCCCCCCCACACCTCTCTTCCATCCAGAAGGCCAGGAATGTTTTGTCTCTCCTGTGAGTCTGTCTGTCTGTTAGCAGCTAATCTCTGGAAACGTTGGGCAAATTGGCGTGCAGCGTAAACTCCCAGTAGGCCAAGGAAGGATCTCTGCTTCAAATTGTTCAAATTGGCCTCATGGTGGAGCTCTAAAAGCCCCCTGTTTGGCAAACTCTCCATAATATATAGGCCATGTCCCGTTTTTTTTAATGGTCCCTGGTTAGCTAACCCAGCCTGACATGGTAATGTCAGGCTGGGTAAGCCCAGGTCAAGATTTTCTTGGCCGAAAAAGCCATGGGACTTGATATTCACTCAACATTTTCAGCAGATAAAAATGCTAAAGGCGAACAAGGACCAAAATAAAATAATCAGCACCATGTAACTTCGCTTCTGATTCTCAAAATGTGGTGCTCCCATTGTAAATTATTCAAAACATGTTCTGAATTTGTGAAAAAATAATGTAAAATTGTAATAAACAGAATGTTAAAAAAAACATCAGGCTCTTATTTACTTCTTGATGGCAATGCAGAATAGGATGTTTTCCTTCTGAGAACAAAACAAAAGACATACAGTACAGTACATCTAACATCTAATTACACCATTTCCCTCTGCATGGCCAACAGCTTCAGGCCCATCACTTTTAATGAGTGATTCGTGTACCATCACAATGATGCAGTGTTGTGGTGTGCAGCAACCATCCTGTGGTGAGGACGAATGGGGTTGGTGGGCTGTAATTGAGATGTACCGATGAAGCATCACCATCATCAGTGACAGAAAAAAGCTGGGCCATGTGGAGTGGATGGTGAGATCATTAAAGCACAGCAGCGTGGAGAGACAATCCCAAATCTAGCCGCACAGTAAAAATCCTCAGTGAAGCATTACTGTGAGAGGAACAACGCAAATACGCCCTCAAGGGCCAATTTTTAGTTAGTTATTGTTCGCAAGAAACAATTAAGAAGCAGAATCAATAGACAGACTAATCGTAGTAGTTGTGTACCTCCAAGGGCCAATTTTTACATTTTTAAAGTTATTGTTCGCAAGAAACAATTAAGAAAATAATCAATAACAAGGCTTCTTGATAGGCTGAATAAATGTAACTTCCAAATTCGGGTGCCATTTCTTTTATCACTGTGTTCATTAGTCACTCCCCACACCATCAGTCCCTTTGTGTGTGTGTGTGTGTGTGTGTGTGTGTGTGTGTGTGTGTGTGTGTTAATATTAACATATTAACACTACATTTGCCTAGGATTTTTTTTCAGAATAAAGTTGCTAAAGTGCATAGCAGATGGCCACATTTTACACCTTCCATTTTCCCCCAAAACCGGGAGGTAGAATTACTACCTCGCACTAATCGGCGATCCCTTCTTTAGAAGCGTTAATGTTCCAAATTAGATGCTTGGTTTAGTCCGAAATTAGGACAAAACATCGGCACTCTGATCAAAACTATGGACAGCGCCATAGATTGAGAAAATACCAAGTTTTGTTGGCCCGTAAAAGTGAAAGGCTGCGCGCAACCGCAAAACATGTCCAGGAGGTCTGAGCAAGGCGTTTCCTAGCAACGGCCGCTGTCAAAAAATGATTTCAGTGATCCCATTATGAGAGGACGTCACATGCATACATGTTCTTGGAATCATAACTGTTAATATAATATTTTCTCTGCCAGACTGCCCTCATTTGGATATAATTTCCTAAAGTATATGAAAATTTACAACATAGCGGTTCAAGGCAGCTCATAAAAAATGTTGTTGTTGCTTATTCAATTTTTTTGTGTCTCTTTTTAAAGGGTTCGTTAGCAAGATGGTCAGGTAAAGCGGACTTTCTCACCAAAGAACAACGTTTTTTGTGGTCGGCAGACATATCTATTCCACCCGCCTTTGGTACCCAGCGTTTTGGATGATTAGAAAATATTTTATGCAAGACTATGCTACAAATGGATAGAACCACATCTGCAGTGCAAAACAAGTCCTCACATCCATAGAGAGAAAATAAATGGTCATTGCAAATTTAGCATTCATTTAGAATGGCGATAATGAAAGCTAATGGGTGCAGGTGCACGTACAACAATCAAGTAAATACATATACCTTTTCTGTGATGATGCGATCCACACATTGTTTCCCTGTCAATGGCAGGTTGCATTTGTCCAGGATCTTGTGTTTTCCACCCTGAGAGAGAGAGAGAGAGAGAGCGGGTTGGATTAGGGGTCATTTATCCCGTTTATGTTCGGACTGTCAGTCAAATGCCACGTGTTTGTTTCAGGGATGCAGCTGGCAAGAGAGTACTTTCATTATTCTCTCCCTAGGGGTGTGTGATCCCATGTGTGTCTCAATTTCCCCAACAGTCACACACCCCGTCCCCACCCCACCCCCACGCCTGCGCGCATGTGAGCACCCCAACACCCTCTCAATCACTAATGATGACAGGCTTCAGCGCGCTTGATGTATGCTCACCTGTTGCACCATCTGGACTAAAGCCGCAGCGGCACATCAGACAGTCTCATTGGCATACTGTATATCAGGAGGCCTCCCAGGACACACGGCACTGTGTGTTGCCATTGCATCACACCAGCCGGTGCGTTCTAAAAGGTAAACCAATTAAGCCAAATCCTACACCTGGGAGGTGATGCATATGCAGTACAGGACTGCCTAATGGCTGAGAGTCCATTTTCAGATGTGCATTTAACTTCACCTAAACTAAGCTAAATAGCCAGACACTTGAGAGAGGCAGTCTGTCTACAGAAAACCTCACAGGGCTGAGCTGACAAAGAGGCATTAAGCAATCCATTAGCAGAATCATCCTCAATCAGTCATTATGCTCTCTAACTCATTATCACAGAAGACAAGAGACGAGGTGCACTGGTTGGAGGCACTTGTTTATCACAGGCTAAATGATCCTCCCATTAAAGAACTTGGGATTCTGGGAAAATAATATTAGAAAGGAAAAACCTGGGGGAGGTAGATGAAGAAAGAATGAGATGCTCTTGATGATGCCACTGCTAAGGAAGCGGGTGCAATAGATGCTCACATGACCCACATCCAAACACATGCACGCACCTAGCGGTGGACAAAGTACCCAACCCCAGTACTCCAGTCAAAATATAGATATTCCTGGTCAAATATTCATCAACTACAAGTGAAAGTTGCTCAGGGAAATCTGATTACTTTAGTTGAAGTACCATACTGCAAGTACAAATTACGAATTTACGAGTTATGATTTCAGATTTCTTGTACAATCCAAAGATCTGCCCCGGAAAAGAAACCAGAAAAAGAATTCATTTTGAAAATGTCAGATCTACGATCAAAAACATGCAGTGATGCCACATCTTTTGAACTTGTAGATCCTTTATTACCTAATGTGATGCGAGTAAAGATTTTGAAATGTAGTGGAATGAAAGTCAAAGGGTCTAAAATATAAATATGAACAAATACTCAAGTAAAGTAAAAATATATCTTCTTGTCCACCAGCCTGCACAGTGCTGGCTGGTGTACCTTGGCTGCACATAGTAGTACCTTGGCTGAATGTTCCATGGTCACCACCACCTTGGTTCCAGCACTGGCCACTAGATCCATGGCTCCGCCCATTCCCTTCACCATCTTCCCCTGAGGAGAAGAGATGCCTTGGTTGACTGACTGATTGATTAGGCAGCTGATCCATTTTGACCTGAGGACTCATTCCAGAAATGTCTTCTAAATATTGACATTATTTCTGTGTCAATGGTCCTCATGATATTTCATGACAAGGACATCAAAATCATCTGTATATCTCCACTGACCCCGATCTGAAAATATGTAGATCCAGGGACGCCCAGATATTTTTCAATAGCTAATCTACAACATGATGCTCAGAACACCATGGTTGTCATTAGTTCATTTATGCATTCAACTTTTTGGATTTTATTATGCATTAATGGATTAACCCAATTATCACTAGTTCATTCATGCATTCTTTTTGGATTTAAGCATCACACTTTTCAGAGCAAAATTGCAAAGGTGATGACAAGTTTACTAATGCATGTTTTGGTGATAATAGAGCATGTGGAATAATCAAAGCTGTGAATTAAATTATGAAATATTGGTGGCTAAGACTTCAGGCATCAGAGCTAGTGCACCAGGTTTGGTTGCAGCAGTTGGCGAAAACTAATTTCAAATTATCTTACTAATTAACATACAGAAGAGGCTTGTGGACAGAACATATAGGACCTGAATTATGTGAATTGTAAAAAAACAGAACGGGAAAGTTCCATCAAGCTCAGGTCAAGTTCCTGAAAGAGAGAAGGTCATATTAACACTCTCCGTGCCAGCCCTTTTTCATATTTTTGGAGGTAGCCAGTGCCAGTTTTTTTCATCAAAAACTCATATTTCATATTTCGGTCCATGTTTCCGCACGGACAAGTTAGTTGGCCGCACACACTTCCGGTTCCGGTTTGGTAGGTCTCTTGTTATTGTCTATCAATGGTGGATGCGGTCGCTGCTAGCTGCTGTTAGCATGGGGATCGAATTAAACCGGCGCCGGTAACTACGTCATTTACAGTAGCGTTTACGTCAGCAGCATCAGTCGTTACTGTAAATCATAATGATAACGAAAGACGTAGATCTATTTCAATGGCATGAAAACTGTTAATAAAGAACGTGATGATATGATATGTACCGCTAAAGACAATTAAACAAAAATTAATTAAGTTGAAATCAATAAAAAAAATAAGGCACCGAGGTAGAGGGAAATATGTTTGAAAGGGGAGTTGCAAAGATTTAAGCTCTAGAAGATGTCACAGGAACATGATCTCAAATCAAAATCTATATTGAGGCCGTTGAGGGTTTGATATCAAGTACCGGTAAGCCTCTCTCTTCAGAAATGCTCCGTTATGACTCATGATCACCCTCTTCTGAAGTCTCTCGAACTTCAGGCACTGCCTGTTATTATAAAACACAACCATAGCTATTCTCTGAACCCAGGACAAAAGATCCACCCTTCAATAGAGACCATGTATGACTACTGCATGCACTTTAGCGTGTATTGAATTATGAATATGTTGCTGCTTGCAGCATACCCTTCCTCGTATTTAAAGATGAAACAATAAAGTTCCTATTCTGTAAGTGCTGGTATTCTTATATTTTAAGGAGTTGATAGAAGAACAGAAATAAAAAATAGTTTCTGAAACTGTCAAATCTGTGCGAGTGTGCGTGAAAACTCGATACGGTAACAACATCACAAACAAGTGTCCGTGGAACGTGAGACCTATAAGTCTAGAAGCCTAGAATCACTATGCAGTGCGGAGCCTCAAATAATAATACCAATCCCTATGGGATTGAAGCTTAACAAAGGGGCATTAAATGCATTAAAACAAAGCAGGATTCCAATCAAAGAGAACTAAATACTGTATTCGTTTTATTAAAATGAGAGAACTGGTATAAAAAAAAAAAACACCATAAAAATATAATTGGCAGGTGGGAGAAATTCTGTCTTTGACTATCTCGTTCTTCTGTTGCTGAATAAGGAAGGCTGACATGTAGATATGGCTGCGGGGCTGTGGCTGTGTAACTGAATTAAAATCCCATTCGCTCATCAATCATACGTAGGAAGAGTTCGCCATGCTCTCTGCTCAACAACCAGAGGATATGTTGGGCACGCCACATCATAAGGATACTATATGCCTCAGGGGAGGCAGGCTGGGTGAGGAAGATATCAGCGGAGGGGAGAGAGAGGGGAGTACAAGCGGTAAACTGCAGTGGGGTGTAAGACATGGGTCGGTGATGGGTTGGGGGTTCTGGTGGACTGGTCCATGGGTGAATTTAATTTCTGAATGTGCCCTGCAGACAGGGCAGACTGCCACACATACTGTGTACGTGAATGATCGCGTATGTAGCAGAAACCACTGAAAAAAAAAAAAAAAAACACCTGTTTTCAAAAGAGATGATGTCCTATCCAATAGCAAGCCATTCCCTGCAAAACATACAGACCGAGAAGCATACATTATAGGTTGAAAATAATGACTGACAGAACTATTGAAGTGTTCAGGTAAAAAGAAAGAAAAAAGCAAACTGATGAATGTCTGACATCTGCAACGCTTTTCAGACGACTTCCCAAATATGTTCTTCTTTCCAGTATTCTATAATAATAACCCATACCTCCTTGGATGGCAACCCTGAGATAGCAGGCTAAAAGGACACTCTGGCCTTTCTCATATTGGCAACATTAATTTGCTCTCTGGTGCTTAAAAGTGCTCGGTGTGCATGTGTGTGTGTGTGTGTGTGTGTGCGCGTGCACATCTGTGCGTACATGTGCGTGCAGGAAGATAACGTGGCATAAGCTTGGAATGTCGGGCTTAGATTTACAGCTATGTTACTCTGAGTAGACATTCAATAATGGAGTACACCCAGCTATTGGGTAGCCATTAATGAAAGGGGGGGAGTGGTGCCACATACAGTCATTTAACCCTGTTACAGCTCATCTAATAAGGTTGCTGAGTGCAAAGATACAATTAAGCAAATGCAAGAAAAAAAATTAATCACTAAGCTATTGAAAATGGGCATGAGAATAAAATGAATCAAATGGCCTGGGGCATCTGCATGAGCACTGACACCCATTACTGGCAGCGAATTCCTGTCTGAAAGCCATAAACTGTATCGTAGCCATTAGAGCCCGTAGTGTTGCCACAGGCCATTGGTCGTTAGGCCATTGGATGTTAACTGTGGAGTGAAATGAAGCAGCAACACTGACCGTGTGCCATCGTGACCAGTGCCAGCATCCTGACATCCAGATTTAAAATGATACTAGATTCAAGCCTCAAATGGGTTTGTCCCCACTGTTATAGAATTCAACAGGAAAATGCATGAAATTGAGTGGTTGGTTTGTACAAATGTATGGCAAACATCATGTGTACTGTTGTGTGCACTGTCCCTGCACAGTGCACACAAAGAAAAAAACGACCAAAAATAAGATTATAATCGAGAAAGAGCGGTATGGGGCTTGTCATTGTCCTATATCACACTGAATTTGCTTATCCTCGGCCCTGCAGCTTAGCATCTGGTTATCTGAGCCAGCTTTGATCTTTAAGCTGCTTCATATAACACAAACGTATTCTGTATGTGTGCGTGTGTGCGTGCGTGTGTGCTTGAGAGAGAGAGAGAGACACACAGAGAGAGGGAGAGAGAGGGAGAGAGAGAGAGAAAGAGAGAGAGAGAAAGGCGGAGGGGGGCAAAATTTTGTCAAATTTTTGGCTGCCTATCTTGTGCATCACCATAAATAGTACATCTGCAAGCTTACAACATGAGACTAAGCATGTGAGACAGAGAGGGAAGGAGAACATGATATAGGGAATTAAATAATAAATCGATTCCATCCTGCACACTGAAGTGAATGTAATGTATTGAATCAAATTCAAGGTGTAAAGTTTTGTTGGCTGTTGCCTAGACTTGTTTTGTCTGGGTGAGCATGGTTGCTAGGCTACAGTGAATCCGCTCACCTGGAGTCTGTGGCGGACATGAATAGGTCCATTCAAGAACACCAACCTTTTTCACCTAATGCTCATGACCTTCAGGATTTAGGACAGCCTTTCAAAAACAAACAACAACAACAACAACAACAACAAAAAACGTGATGTCAGATGCAGTGACAGATGGCTGTCACTGCATCTGACATCGCAGCCACGGCGAATAAATGATGCAAAGCTACATCTAAACAACGCTTCATTCTTACAGAATGATGCCTTTATTTCTGGTGAAAGATCTTCATGTAATGCTTACTCATTACAGCTTGAAATTGATTAGAATTGCAACAACATGGAAAGTAAGCCTGTGCAATTCATGGAAAAATGTATCAACGTAAAATATTTTGGATCCATATCGGAATGAATTGTACTTACATAGGTTAATCTATTATACATCAAAAATGTTATAATCACCTGAATTAATTAGTCTGATTAACCACTTGGCTGAATATTACTTCACTAGCCCTATTGTACTGTAAAGTTACATGTTGCCTTTGTCCAGGACCCCCAGGGGTAATTTTACGAATTACAGGTTGGTAACTTCTATATGGACAATTATAACAAATGGCTTAATTCAAACATTTTGAAATTAAGAAGTATGAGAATTGTTCCTTATTGTCAACCTACAGAAAACATAAAGGGACAGTAGCCCATCCACAGAAGGGAAAGATCCTCTGCCAATGCTCAACCAGCGTGGCAGTAATTTAGGCATTTAATTAAAACAGCTTTGATGATATTAACCTTGCCGGGTCCGAGTGAAGCCTCACAGGTTTTAATTTCCTCACCGCTCTGATTGTGTCCTTCTGCATCCTGTAATCCCGCTATTAGGAGGTGTGTGTGTGTGTGTGTGTGTGTGTGTGTGTGTGTGTGTGTGTGTGTGTGTGTGTGTGTGTGTGTGTGTGTGTGTGTGCGTGTGACCACGTGTGTGTGTGTGTGTGTGTGTGTGTGTGTGTGTGTGTGTGTGTGTGTGTGTGTGTGACCGTGTGTGTGTGTGTGTGTGTGTGTGTGTGTGTATACACAAGCACAGCTGCAGAGATGCCATTGAACACACTTCATTATCGCGTTCACACAAAACATGAAAACAAGCTGTGACACGTCTGACCTCTCTGACATTCTCATACAAAACCCATTGTCAAAACTGCAAATCACCAACCATCCTTTGAGGCAGCAACACACAGACACACACACACACACACACAGCGCTTTTTACTTGCGAGAATGTGAGTTAGATGAAATTACCTAACACTGATATACATAGTCAGTATGAGAACCAAATCGAATCACTCCCATGTCATCTTCTTTTTTTGTTCCGTTTTTTTTAACACCATTTCAAATTAGATCTCTAATGAGAAAATCTTTGTGCACCAGTTCCCATGGATGTGTCACACACAGCGAACACCCCCATCTTCTGGAAACATGTATTTGACTCTCTAGCGGGCTCATTGAACTCTCCCTTTGAAATTAATCCTTGCCAAAGGGAGATACGGTACCAATGGGACACATAAAGCAGCCCCCACATTTTGCTAATTAAATAGGCGCTGAGGTGCAAGTTCAAGATGAAATCTTAATTCACTTTCTTACTGAATGTCTTTTAAAAGGGAGATGTATGTGTGTTACTTCTGGAGGGACTGATATAATGCAAATATTGAAATATTAAGCTAAAACGAGTCCTTCCCTGGTGGAAACTATACCTGGATGACACCTGACCTGTGAGATTGTAGAATGACTCTGTTTATGACACTAAATCTGGCTTTAAGAACATTCTTGTGAAAAAAAAAAAGAAAAAGAAAAAAAAAAAACAATTTTATTACATCTTACATCTTTACATCATACATACGGTATGAATGATTACATCATTCATACCGTATGTATGATGTAAAGATTATGTATGTATAATTGCTGTCTCTGTATGGCTGTAATCTGTAATCCACATTAACTGTACCTCCACCTGTTGCTTCGGACATTCATACTACCCTTAGATATCCTCAAGAAGAACTTTTTCTCTATTGAGCCATCAGGCAATCATTTCAAAGACAAAAAAATAACTACTACTATAACTATATATTCTGTCTGCCATTACAGTAAGAGAAGGGTACTGCTGTAGTACAAAATGCATGATGGAAGTCTTATAACCTGTCTACCAGTGTATGTCTAATGCTAGACATAGTCTAGCGTTCACTGTTGCGTTACCATGACAACATATACATTTTCATCTTGTGGGTTATGTAGCCCTTGTGTTCACTTATCAGTCAACGACTGGAGAAACATGGTAGAAAATCACACCCTTGACAACCCAAGAGCCCCCACTTCCTTCCTCTCTCTCTCTCTCCCTCTGGTTCTCTGACAATCTCCACTGTCTGATACAAATGCCTCTCTCTATTTAATAACATAGCGACGGACTAGTGAGAGAATCGTTGCCCAGACAACTAATGACAAGTGCCAGCAGTATAGGCAGGACTGGCAGAAAACAATAGGATCCATGTTCACTTTCAATGGATCACACTCTTGTGTATGGTGTCCCTATGTGTAACTAGAGTAATAGATTACCACTTAAGCCCAATATGATTTACGTTTAGCCTATAAAGACATGTTCCAAATACAGACAACAGATTTGAAGTGGTTAATAGCGGTTTTTGAAAAGAGAGACAGCGGAATCAATTTGCAACTGCGGAATACGTCACAGCGGGTGGCCAGCGGTCACGACGGGTGGCCGTTATAAATTAGTTGCAACCGGTGAAAAAGGTCAACCGTTGTACCACCCGTCGTAATGTATGCTGCAACGTATGCCGCGGTCGCAAATTAATTTGCCCCTCCTGTTTTAAAATGAAGAAATATGCCCTTTTCAATTGATCCTTTGAGCTAAAGTTCGTGGAACTTACAGTATACTATAATGTATGTTGTTGTATGTATGTTGTAACAAAGACAAGCCTTAACAGTGACATTCCATATAGGAAGTTACAATTTACAATTATGTCTGATTAGATTGACATCCAAAAAAAGCCTTGGCTCAGAGTTTGTTGCACCTAATTCTTTGCATACTGCATACTATGCAGAGTAATAATAGTTTCTTCTAACTAACGTAATCGTTAAGTCGTGGTGGTGTTGTGTGTGAAGTGTTTACGTGAGTAATTACTAATTTGTTGAGCACTGACAATTGTGGGCAATTAATTCAGTGAATTTAAAACAATCTACCATAGCATGGAATACACTGATCCAATGATGACAACTGAGAAGAAGACAGTGTTACAGACACTGGTTTCCTCCACTTCTCTTTCATTAATCAAATGACAATGTCATTATTCAGAATCGCCAGATATACCCAGCTAGTGACAATTACGGAGCAATTCACCTTTACAATAGTTGCCTTAAAGAGGGGGTGCCGAGATTTTTGTATTTTTTCCAATTTTGTACATGTTTAAGAGGTGACAGTATGTAAATAAATTCCTTGGTGTGTATTTATGTGCAATGATGTCTTCCATTTGTATTTAGGGTTTCTTCCTGGGGGTTGAACCTTTCCAGTCAAACGTGTCAATGAAAAAAACTTCAATATAGTGACATCATGTGCTCAGCCACTCCCCTAACTACTCCCCCTTTATCATGCAACTAAAGCTGTGGGCGTGGCTTCAGTTCAGGTGGATCTCCACCCATCACCACCCACCAGGCAAACCAGGCATACTTAATGAACTGGTAGGGTGGAATCATAAAAATGACAGTTTAACAAACACTGTACACTTTTTGGGGGAAAAAAATCTTACTTTTCATATAACATTAATACCTGATATGGTCATGTTTTAGGGTAGAAAAAAAAATCCTGGCACTCCATCTTTAAGTTCATGCTATTGTGCATTTCATTCTTTTTGTAAAAATATCAAAAAGATAAGATGGTAAAGCTACCAATAATAGTAAATAAAAATCACACCTGTATGAATCAGTGCAGGCACTCTTACTGTATCATCTTTCCTCAACATACATGATCTCATTGTGGCTAATCACAATTTGCATCATCACTTCTATGTTTGTGTTTACACAGACCCTCAAAGATGATTGTGAAAGTATTAATCGATTTATAATAAGATTTTAATTCAAATAGATATGTTTTTAGATATGTTTTTATAACAAACCCTATGCAAAGACACTGAGACAACCAACAAAGCCCTGCCTTAGATCTAAGGATCTAAGGCAGTGCTCTGGCACAGATGGGACCAGCATATCTAGATTGTAACTGAGTGCCTGGCCTTGTAAGGCTTTAAAACTAAGTCATTAGTAAGATCATGAAACCAATTCTCCTGAAACCAGTGAACCAGTGAAGAGAAGATCACATACCTTAGAACTGATTAATCATTTTTGCACCAGTTGGAGACAGGAGATAACCTTTTTCCTGAGTAGCGGGAGCTGCAGTAGACTATGCATCACAAATAAATGAAAGCCTAAATGACCTTTTCAAGGTGTGCCATTGATGAGGAGTTAATTTAACGGCAATGCTTCACAGCTGGAATAATAATATGTCTATGCAAAGTGTCATTCACCAATGTGGACACTTTGATTATCAAGACTGGACAGAAACATACTTCATGCACACAGATTAAATGTATATACTGTACACATAGACGATTATAATGTGCAGCCTGAACATACACACACATGCATAACTTTTAGAAGTGGGAACTATAGACAGAGCACCTTCAAACACATACTGTGACTAATATATGAGGCCTGAATGTACATACTGTACATAGAGATTGCAGTTATAAATATGCTGCAAGACAGAACTAGGAGAGACAAGCCGCACATTTCTCTCTCTGCTTGGCAGGCAACATAAAATCACTAGCGGTTTTGATGTTGTCTATCTAGCTAGAAAATAAAAACAGTAGTATCCGTTATAAAATTGTATGTAAAATAATATAATCTTTTGTATGATCACTCGGTGCACACAATTGTTTTTTTTTTTTTTCATTTTTTCACCTCGAGTAGAGATTGAAAACCCTCACTTGTAAAAGCATTGAATGCGCTCAACTGGAAAATGTTCATCTCCATTTTGCATATTAAAAATGCCCATAATCGACATAATCACCATTGCCAATCGCCTACGTAAAACATTTCCAATTTCACGCTATGTACCCATCTTTAGATACTGAATAATTTTCATAATCACTTGGGGGGGTTGCAATTCAATTCAGTTATCTGTTCAAAGGCAGAATAGTGGAGACTAAAATGCAGATTGGAACAGAAAAATGGGTTCCAATTAACAACTTAATCCAGAATGACGTGCGACAAGGCACAAAGACAACTTAATAGTTGACCTTTGAATGTGCCAATCCAACATTAACAGGTCTCCTGTATTATGTACAATCAACAAAATGACAATCCCTTTGCAATTTGTCAGTTTGTCCAGTTTGTCAGCAATGTGTTTGTGCTGTGCTGTCCAGAAAAAGGGAGTTTTTTAACATAATCCAAAACAGACTTACTGGAATCATCCAGTTGGCAAGATCTCCATCCTTGGACACCTGCATGGCTCCCAGCATTGTCAGGTTGATATGACCCCTGGGGAGGAGGCGTGAGGAAGAGGAGACAGTTGTCAGCTTACCCATCGATTTGCTTATCCACCTGCCAGTTAATCAATTGCTCCCTACATTAACCTTTCCTTTTTTTGGCTGTGACCTGTCAGAGGCAGTAGCAACTCGGTGATGGGTGTCATCACTGTTAATGTGCTCTGTACTTAATGGAACATTAATTATGCACTAGTGCATAGATGTCGGAGAGGGAGTTTGCCATGAGACCTGTATCACTGCGACTAATTGATGGTTTAGGTACATTATATATGATACAGCAGTGCAATTCATTATGACAAAACATATCACAGTTGTAATTTTGCCCACTGACTCAGTGTTCTACAATAGTTTCCATTCAACTACAGACACACCACACACACATACTATACACAGACCTAATGGACACGCACGCGCACGCACACACACACACACACACACACACACACACACACACACACACACACACACACACACACACACACACACACACACAGACACAGACACAGACACAGACACAGACACAGACACAGACACAGACACACACACACACACACACACACACACACACACACACACACACACACACACACACACACACACACACACACACACACACACACACACACACACACACACAGAGTTCTGTATGACTCAGCATGTCCAGAAGAGCTTTGAAGAAGAATCTGTCAACTTGACCATTGGACAGCACTATTTATGAGTGCTATTGGATTTCCACAGGGGTGGAAGAACAGAAGGCATGCTTTAGGGAGGGTGGGTGGGCCGTGTCACAGACAACGAGCAAATCAATATCAGCCGGGGGAATATTGTCACGGCTGACAACTCGCTGCACCGGCTACAATGGTTATTTGTTAATGCACAGAGGTTACAAATCATGGCTAGGGGTTTTGGTCAGATCCTTTTTTATGGTTACTGGTTGACTTTTTTGCTCAGGTGATAAACTGTTCTGACATGAGTGGGAAGGGCTATTAACAAAGTTATGAAATATAAGGTGTTCTGTGAACAACAGGATGACCGATCCTGCAAACAGGATGCCCTGAGGATTGGGGTATTTCTGATGATTGTCCCCACATGATAGTGAAGCGACAGCTGAATGCCTTTTAGTTTTACACATTAGACTTGACATGGTGTCTTTGTAATTTTCTGCCAAAGACGTGATATGGTGAATTTGATTGTTTTATATCAATATGAAATGGTATTCTATGCAAAGCCCTGCTTAGTCCAACCCCCTATGCTGGAACAGTGACACAGCTGTAACTGTATGAGCACCTCAATCTGAGGTTCAATTCCGAGATAAACGCAACTAAAGATTGTCGCCAAGATCACTTTGGACAGTACACAGAACACAGACACAACACAGAAGCAGAGCAGAGCTTTGCCGATGGATGGATGTGCCAAGAATTGGTAAATAAATAATATTAGCGAGTCTACATCCCATTATAATGTTCTATGTCATTCTAGAGCTACCGTATAGGAGATCTGTGCCAATCAAAGAATGTCGTCCATTGTCACCCTAGGCAGAGATAAAATATCCTTAAATTGTAGACAAAAAAACACTATGAAATGCCTCAGCAATATATTGGATTGAAATTCAGTTGCCTTCACAAGCGAAATCAATGTGTGATTGAAGTATATATTGGGGTTAAGTATGATATAAAATGTTGGCGTTACCCTCTGATCATGGCAAAGGACTCATCACTGGAGAAATAGGCTGCACCAGGAAGCACTGTGACCGTCTCCTTTCCTGTACACAGTCAGACATTACTTACAGTATCACAATCTGGGGATTCGTAAGTTAGATGCATTTAAATAATTCAAAAACGAAATGAAGGGAACCAAATATATTGTGACAGCCAACGGAACATTGTAGATATGCAAATTGCTCAGTGTTTTTAAGTGTGTTATACAAAATACTGTACACTGATTGACAATGAGCATTCTGTTGCATGGGGAAACTCACCTGCATTAATAAGGTCTGCGTCTACATCCTCCTCTGTGGGGTATGGGCCCTATACAGAAAGAGAGATTAGATCACTGTGCACGCACACACGCACACAAAATCAGGTCAGTCCGCCTGACTGACCATGATCTTTCAAGTCAGGAGACACACACAAAGGCACAATCACATCTTTCTGATTAGATGAGACATTGATTTTTCTCTCCCTGTGACAAAAGAAGCAATCCTTATAGGGGTGGAATGGTGGAAGAGAGGGAAAGGAGAGGCCACCACTTCACTGAAAGCTGATGTTCATACTAAGGTGAAACTTTGACAAATAAGTAATTAGCAATTTAGCATAGCTGCCTACACTCACCTGTCAGCAGAACTGATTGGAAGGCCTTGCCGCACATCCATTGTTGGATGTGCAGCAGGCAAATAATGAATGCTGGGGAAGGGAATTGAACTGTCAGACCCCCACGTTTGTTATATAATGATTCCAGCACGTTGGAAAAAATAGGGAATATAAAATTATATTCTTAAAAAAGGATGGCTACTCTTCTAACTATGTGTTCAGAGTGCTTCCGTTTTAAATGTACAGGCCTAATGAGAAAAAGGGCAAACTTCACAGCGGAGAAACAGATGGGCTATTTTTGTTGCATTACACTGGCACACGGCGAAAGTATAACTCAGGCCGTACTCTCCTCATTAGTGTGTTTACCAGTGGGTGCACTGAAACCTATACAAAATAAGATCGAACGTCATTTTAAACAATAGTAGAAAACTCAGTGGCTGCCTTACCAATCCCAGAATGCCATTCTCACTTTGCAGGTGCACGGTGATGTCAGACTTGATAAAGTTGCTGGCCAGCATGGGAATACCAATACCAAGGTTGGCTGATGGACGCGATGTCAGAAATGATAACTGTAACCAAGCATAATGGCTACCAATAATAGTACATACATATTATATAATAATGTATAGCTGTAATAAAAATATTCTAGTGCTGCGTTCAAATGCTTCAGGTAGAGGCCAAGATCAATGTTGATAAATGTTGTGCATGAACCTTGTATTTATTTTTTATTTTTTCAACTTTTTATCCTTTAAAAGGATACCATACATTCCGTCTTCAAACTCCAGAGCTGCCCGGCGAATGATCCTTTCTCGAACAATATCAGAATCTTTCTTTGGTTTGGGCTTATCCGTCTGGCTTTTCTTTACTGTGCGTTTCTGTGGGGGGGACACAAACCCAGGTGTCAAATCACAATCACATACTAGACTCCATTGCTGCTCATATGGCCACTTGCCTTTTGTGTTTGAACACAGCCTTTATAGGTGCATACCTCAATCCTCTTTTCGTAGCTGTTTCCTTTGACAATCCTGTGGACGTAGACGCTAGGAATATGGATGTCCTCCTCAGCGAAGGTGCCCACATCCACTATCTCCTCCACCTAGACAGACAGACAGGCAGAAAGATGAGCACAGACCTCTCCAGTAAAATGCCTCCCAGTCCTAATGATTAGAAGTGAAGATCAGGGAGCCATACTAATAGAATCACTCTCCCAGGAAATAACTTCTTCCCACTCAGATATGCTGTAGAAAAGGCAAGCAGATTTACTGATAGATAAACCTGAGGACTTTAAATTACCTCTTTTTAAAATATGTTTCTCAACAAAGTATAAAGTGACTGCTGCAGATGTCGCTCCTGTGATTGCGATTTTTTTCGTGGCAAAATTGTCCCAGGGATCACTTTTTTAGATTGTGACAAACGATCTCCACCTGCACCTTCTATCCATGTCCATCTCCATTTATTTATCACACTTATTGTAATAAAAATGTGAGTCACTGGCGGCAGGGCATTGTGACTTGAGTCATCGCTGGCAGGGCATGGTGACTCACTGAGAGGAGACGCTCGTTATGGCATAAGAAACTGCCAAACTCGCATACCAGAGGACAGGTGCTGGATAAGGGGCTGGTGGAGGATATGACATATTGACCCTTAGTGCCCCTGTCATGCGGGGGGCACAATGTGTCCAGTCACACACATATTGGCATAATCTGCTTCTCAAATATTGTACATTGAGATGGAAGGGGAAAAAACAGTTAAACCAAAACATGGCTCATAATGTTTCCAGGTACCATTTTCAGAATTTGTATTATTGTTATTATTATTAATGAAAAATGAGAAGAAACACAGGCTGGCCTAAATGTATAGTCAGAATGTATGTCAGAATTGGACCTTGTGTAGATTAAAGCAGGCTTTTCTGGGGCCCAAAAACATGGGGCCAAAAAACATGTCTGAAGAATGCAAAGTGACATAACTCTACGGGGTGCTTTCGTGCAGAACAGAGGTACAGGAAGGGCAGGGTCCGTCTTCTACATCTCTGAAGGAGACAGGGATGGGAACTACCATAACTAAATTCACACGTGTAAAGTACTTATTGCATTTGCACAAGGGGCACGCAGCAGCTAACCGACAAATTGAATTGAAAATCTCTCCTTATCTATGCTGCCTTCCTCCTCACCCCAAGTGCCGACTGCAAAAAGAGGAGCCAATGGTGGATCTCCATCTGTTGTCATGGATACGCAGGATTTTGTTTGCCGTGGGCCGGAGAGACTGCTCAGCTGGTTAAGTGATTTTACCATTTTCTCATAGGGATCCTCCAAGGTTATGGTGAATGTCCAAATGCACAGTGGTGGAAAGTACTATATTTTTTTGTAACTTCTACACTCTATTACATGGCTCTCCACTACATCCACTACAAGTATTGTTAAAAACATATTGGTTTGGTTATAAGTTACTTTGCTATTTAGAAAACATAAATTAACCAATCAAGTCCAATTTTACAGTTTGTCAAACTTATTTTGACAGACTGCCTGAAATGCATCTCACATTTTCTGTATTCATCTCAAATTTCAATTAGCCTTCTGAAGCTAAGCCAGCACATGGAGATCTCATACAATTTAAATGTGCTGTGTATACTGTATATAAACAGCCTTCTCTCCCTTTCATGTGGGTTACACGCTCAAGCTGCACCGGTGCTTGGATGTAGCACTTTCAAACCAGAGGATGGTATTGCATATGCCGAAACCACACATGCACATGGCTAGTAAACAAGTCTAAAGAACCTATACGATGTGCTCACAGATGTATCACAATGAAATTAACACAGTTAATTTCATTAATGGGCATGTGTATCGAGACAGCACATTCTCAGATCACATGTGCACTGTATACACACACACATTCCTCTATCTGCAAAAGAATTTTCACATCAATGAGAGGAGAGCAAGGCAGGAAGAGAGCTGGCACATGGGTACAGGGAATCAAAGTGCCCTCTGGGCACACGTACGTATGCGCACGCACGCGCACACACACACACACACACACACACACACACACACACACACACACACACACACACACACACACACACACACACACACACACACACACACACACACACACACACACACACACACACACACACACACACACACACACACACACACACGCCTTATTTTGTCAGTTTGTGCTCTTTGGGTCTGTAAGCACTGTCAAAACCAATTAGTTTCAAACTGATGGGCACACAATGTATCCGGATTCCTAGAATAAACCACCTTGAAAGGAGAAAGTAGGAGTGTGTGTGTGTGTGTGTGTGTGTGTGTGTGTGTGTGTGTGTGTGTGTGTGTGTGTATTCATTGGATATGGAGTGGAAGTGTGCATGTGAATGCACATGTGTGTGCGTGCATGTGTGCGGTGTGTTTTGTCAACTCAATGCATATAAATAGTGATGACAAGTGCTAGACAATTTGTCTTAATTGCTTGCTCATTATTGCTCAACTCAAAACAAACATAAATAGAGGCATCAAAGTTGAACATTCCTATCGATAGATCAGCAGTCAGCCAAGCAGTCAGCCAAGTAGCACAGACCTTTCCAAAGGCACTGGCTCAATGCCCTCATATGAGGGCTTCAATACTGATGTAGGCTGATCAGACAAATATTAGTAGGAATTATTATATGTATTCTGGTGTATTAAATATTACGTCCTTTGCACCAAGACTGGCAGCATGACAACTGAGTATTGAAAGTTGCATTCTGGCTAAATACAGTGTATTCACAACATTGTATGTGTTTGGTCTGTAAATTATGGCTGTTGAATGATTAAAAATAATAATAATGTGATAATCACAGCTTCAAAATTAATTTAATCATGATTATCCGCCATTCAAACTAATGTCCAAAATATGCCATGTTTTCCTGTACAGGATTTGACCATTTAAAAAAATAATATGCGAAAAATGTCCCCGTTGCTTGTACATCCCTCGAGCTGTACTCCGTGACTCTGGTTACAGGGAGGCACAGAGCTATATGTCTCGGCAATACTGTATCGGGACCAGAGAAGTATCAGCATTGGCCCAAATTTGTCATCATCAGACCATTCAGTATTTGTAAATATACCAGTATAACCAAAGATCTGACACATTGGTAAGGGATTGACACTATGGCAGGTAAATAAATGTTGTGGGATTTTCTTTGGAGTTGCCCAAGTGCACATTTGAGTGAGTCTGCTATATCATTCTGCCATTTGGTGGACTTCATATAAGATCTTTTTCTTGGGACAATTTAATTGAATTTTAGTCCTTTTTTTCTTAATGCATTTGCAAAATGTATCTGATCGGCAAAAATGATCGGGATTGTCTCAGGAGCAAAAAAAAAATGTAATCGGGACAACCCTAAAAATAACCAATAAAAATGCTGTTCACAAAACTTGGGACTAAGTAAGTAACGCAGACAAGTTAACTTACTCAGCAACAAATCATGATGACTACACAGCAGTGAAATAGCTTTAGTAATCTCAGACTATAATCCAGCTGTCTGCATCGCGTGAGTGTGTGGCGCCATGCATGCGACAATGAGGAGAAAGAGACGTAGTGGCTATGGGTGACAGACCAGTAGGATGATAGTGACTCTATACTTTCATTACCCTATGTATTTATAGACCTACCCCCTCCCTCTGTGTGTGTGTGTGTGTGTGTGTGTGTGTGTGTTCGCGCGCGCGCTTAACCATGCTGTTAGCCGGCCAGTGTCTGGGCTCAGTTCAGGCCCCTCTAACCAGGGGTGGACTGACAGTCTGGCATACAGGGCATTTTCCCGGTGGGCCGACCCCCCCCGGGGGCCGTTAATGTCGTGTTTTAATTTTTAAAAAAAAATCTGCACAAAACCGGCCCACGAATCAGTGCTGGCGGCCCTCTGTCCTCTTCAAATGAGACTGCCTATTGCAGGGTTTTTATAGTTAACTAAAACTAACTAACTAATTTTAGTTAGCCCGAGCCCCAGAGCCCCTTATGTCTTAAATTCTCATGGGGGCTCAGGCCCCGGAGCCCCCACAAAGATTCAGAGGGCCGCTCTGAGACAAAATTGCCCGGTACGTTTTGAGCTCCCAGTCCACCCCTGCCTCTAACCCAGAGTATTGAAAAACAATCAGTTTCTCTGCAATGTTCAAATACCCTTTTATGCCATACAAATGTAAATGGGAAATTAAGGACACACACACACACACACACACACGCACACAGAAGTGCATTAAGTGACTGGAGTTTCATTTCTCTCAAAATGCCCTTGAATATGATGGGATGTGGGGGATTGCCCTAGAAAGCATACAGGAACACAAATATTGTAGTTTGTAGTAAAGGTTACGTTCACAAACTCACAAAATATGTCCTCGTTATACAACATGCATGTTGGCAGCGATTCCTTTTGCTTCCTTCTGTGCTGACTGCCCAGCCTAGGCAATGACCCTTGATTTCATTTCAACACAGATGGACAGATGGCTGGAGGCTGTTGATGAGACCATGAGGATGGAGCTCATTCAGGTTCAATTAGACCCCAGACCTCTCTGAATGTATACAGAACATTACACACACACACATACACACACACACCACACACACCACACACACCACACACACCACACACACCACACACACACACACACACACACACACACACACACACACACACACACACACGGTTTACTGCAACAGATAAACCAACTGTGGCATAAAACGCTTTGATATAATAATCCCCAGTGTGCTGAATCCCACAATGCACTGAGCCTTTCACTTGTACCTGCAATAAGGAAATAAATGTACCTGCGGAACACTATAGCTGAGCACATTACACATTTGAATAGCACAGATTGGTTACCTAGCAACCATAGTGGGAGCTGATGATGATTTGGTGATTTTCAGAGTGCTTTCCTGTTCCTAACATTGTCAGACAACCCAACAATCTGCCTGTCTGGCACACAAGATTCCTACTCTTTCCAATTCGCAGGAGCCGTAAGGTGCCTATTCTGGGACTGATATTCACTGAATATTGGACCGAGTTGGACTTTGAGAGGGGCCTATCAACTGGTGGTCCATGAAGCATTCAGTTAGCGGTATGCAGGAAAAGTTAGGGAAAACAACAAGAGATTAATATATTTTGGAGAAACTTGGACAACAACTGTTTATTTTTCTTGAAAGAACAGTGAAAGTTACCGTATCACCTGCGTATGTACAGTATAAGCGACACAGGATGTGTGAATGTAAAGTTGCTGGCACTGCATGTCGCCAGTAAAAACACCTGCTGTCACTATGTTGTGCCACTGAAAGTCATTAACATTTGAGGATGCTTGTGTTTCGAGTAGGGGAGGATCAACATACAGTATGTGGTTGTCAGAACAGGTCAGTTCCACAAATGGAGATAGTATAGGCAATCTAAGAGAAAAAGGGGGGTAACCTCAAACAAATTGCAACAGAAACTCTTCCACCTATTTTTGTTTCCTTAATATGTTAGGAATATAATATCAAAAGTCCTAGGAAATCCAAGTAGGGGAACATAGTGAAAAATGCTGAAATAGATGATGTCACAATTTCCGATTTTCGCCTATTTAAAAATTAGATTTATGTATGTTTTCTTAGCTTGTGTCTAAAGAAAATGTTCAATACTTTGCAGAACTATGTCTGATTCAGTGAAATGATTGTTCAAGAGTTTTTTCATTTATTGCAAAAGGAAAATCTTAATATTAATGCATTTTGTGAGCTAATAAGGGACAAATTTCGTATAGATTATAAAATCAGAAAAATGGTTGCAATAGGGCAAAACAAGTTGCAACAGAAACCCTTTAACTTGTTTTGGTTTCCTTGATATGTTAGGAATAACATATCAAAAGTCCTAAGAAATCCAAGTAGGGAAACATAGTAAAAAATGCTGAAATAGATGATGTCACAATTTCCGATTTTTGCCCATGTTAAAACAGATTTATGGAGGTCTTCTTAGCTTGTGTCCAGTGAAAAAGTTTAATAATTTGCAGAATTACATAGAAACCTTGTCTGATGCAGTAAAATGATTGTCCAAGAGTTTATTTTTTATTTTATTTTTTTATTTTGGCAAAAGGAAATTCTTAATATTAATGCATTTTGCGAGGGGAAAAAGGGGCAAATTTCACTGACAAGAAATATAGTCAGAAAATGTTACAATAAAAGATAATACTATAAACATAAATTTAACATCACAAAACGTAAAAGTTACAAAAGCAATGCTGTCATAATATATAAATGATTCAACACCTTCATCATCACGCCTAATGTATTACAGTTTTTAGTGTTTACATTGTATATTGTAAAATTATCATCATCATCATCACTTCCAGACTTGTGTGTGCGCACCCTGTGTCTTAGTTTACACATGCAACAGAGCAGTCAATGCTTCTTGCAAGTGCACGTCAGGCTGCTGCAGTTGGTCTTGCAGGTGCATCTGAAGACCCATAGCAGTTCCTGAGCTGGAGGTATGTCTGTCTGGACAGGGATAAGAACCCCATCATTCTCTAGTGCAGCGGTTAAGCAAACCAATTGTGCACTTTATGACTAAAGCATGAAACTTTCCACAGTGTTTCTACACACCATGAAGTTTGTTTTAAGATGTGGAAGCACTTCTGAGCATGAATGTTTCTATATGCCAGAGGCTGTACAAATATCGGGTTGTCAAAAACATGTATTTTTCACTTTTCTGCAGACACATTAATAATATATCAACAAGAAGAGTTCTGGAACCCACTAATTATCATCAAATTTCTTCAATGGGTTATATCAACAGTATAAGATGTGTCATTTGTGTTTCAGGGTCCATTAGGTCACACAAACTTACCTCACATGACCAAAGACAAAAAACGGATTTTCACCAATTTGTGTTAAATTGGATTGAGCATTTCACATCTCTTCTAGACATTTCCTAGTTGGAGTAAAGTGTCTCCTAGTTGCAACAAAGAGTGTCTACAATGCAATGACACTGTTAGTGAAGCCTAACAGTCTCCTGAGTAGGGATGACACGGTATGATTTTGGAAACCTATACCTCAGTGTTTCATGGTATTTAAAAATGGATAAATAAATACTATGACATAGTATGTATGTATTAATTTTAAATACCAATTTTTAAATACCATAGGTATGTGCTATAACCTACAGCAGAACTGTACTGTGCATGTTCAGAACTGCATGCCCGGAACTGTTAACACTGTCAAACTGACATCTGGAGACCTTGGGTCACCGAGAGTCATTGACTTCAGAATTGCTTTCTGACATGTTCCAGTCTCCATTATAATCAGGGCTGCACATAACTATTTTGGTCTGGTACTCAGTGGAGCACCAGGGGATGTTACCTGGTGCTCCAAAAATGCGGTGACCCATATCGACCCGTATCGGCGACCCATATCGACCCGTATCGGCGACTCATATTGACCCCTATTTTCAGACCTCCATTTTTAGGGAATAGATTGGGGGGAACAACACAACATCTCTAAGGTGCATGTCAATGACATAACATTGGAAATGGGTGGAATTCCCCTTTAATGCGTTCTCTCTCTCTCTCACACACACACACACACACACACACACACACACACACACACACACACACACACACACACACACACACACACAGCCCCGTTGCGTTTAAGATGAGGGGCGAACGCAACGGCAACAGGGCTAAGCAACATTGTACATCAACCACTTTACAGCAAAGACGTCTTTTCTGTGCAGTCTCTTTGGAGATTGCGGTGATGGAACACCAAAATAATTCCTTAATGGCGCTTGCTTCTTGGACATTTGACGAGAGTTTAGCTGTAAGTTAGCAGAATAATGTCTCAGTGTGGGCTACTAGCAATAGCATAGATCGATCGAGGAAGGAGGTAAAGACACACTGCGTTTGGGCAGTGTCAGTGTCGCAAACTGCCAAAATCCAAAATGCATTAGTGTCACTTCAAACACGCACTTGAATGCATTAGAATAAAATTAATGCACTACAATGAAACCAAATGGACCCTTACGCGTCCATTTGGTTGGGGCCTGGTTGGTTGGGGTCTGGTTGGGGTCTGGAAAAAAGCTAAATATAGTGACAAATGAGTCAGGTTGGCAACACTGGCCAGTGCACCCATGTGTCCACAAGGTGTGATTGGCCAATGGGGGCAGAGCCATCTAGTTGCGACAGTGAGGGGTCAGAAACTGAGCACTCCAACTGCTATTCATGCAGCCTGAATAGGGACAACTGGAGTTGAAAATACATTGTAGAGGAGCCGCCATTGGACTGGCCCAATGAAGTGAACGGAGTTGGCGAATTTATATGTATACTAAGGCTTCTGGCCATAAACAATATTAATTTTTATTATGAGCCCCATCTGTGGTGCGCAAAAGCGTTCCCCAGCCCGTAATTGACCGCGCCATGTGCTTGATTGGACGCACATGCGCGCCAGTTCTGTGCAGTCCTGATTATAATATATTATGAAATGGAGGTTTTGTTCCAAGGAATCACAACAGCAATACAATACCGAAAAAACATAATTGACAGGTGCTCTTCATACAGCTCCAAAAGAGTATGTATGAAGAGGTAAGGAGGTAAGATAAGGAATTGGTGGAGATGGTCAAAGCCAAGAAGCTTGGCTTCACTATCGCGACCAGAAGGTCTACGAGACACCCTGGGGAACCCTGTATCACCCAGCATCGGGGCATTACTGCACGTACCAAAGAAGATAGCAGTACAGAGGATGAGATTAGCTGGACACTGACACCGATAACAAGAACAACCAACCAAAGGTACTGTGGGAACCAACATACGGGCATGGATGGAGAGGACGTCCCACACCTACGTATGTGGAAGTACTAAAGGAAGATGAATCAACACACAGGCATGGATGGAGAGGACGTCCCACACCTACCTATGTGGACGTACTAAAGAAAGATGAACCAACACACAGGCATGGATGGAGAGGACGTCCCACATCTACCTATGTGGACGTACTAAAGAAAGATGAACCAAGACACAGGCATGGATGGAGAGGACGTCCCACATCTACCTATGTGGACGTATTAAAGGAAGATGAATCAACACACAGGCATGGATAGAGAGGACGTCCCACACCTACGTTCTCTCCATCACTGCCTGTGTGTGTTGGTTCATCTTCCTTTAGTACGTCCACATACTGTATATGTGGACAGATGTATGGAAAACCAAGATGACTAGAGACGCTGATGGAGGGCTCGTCTGAGGACTGTATGAAGAGATAAAGGTGTGGGACGTTCTCTCCATCCAGTACACACTCTTTGGCTGGTTGTTCTTGGTATCGGTGTCAGTGTCCAGCTAGACTCATCTGTACTCTGTACTGCTATCTTCTTTGGTACATGCAGTAATTCCCCGATGCTGGTTGATACAGATGCCGGTTGGTGATGTGCTCGTCCTGGTCGATGTTCAGTACCACACGCAGCATTCTGGCGTAGCACCCATCCTTGGAATTCTATAGGGCTTGTGTTAGTGTCCAGCATTTACAGCCATAGAAGATGAAACTGATGTTGATGTGCTGGGGTAGGTTGGATTTCCACACACTGGTCATACCATTAGCCATTGATCTCACCCAGAATTGCAGCCTCTATTGTTATTAGGGGCAGATGTCCTTGGGGAAGTTATAGGTCATAACCTCAGTCTCAGCAGGCAGATGTCAGTGTAGTTCAGGTCTGTGAGGGTTTCCACAGGGTGTCCTGTAGACCTTCTGCTCACGATAGTGAAGCTGAGTTTCTCGGCTTTGACCATCACTACCAATTACTTATATCTCTTCATACAGTTCTGTTTGGAGCTGCATAAGAACTACATAAACAATGAATGTTCTGTCTTTATTTTATTGCTGATGCTCACTCTCCTCCTAGATGTTTTTAATGTCATATCAATGTCATACACAATGTCATAAAATGTATATCAAACACAACTCATCATTTCTGTAGTCTATTGTTTACTTTTAAGTTATCATTAGAATAAAACTTCCACTGAAGAAACTTAACATATTATTATAATAGAAAGAGGAACAACACGTGCCAAAATGCAATTCTGAGGTCAATGACTCCTCAAGGTCACCAGAGGTCAGTCTGAAAGTGGTGACAGTTCTCTGATGCAGATCTGAACATGCACTGTTCACTTCTGCTGTAAGTATAGCAAATACAGTATTTTAGTTTAAATACCATGAAACACCTAGGTATAGGTTTCCAATAGCATAACAATGCTGTAAAATCTCATACCGTGTCATCCCTACTCAGGAGACTGTTAGTCCTCGCTAATAGTGTCATTGCATTGTAGACACTCTTTACTGCAACTAGGAAATGTCTAGAAGAAATGTGAAATGCTCAATCCAAATTAACACAAATTATGCAAAATCCGATTTTTTGGTCTTTCTTTATGAGAGATGTTTGGTGACCTAATGGACCCTGAAACCCAAATGACACATCTTATACTGCTGATTTAACACATTAAAGCAATTTTATGGTGATTAGTGTGTTCCAGGACTCTTCTTATTGATATACTGTCTTTATGCCAGCAAAAAGTGAAAAATCCATGTTTTTGACCACCTTACATTTGTACAGCCTCTAACACATGAAAGCACTTCAACTGAGAAGTGCTTCCACATCTGAAAATAAACTTCATGGTGTATAGAAACACTGTAGAAAGTTTCATGCTTTAGTCATAAAATGCACAATACCTTCCATTTCATGAGCTTAACCGCTGCACTACTCTTCCCATCCCAGTTGTTGCGGCAAGAGCACTCATGCAGTTCCCTTACACTGCTGTATTTGGTAGTAGACACAGAGACTGTGGTACTTTGCTGCTGTGGCTGAAGGTAGCAGACTCTCTGGCTCCACAAAAGATGCCACCTTCTTACAAAAATGCTTGTATCTTAATGCTTAATGAGTCAAGACCCTCCTCAGACTTCCCGCAAGAATGGGGATGGGAAGAGAGTGATGGGGTGCTTATGTAACGCCCGGGATTCGAACTCGGGTCTCCCGCCTGAAAGTCCAACACTTAACAGTGGTTAAGTGTTGGACTTTCACGCCAAAGGGACTAAATTTCTTTATTCTGCTCCCAGACCAAAGGGACATCCCATTGGTCCAGGGGCAGATACTAGACTTTAGAGGCCATCACGCCATCAGTGCAGCCGCCTGCTACACTTATCCCAGTCCAGACAGACATACCTCCAGTTCAGGAACTGCTATGAGACGGATCTCCCTGCAAGACCGACCGCAGCAGCCTGAAGTGCACTTGCAAGAAGCATCTCTTGTAAAGCCAGAGATTCTGCCATCTCCAGCCACAGCAACAAAGTACCACATTATTAAGTACAGCAGTGGAAGGGAACTGCATGAGTGCTCTTGCCGCAAGAATGGGGATAATGATGGGGTGATTATCCCTGTCCAGACAGACATACCTCCAGCTCAGGAACTGCTATGGGTCTTCAGATGCACCTGCAAGACCGACTGCAGCAGCCTGAGGTGCACTTGCAAGAAGCATTGACTGCTCTGTTGCATGTGAAAACTGCAAAGACACAGGGTGTGCAAATGTAGCTGGTGGCTACAGCCTCTGTCGTGATGGCTTCCAAAGTCTAGTATCTGCCCCCGGACCAAGGGGATGTCCCTTTGGTCTAGTGGTTAAGATGTTGGACTTTCACGGTGGAGACCTGAGTTCGAATCCCGGGTGTTACAGTGGTGCAATGACCCGGATCGCGTTTCCCTGTGGAAGGAGGTCAATAGGGAGGTGAGTGTAGCTGGTGGCTACAGCCTATGTCGTGATGACCTCCAAAGTCTAGTATCTGCCCCCGTACCAAGGGGATGTCCCTTTTGGTCTAGTGGTTAAGATATTGGACTTTCACGGTGGAGACCCAGTTTCGAATCCCGGGTGTTACACAAACACAAGTCTGGTTCAAAGTGATGATGATAAAGATGTTGAATAGTTTATATATTATATATTTATGTTTTGTGAGGTTAAAGTTATGTTTATAGTATTATCTTTTATTGCAACATTTTCTGATTATTTCTTGTCTGTGAAATTTGTCCCCTTTTCCCCTCGCAAAATGCATTAATATTAAGAATTTCCCTTTGCCAAAATAAAATAAATAAATAAATGAACTCTTGGACAATCAATTTACTACATCAGACACAGTTTCTATGTAATTCTGCAATTCTTCTGTAATTCTGCAGTATTAAACATTTTCATTTCACATCAATGGGGATTTCTGACCTCATCTATTTCAGCATTTTTACTATGTTCCCTTCTTGGATTTCTTAGGAATTTTGATGTGTTATTTCTAACATATTAAGGAAACAAAAACAAGTTAAAGGGTTTATGTTGCAACTTGTTTGGCCCAATTGCAACCATTTTTCAGATTTTCTGCTATATGTGAAATTTCTCCATTTTTAGCTCACAAAATGCATTAATATTAAGAATTTCCTTTTTCAAAAAATGAAATGAAACTCTTGGACAATCATTTTAGTGCATCACACACATTTTCTATGTAATTTTGTAAAGTATTAAACCTTTTCTTTAGACACAAGCTAAGAAAACCTCCATAATTCTATTTTTCACCAGGGGCGAAAATCGGAAATTGTGACATCATCTATTTCAGCATTTTTCACTATGTTCCCCTACTTGGATTTCTTAGGACTTTTGATATGTTATTCCTAACATATTAAGGAAACAAAAACAAGTTAAAGGGTTTCTGTTGCAACTTGTTTTGCCCTATTGCAACCATTTTTCTGATTTTATAATCTATACGAAATTTGTCCCTTATTAGCTCACAAAATGCATTAATATTAAGATTTTCCTTTTGCAATAAATGAAAAAAACTCTTGAACAATCATTTCACTGAATCAGACATAGTTTCTATGTAATTCTGCAAAGTATTGAACATTTTCTTTAGACACAAGCTAAGAAAACATACATAAATCTAATTTTTAAATAGGCGAAAATCGGAAATTGTGACATCATCTATTTCAGCATTTTTCACTATGTTCCCCTACTTGGATTTCTTAGGACTTTTGATATGTTATTCCTAACATATTAAGGAAACAAAAATAGGTGGAAGAGTTTCTGTTGCAATTTGTTTGAGGTTAAACCTTAGATTGCTTGTACTAAGATCAGACGTAGAGTTGCTAGCTGGCTCCATACATGCAGATCTGATGATCCAGTCTTGCTATCCAGGACTTGAGGTCAGTGCTGTGATCTTCATACTTGACTATTATATGATGGTCACAAGCTGCAATGTCACTCACGAGGCATGACCACATATGGAGGCATTATGTCACAAGGCGTGATCATAATGATAATATATATACATGGCCAAGGAACATTGAAATGATTCGATTGGCTGAGCAAGAAAGGAAGGTGATGTATGATATCATCACGTCAGACGTCACCATTACAACGTCGGGGCAACCCCACTTTGCAATTGCAAAATTTCATTCTAGTATTGTAAATGTTATGGTAAATGCTGTATTTGCTGAAGCAGATTGAGAAGAATGAATCTTGGCTAAAGTCAGACAGTCTTATAGCCCACTTGAGCCAATAGGATATACCGGTAAAAACTGCTGTGTGACAGTCAAAGGGTTAGAGAGCACACAAGCTCAATATGTGCAAATTATATTTAAATTCAACAAAGTGCACCAATACACCTGGAAATACTGAAAAGCGTACTGTTTGTGTGTGCCTTCCCTTGACTAAACTCCTTCTAAGTCACCATTATAATCTCTAAAGGAACACTGTGAACTTGGATCATTTCGCTTTTCAAGGCGAGACTAATAAGTGGTTCATTCCTCTCAGAAACAAAATGTCATCACTGACAGAGCAAAATTGTCCTTGTATATCAACCTGACAGCCATGTAGGCAAAAGCATGGAGCAAAGGCTTTTAAAAGCACAGGCTGGTTGAATGTAGTTAGAGCTGTTTGTTCTGGCTGAATCTGGGATGGATGTATTATGTGGATGGATGTCATTCCTAACCAACTTGGCAACAATTATCAGTTAAATGATCAAGCCTGCCCTGGCTAAGACATACAGTAACTCCTACAGTTTATTGTGAGCCCACCGACCCATTTTCCTCCAGTTATCACAACATGAACCTCGTCGAGGTTTTGCAAATCTGATGGCTTGGCTCTCCACAATGTGTTGGGTTGTGTTGGGATCATATCTAGGCGGTTATCCTCATGTGTGAAGATGAGATAGCCAACTACTTGGTCCAGTATATCCAGTATGTCCACACACACGAGAAAGGGGGCGATGCGGACAACGTGTGTGCCATCTGTCTGGAAGAGTACAAGGAAGGAGACATGCTGAGGGCTCTGTTGTGTTCACGTGCTTTCCACAGGAATTGTGTGGACTACTGGCTGTACGACAAGATAAAGACCACGTGCCCCCTGTGTAGACAGGAGATGTGGCTGACCATGGATGATCAAGAGTAAGAATGCTGGAGGTGTGGTTAATAGCTGTCAATTAGTTAAAATCCTTTACTACTTGGAAATGTACACTTTTGCATCTACACCAAACCTCTGGCAAAAAATCTAAAAGCTCAGCCTGTGGATCATTTTTCATACTTTAATATTGATTACTATGTTCATGTAAGCTTACTGTACACTATGTCTCACTCAACTACATTTCAAAGACGAAATGCTTGTCATGCTTGGGCGGCCAATTGTGGTCCTGGGTTCCGGTTCAGTGCCACATCGTGCCCCCATCTACCAAAAGCCACAAACGTGCACACAAGAAACAACCTTTCCCCCCATATGCCAGAAGCAAATCACAACGAGAGCACACCAAGAAAAGTGACGATGTGCGCTCACTCCCCGAATCTACAGACAATTATAAGATAAAAATTCACCTCCTTACGGAGTTAGGATTTATACTGTACTAGTTGTGTTACCATTGACATTATAGGCAACCTCTGTCAAGCATCGTTTGACAGAGGTTGTACAAGATTCTGCAGTTTAACTTACTGTGGTCAGCCATGGCTGTATTGTCTCTAACATCGGCCCTTTGCAAAGAAGACACGAATCCATTTAGGCACCCAAGACATAATCTCGCTCATTTCTGAAAAGTTCAAATTCAAGTTCAAGAGTTCAAAACTTTCATAATCCTTGGGAAGACTACTTTTAGTCAGGCATGAGTATGACTACACTGTCTCACAATCTAACAATATAAAGTAAAAATGAAGCATTGGCTGGTGATGGGCACATTACACACAGGCAAACAAATCTCATCTATGTACTCTCAGGACAGGACACGCTGTGCCCTGAGAGTACAACATGAATAATCCAGTATGTATGCACTAGCCTCTCAAACACCTGACCAAAGGCTGGCGTCTCTTTGGCACAGCCTCTTCGGAGTACAACCGCAGCAGGATCAATACTGACCACATGCCAGATTTATGATATGACATGCTCTGAATTCTAAAGAGCAACTTATCACCAGGACAGCCATAACTGCTTCACTATCAGGCATTAAAGGCCCATAATGGACCTGGCTGCACAATCCTATTACTTTATTGTGCCCAATTATTCCTCTTTACATAGATATGTTCATGTGTTGTGTGCGCTGCTACAACAGAGGGCAGGTGGCAGATAAGTAAGGCCTGATGACAGAATGTATTCTCTGTCAATAATGGCTGTCTGAACTCTCACACATAGAGGCTACATCTCATAAATTAACCAATACCTAAATGTTATGCTTTAATCCAAATAAGTACATTTTCAAGGATTTCATTTCTGACAATTGTAAAGATTATAGAGTAGACCATTCGAGAGTAATGAAAACCAATGCAAGAATGTAGAGCGAGTGATGAAGCAATTTAATTTCATTGAATATATCTTTCACAACTGCCTGTGCCACAAACAAAATTCATTCATGTTAGATGGCTGGCTGGTTAAAACTGTTAATTTCATATGCTGACAAGTGTCTCAAAGAGCTATTTGTTGGAATGAGAGATTGAAGGGTGGCGTGCGAATAAGAGACTTTGTCAAAGACTACTGGCAGAAATGATGTCTCAAGTGGCCTGATTTTGGCACACGGTAAATGCATTGGATGATTATTTCCCAGCAAGCATTTAACTGGATTTCTAATGTGGGTGTGATAGGATCTCAAACAAGTAACTAGGCATGGGGTTGACATGCACAAGTCAGTGTGACAAGTAATTATTTAGATCTCTGCGTGAAGTTAAAAGTAATTGTCATCATGCAGTCCAACTTCAGCCCTCATCTCATCATGGCTGTGTTTCAGAACCACTCCCTCTGCTTGGTACAGACACTCTGAGCAGATGGTTCCTTCATTTGGTGCAAAGATTTTAGCAGACGGTTCATGATTAAACCCACCAAATTATGTCCTTGGCGGTTTGTGTGTGGCCTCGTCTCCTCTGCACAGAGTTGAGCTGCTTCATCATTCATGTCACTCTCTCCCTGCTGCCTCACAACTCCAACGTCACACAACCTTTACAGTAAGAGCTGCACCGCTTGCGTCAGAGGAGGGAGGGACAATATTTCAGAGAGAAAATGTGGCTTTGTCACGGTGTGACACGACCTGCTGTTTTCATAATGAACACTCGCATCATCTCACCGTCATCACTACAACCTCTGTCACTGCATTTGGTTATACAAGACAGAGACATACTTTTTATGAGGGTTCAAGCACCACCAAAACGTAATGCAGTGGTTTTCAAAGTCGAATCGGGACTGCCTGGGACATTGTGTCTGTGTGGGAAACGGAGAGGGCAAGAAGGAAAAATCTACTTGTGGCCGTGGCAGACAGCTGTGGCTGATAGTAAATGAGTTGAGTGCTGAATGTAAATGACCAACGGTGCGCACCTGTAGTAGCGGTTGAACATACCCAGTATACAGTGATGGGTATTGTTACTTTCTAAACCAACAACGTTAGATTGTTGGACTACTGCCCCCTAAAACTAATCTCGTTAAGTTACACAACAACTGTACTCAACAGTGATGCCATGTCACCCACTATACCCACTATGAACTAGGTTGCTACAAAGTAGGCTATGTCAGATGCACAGTAGGCCTACAGACAATATTATGCTGTACGCGCCACGTACAGCATAATATTGTCTGTAGGCGTACTACGCGGTACAACCAGTCAGAGAGCATGATGATGCACTCTCCACGCTGCGCGATGGCAACATCAACAACCAGCTCCTACAGGCTCAACTGACCATCGTAACCCAGCCTATGAAGTAGACAGTAGTCTATATAAGACCAGGCATGGCGGCCAAACAATGAATTAAACATCTCACCTAATAACGCAGCCAGAGGATGTACTATGTTTTGTGTTAATCTGAAAGTGTACAGCGTCATTGTTTGCAAGACTATTACCTAGTCACGCCTACAGTAGCTCTGTCACTATCCCAAATAGCAGGGGACTTCCTCTTCCTTCCTTTTCAAAATAAAAGATTCATACTAGAGTATAACTAGACACTAGCTAGACAGTAGGTCTACTTTTATTTCTTAGGCGAACGTACAGGATGTGCAGACAGAAAATGTAAACTACGCACATCACTCACAGAAGTAAGGATGAAGCGACAATGCGCAGAAGGAGGAATATACAACACCGGGCAGTCTCAAGAAAATGAATTGGGACGAACTATAGTAACAAGTTACTTTTAAGTAACTAACTACTAAATTGCAAAAATAACTCGTTAGGTTACTCCGTTACTAATAAAGGTAATCTGATTACATAACTCCGCTACTGATAACGCCGTTATCCTCTTCACTGCCAGTATATCTGCAAAGCATGTACTGTAATTGGTTTGTTTTATATTAGTATCACAGGGCTTGACACTAACACTTGCCCGCTTGCCCAGAGCAAGTAAAAAAAAAATGGTAGGGCAAGTGAAGACTGCTACCTGGTTGCCCGATCGGGCAAGTGTGCAACTTAGTGCACTATAACACAACACAAGATATATTTGTCTTGAAGCCAGTCATTGCACTCTGCCTCTGTGTCTTTCCCTCCAAATTAACATACACATCAAAATGACCTAATCTTCTACATTCTCTAGTTGTGTAGACCTGAGCTAATTAAGATGATGAATTTTAACTCTTGAGAGTGTAAAAATGAAACCAAATGGACCCGCAAGGGTCCATTTGGTTTCATGTTTACGTTTTCAAGAGTTACATCTGGTTAAACTTAAATGCAAAATTTACAATATATTTTACCTGAGGGCAAGTAGAACCTGACTTGCACTTGCCCGATGGGCAAGTGCCTCGGAGACCTTAGTGTCAACCCCTGTATCAATATATATTGAGAAATAACCCTATATCCAAATGTAACAATATATTTAATTGTGTTCCATTTATATGTGGAGGGTGGGTGTGCAAACGTAAAGCCCCGCAGAAAAGGTGTACCGGGATCTTTACTCAAACCCACTCCTCCGGCAGCCAGGTATTGAGTGGTTTGGCAGGTGCAACCGGCAAGGAAAAAGAGCAATTCAAGCATGATCCAGGCAGGAATGCATCTATTACGGAGATATGTCTCAAAAATGGAACACAGAGCATCATGGTTTATTTTTCCATGCACCTTCCATTTCCTCCCTGCTGTTCTCTGACTCAAATAGTCTCTATATTGGAGGTGTTTACTGTGAAACTAGACTGTGTGTGCAGCAAGGATTCTTCTGCAAATGTCCTGTCAATGTTGTGAACAGACAGATGGAATGAAATGTATCCTGTGTGTGATGCAGAAGTCTATAAGTACAAAGAGTAACATTCATTTCAGTGGCAAAAATGCACTCAGTGAGATGCCACTGCCACTACAACAACGCGCGCGCGCGTGTTGTTGTTGTTGTTGTGAGCGCGCACACACACACACACACACACACACACACACACACACACACACACACACACACACACACACACACACACACACACACACACACACACACACACACACACACACACACACACACACACAAAATAATCAGGACATACAATATTTCTGTTTTCCTACATTTAACCCTGCTCCCCCGAGTCCCCAGCATCACAATTCGAAAAAGACACAATGAGAGAAAAGGGCTCAATGAGCAGAAAAAGGTATCTTGGGACTGTCTACCAGCATAATGTTCCCCAAGCGGAGGTGTAAAACTGCATCACTGCTATGTTTAGTGCACCTTGGCGTATAGTGAAAGCGCTACAGCAGGATATCCGATAATCATTTACACTTGAGGAAGGAGTGCCCGCAATTTTAGCCTTTGAGGAATACTGATACTACAGACACATTTTCTGACTAGAGCATGCACTAAATTTCCCTGCTGGGGCTTCTCACTTTGCTTAAATCTCAGGAAGCGTATGACGAAAAGCCTCAGAGGAGCCCAGTTCTTGGATGGTGCCAATGAACAGTGAGTGCACTTCAAATCCAGGCCTCTGGGAAGATCCTCCTGGAAGATCTCCCAAAGTATTTTCTTCAGTGAAGACATGGCGTCTAAACGCTGTCTTTATCTGATAGTCTTGTTTTGCTTTTCTAGCAACAGATACACTTCACACTTAATTAACTCACACATAATAATTTACTTTGTGTGTTATTTGTTTACCGTTTGTTTCCCATTTGATTTTTATCAGAAAATCACAGACCTTTTTGTAATTGTTAAAGTTTAGATAGATTAGATCATAGATTTACTTGTCTAACGTCAGATCAGCATTACATTTTGTCTCAACCACTGATCCATCCAATGATTTAGTAGAAGTCTGTCCTGCTGTTTCTCTTGTAGTTATGGTAAGGCTAGAACTGGTAGCTTGCGATTCAAGAAACACACATCACGGATGGTTTAAGCAAAAATAAACAATGGTGCTGGAACCATCCAATCAAACTGTCATCTTCGCCTGCACTTCTCATTTTCAAGAAAGTTGATTGCATTTTCAGCCAGGAGAGACAGCCAATCTCTACTACAATTAGTGGCAGCTGTAGTGAATGTGTGTGAGAAAAGGTCTGCCTGCTCTCACACCACATGTTCAATTACCTCAATTTTTTGTGGAAAATTGCTTTATGCTCAACAATGTCTGCTTTTAATTTTTCATTTTACATTTTTTATTTGTTGGTTTGCTTTGTTGCTTTGTCAGGATCTCCTCACTAGTCAGTAAGAATACATTCTATTACATTCATCTATTGCATTCATACACTCACTGACGGATACTTTGACTACGCTATGTATGTACCTCATTGTATTTTTGGCACCACAAAGGTCCTAAAAAAACATTCACCTATCCTAACCCTATCCTTGCTCACATTGTTGCTAGGTTGGGATGGCTCAGGGTAGAGGACAAAGTACAGCAACTTACAATGGGCCTGGTCTATAACATACCCGACACCAGATCGACACCACAAAGACAGCAGCACACCTGTCAAATTACTTCCAAAACATCAACGCCATCCACAATCACAACACCAGAGGGAGCTCCACTAATCATGTTCTGGATCTCTATTATACCAAATTCTCATCTTGCATTAATCATACCCACTATTCAAAAACAACATCCCTATTGCTCACTACATGAACACAATTTGTACATTTTCCCACATACAACACTAACACGCACAAAATCTGCATGTGGCAAAAGGGCAACTAAATGAGTCACTGTATTGTCCATTGCTCACATGTATCATGGATGTGGCAGCTTCCTTTAAACCACACACCACTGCCACAATAACCCACATATAGGCAAAGATCTGACCTTTAAAAGATTCAAATTAATCAGTGGAAACAATAGGTGTCTTGAGGTGTTGGCACCTCTAGTGGCTACATGGTGTATGTGCTGTGCTGTGCTGTCAGCAACACCAGCATCTAGATTGGAGGCTTTCTTGATGCTATTCTGCAGCTTTCTCCACCATGCTGTCTTCACAGTCTACACTCAAAAACACCCATACAATACATGCATATGCACAACCCGACGCCTTGAGGAAATACATATGATTTAATACTAACACTATTCATAATCACTGTGACACATCCCTGTGACTGTGGTAAAGACAGTGCTGGGCCGTTAACAGATGACTGTTGTGTTTTATATGCATACCTCTACTATTGTGGTTTTGGCCGCCTTGCACATGGGCTGGTTGAAGTTCCTTGCTGTTTTCCTGTCCGAAGAGAAGGACAGAGGTGGCTATAAACAAAACGGCAAGTCCAGTCACTTGTTAAAATAGTAGCTGACAGAGGTGACAGTGAAAAACCTACCCTAATGTACATCAATATAGGTGAAAAAACAAACAAACAAGAACAATGAAGTGTAGCCATGCCTGCTTTTCAGAGCTGCTTAAAAAAACAAAATCAATGCTACCATGACTGTATGGTTGAAAAGGCTTGAAGGTTACTTGAGGTGAAACACTGCCCTCTTGTGATAACAAACTGAACTGCATCAACCGCAGCTATATCAATGAATAGGAGAAATGCCATTCTTAAAAACAATGTGTAATTCACACATTTCACTTGTTGCTTGGCATTTAGCAATTTTGAGCAGGGAATTCAAATGGTGATACATGGATCACTGGTGGTCCCTTTCAGGTATTGCTGGCCATGTGAATATTTGTTTCTCCATAATTTTATTTTGTTTGATTTTGGATTAGTGAAATACATTATTATCATAATAAATAGTGATTTGGGGAGGCTAAGGGTTCTTGCAGGGAGTGATAATTGCGGTGCCATAACGCAAGTGTGTTTACGCGAGTGCGGTCTGGTGAATCTGTTGCACGTGTTCTCATTTCGTGCACACACCCCCGATTCACCAACGTGTGCGTTGTGGCATCCCTCTTGAGCAGACCCGCGAGTTGTTGTTGATCCAGAAAACAAAGCGTGAGTTTAAAGCTCCTTGTTTGAATGGCCACTTATGCTTCAATTCCAAAATGACTTCCAATCCACAGACTGTCAAGAGAGGAAGTACCTGTTGTGAATTACAGTAAAAGCTACATTTTGTTACCTTCAACCATTCGCAAATAGTGGTTCAAGGACTACCATAGTATTGTGTAATAAATTAACAGAAGTATTTAATTGAAAGCTTTCCCGCCACAAACCATTCCAATTCTTGCATTTCATAATTAGGCCTATATTGCCAATTTGCCATCTCAAGAAAACAGAGGTGCTCTGGCAGATTCTTAATCAGGATGGTAACTCAACCAAAGGTTTAAACTAACTGACTGACTAAACAAAAGGTCAAAACCAACTAACCTACTACGCAATTATGTATATAATGTGTCCCTCTTTTCGAACTACAGATCTCATCTCATGACATGAAAGAAATAACTGTCCTCAGCACACCCCTACAAATCATGCCTTCCATTACTGCATGGCCTGGATTCAAGCATGTGCAGTTTGTTGTGCAAACATGGCATGGTGATTAAGAGAAGTTTCACGTGCTCTGTGGTGAGAAGTAGCTGAACCACAGTAAAAGTAAATATTTACAGTCGTAAGGGAACATGCGGGCTCCTTCAGTACCTGAAGACAACGTTTCCTGCTTTGTCGGCTTTCCAGGCCTTTACCAGAGCAAAGTCTCCAGTGATTGCTTTTTCCATGATGTAGTTCCTACCGTTGAATTCTCTCACCTGGACAGATTCAAGACGTCATACACACAATACTTATATACAGTAGCAGTAGAAAAGCAAACGCAAGTGGTATCGCTTAGCCTTAGTGCATAAGCTTATAATATTTACTCTATATTATATCTTATATTTTGTTATTATATGGTATATATTGTTAAACAAATAATATTTATTTCAAACAATAAAAAATACTAGATGCACAACACAATGTGAGCTTCTAGGTGAGAAAATGTATGTTGGGCTTCAGTGGTTAAAAAGTAGAAGTGCAATAATATCAGAATTTGTCACCCAGAACAACAATCACACACAACATAACTCAGGTGACTCATGGTGTCTCTATTCACCAACTGCTGTGTGGACGAAACTACTTGTTTGTCAAGTGAAAAATATACCAAAATAATGTATACTGACCTCCCTCGACTCGCTTGCAATAGCGATGGTGCCATCTTTGTTGTATTTGATGGGGGAGCCTCCCTCCTGGATCAGTGTGCCGTACCCGGTGGCTGTGAAGAAGGCTGGGACTCCTGCTCCCCCTGCTCTGATCCTCTCTGCCAGTGTACCCTGAAGGTGGGGAGGAGGAGAGCCTCATTGGTGCGTTGTGGTGCGACCAATACACTCCACAAAAAGAAACTGATTTTCTAGCAACATATGCTTACTGAGTGTGTGTGTGTGTGTGTGCGCGCGTGTGTGTGTGTGTGTGTGTGTGTGTGTGTGTGTGTGTGTGTGTGTGTGTGTGTGTGTGTGTGTGTGTGTGTGTGTGTGCTTGTGCGCGTGCGCGTGTGCGTGTGCGTGTGCGTGTGTGTGTGTGTGTGTGTGTGTGCATGTGTCAGACCTGTGGTGTAAGTTCCACCTCCAACTCCCCGGACAGATACTGTCTCTCAAACTCCACATTCTCTCCAACATATGAGGAAATCATCCTTTTGATCTGTTTTGTCTGGAGGAGGAGCCAAGCCCGAAGTTATCCACCCTGTGCACACACACGCAGACACACACAACATATTCAAGAATGATTAGGTTTTTATGTTCACACATCTCATCCTCCAAGTGAAACACCAACTAGTGGTGGTTGCAAAAGTAGTGGATATTGCTTGCAACTGTATGTATCACTTAGTCTTTAGTCTGGTCAACCTTTCGAGGGCACGTCTAATTGCCAGGGCATGAAGGCCATCAATTAATTAATTAATTAATTAACCAATTCATTCATTCATTAATCAATGAATTGTTTTGCACAATCGATTCAGACCCTGGGCGTTTATGAGGAACTAGGCCGCTCTTTGCAATAGGCTGTCAATAGACAGCCAACATGCACAGGGGCATTATTTGGTTACAGTTTCTGTCAAGCATAGTCAGTGTGGTGTGAGGTTGTGAGAGTTATGAGCTGCATTTGTCTGCTGAAATGGGAAGCTGAATTTTAGACAGGTACAAAGAAAGGAGAAGATCTTTATTGCCATCGATACAGCAGTCTTGATCTTCTATCTTCCTGTTGCCCTAACGATATATTGCCATATCGATTCATCGATATGGCAATATCTCAAGTCGAGGCATGTAACTAAAATATACTAGTTGTCCAGAGCTTAAAAAATATCTCTTAGGTTATTCAACATTACATTAAACTCATTTTAACTGATATATCCATGTATATGTTGTAATGGATATTTTGCGTTTCTTATACAAAATATATGCATTATTGTGTATTTCTCTGCCTTCCATTCAATCTCATTGAAGGACTAGTCAGCAAATCATTTTAACTCAGCTTCAGCTGAACAGAATGTTTAGCACAGCTCCTTATAAACATTATCTGTTCATCTCTGTTCAGTGTTCATCTCTGTTAAGTGTGGCCATGACAACATGGGCACGCACGCGTGCACACATGCGCACACACACAAACACACACTCTTTCTTAGCGTGTCAATCAATCATTGTCTGTGTCTAACCCCCTCTGTCTCTCCCTCACTCAGAGTGACACACCCAGCTGATACCTGCAGCAGGTTCCCCAATCATCCACTTCTCCTCCCCTGCTATAAAAGCCAGCCACCTTAGTCTCATGGCAGACACAGACCCAGTAACACCACTGCTCCTTCGTTCCTCAGTTAGCCTTTTGTTTAGTTACCTTAGTTTGTTATTTTAGTTTGGCCTGGAGATGCCGGCAGGTGGCAGCCCTATCTTTTAGTCTTCAGTTAGAATTGTCTTGTTAAGTTAGGGGAGGGGGCACAGCTTCAAAGTCCCTATAGGGGTGGCTTGGGCCCCCACTCCTTTTGATTTGCTGGCTTGTTCACCAAGTGTATTATTTTGGGGGTTCCATTTTGAGACACTTGTTTATTAACATTATTATGTTATTAACATTATATTATTTGGAGACAACAAAATGAGACCAGACTATAAGAACTGTCTGAAATTATGGTTCTGAAAGCTTGTGCCCATGCAGAAGGGCTGCCAGAATAGGCTCAGAGGTCTGTTCCTTAGCCCCTGAAAGTGTTACTCTACTAAAGAAAAGAAAATAAGAATACTGAAGAAAAGAGAAAACATAAAGGCCGCTGTGCATATGGACAATCAAAATCTGATGGAAATATATCATTTTGATGTGGTGTCATATCATAATTAAACACAACCTCAATATGGCACGCCAACTATCAAGGAAATAAAGCCACAGCACTTCATCTCCAAAAGGTTGCCTACCCCTATGCTGTGAAGTCAATAAGGGTAGAAAGTGAAACCTATGATTTCAAGTCAGTTATCCATATTATGTGTATGGCACATATTTTCCTTTATTTTATACCAGCCAAGAAGAGAACTACATTCATTCATGAACACATGATATTCTATTCATAGCAACAAATGTTCCAAAGCAATTGTGGAATGAGGACGACACAGAGAACCCTGCTTTGTCCTTCACTACTCAAGTCTTATGTCAGCTGACCGGACATCTGGGCCACGTGTGCTTAGAATACTAAAAACAATCACATGATTTACCCTGTTGCACATAAACACGCACAGGATATGCAAAGGGTCAGAACTTCAAGTTGAGTTGCAAGTGTTGTGCACCAAACTGTGTGGGTGTGTTCTCCATAGACGTATAGGATATATTTCTAAATATGTACACACCTGTGCCAGAGCCATACTGTATTACAGTAGCCGGGCCAACGTTTCAATGTTGAAACAAAAGCAACCTCACTTAACCACTTCAAGGGGCTGATTATATTGTAAATGATAGTGAGTTGTGAGTTGTTCAGTTACTGTCTCCCATTCTGGTTTGTCCTTTAAACAGAACATGCAATCGTAGATTTTCCAATAAAATCAGGTTAAATGTGGTAAAAGTTCAGTAAATGTCTTTACAATGTATTACTCCTAGGGAATAGCACTCTCAAAGTTTTGCTTCCATGCACCATCGTCCATCTCATATTACACTGCAGCTCATTGTTTCCGTGAGGGAATGCTAAAGCTAGCAGTGTTATATAGAAAAAGAAGCACTCTATCTACCCACATTCACTCCAGAATGACCTAGAACAGGGTGTTTCATTTGATTGTGAATGAGGGGACACCACCCTGACTCAGAATCTAACATTTAGCACACTGTTTCAATGGGATGTATCCGGTGCAGTGCATTTCTTGAGATTCTAACTCCCTCTTCTGTTGACATTTTGACCTCCAACTTGCCAGAAAATTGACTACATGGACATTCATCATGGGTCACCAATGTCATTCATTTTCACTACCACAAATCCTACATTAGTAAATGTATGGTATGGGACCTCTTGCAATAATTCCATGGGCCACCAGTGGTCCACAGACCAACTGTTGAATACCTCTGATTTAGCTCACCAAGCAAATTATTAAATATGCATTATATGCCTTTGTTTTTTTATATGTGTATTTGTATTGTTTCTCTTAACTAGACTGTTCAAAAGCATGGCCTTTAACATACAGAACATCCTGAAAAGCAAACATTTCGACTCTCTGTCCCAAGAGTGATAAAGTCCAACATTGGTTAAAGCATACTGGTAGCCGCACCTTTCTGTCGTATGTCTTTTGTGTGGAAGTTTTGGCTTGATGACATATTTTATAAAAATCTGCCACCACCATGGAAGGCAATGTGTGTTTGAGGTTTAGGGTTGCATGCAGGTACAAACAACCTAGGCCTAGATCTTACAATCATGTGACAAACACACACACAAACTTACCCAGCATTGTTGCTTACTGCCGTGAGACCATTAACGCCAGTTTTCAGTAAACTGTTTATAAGGTTCTCTGGGATTCCACACAGCCCAAAGCCTGTATATGAACAGAGACATTGGTTAGGCCATAGATAACAAGCCAAATGCTTTGAGAAAGGTCACAGAGATAACACTTTGGAAAGAAACAGCCTGGAGAAACTATGAATATGAGATCTCAGTGTGTACTGTATGTGTGCATGAACTGTACTAATGGGCTCAGAATGACTAATACAATGTGGTGAGCACAGATTTGACACTTGTTTGACTGCAAGGTTGAACAAGGCTGTGCACACATACCGGTGTGTCCAAACAAGTTAAATGGTCTACTGGCCCAGTGGTTTCCAAACTTTGCCCAGGTTGGCCCAACTAGTGAAACAAGCACAAGCTTGCGATGGGAAAAAATAAACTTTTTTTCTTTTTTACTTGAGTTGTGATGTATAAAAATGCCCATTTACATGGCAAATGGGTTGAGGCCTACTGCTTGGGAAGTACACTATCTAGTCACTATAGCACACATGTTTTTGTAATAACACAACAACAACAGCATTTTGCTCTAAATGAATTGGGTGACACTGTCAGTGGTCACTGAACCAGTGCGTTCCTGACTGTACAGCTTACCTCCCACCAGAACAGTTGCACCACTTGGGATGTCTTTTACAGCTTCTGTTGGATCTGTGTAGAACTTAGAATTCCTCTGGCTGGTGGAGGAAAAGTAGCAGCCACATGTCTGTGGAAAGAAAACAAAAACAAATGCATTAAAGTACCGGTTATAAGCTGTCGGGTCAGAGAGGATGGAAACAGAACAATGTGAGAGGGAGAAACAGATATATTTATACAGCTCATAGCGCTGATCCAGTTTATACAGTCAAAGAATGAAAAGATAAACAAAACTGCTGAGCAAATCCAACAACAATGGGGGCAGAGATTTAGGACATCATTGTGCCACACTCTACAGTCCGCAGACTCAGCTAGAAAATACACTATTACACTAAGACTGACTAGAAGATTAGCTAATTCATTTGAAAATTATGGCATACACATTTGGTTCTAGCTTTACGTTAATATCATCAATGTTTCATCTACATTGTAGCTTTCCATGTACAGACCCACTCTGTTTTGGATCCCGGATTTTCCGCCTAAAGCAAGGATTTTCAAATGATTCGGTCATTCAGTTCTCAAATAGTGAAAAGAAATTTAAAATTTAAAATAAAAAAAATCAAATGTAATAAAGATAGAAGATATACTGCCAATAAAGCATAAAAGAAAGTGTTGTAACTAGGGTTGGGACTCGCTAGGATTTTATCGAGTCCGGGTCCTTACCGAGTCCCTCTTATCGATTCCGGGTCCAGACGGGTCCCTTAACGGGTCCTAATATATATATATATATATATATATATATATATATATATATATATATATATATATATATATATATATATATATATATATATATATATATATATATATATATATATATATATATATATTCTTTTTTGTGACATACTTTACACTACTTCATACTATTATATAAATACAAAAAGAAAGAAAAAAAACAATAACAAAAGCCACTTTATTGGCAGAAAAAATGTACTTTATAGTTAAAATAGGCATGAGGGCACTACTGCACTAGTAGGCAATACTAGGCATTGGTATAGTTAAGGTACATTATTTTTCCCCTCTTTTGTTTATGTCTCACAGACACATTATTTTCAAATATTAATAATCTTAACTAGTGTACTAGTAATAAGTCTTGATGCAGTTTGTGTCAGGCACAGCATGCTCTTATTCATGGGTCAGTGGGTAAGCAGAGCCATGCATAATGTAGCCTATGCCTTGCGTTGTCAAGGCAGAAAAATAGCCCATTCCGGACCAGTAGAGTATAAACAGAGTTACAACATCTCCGTTCACTTCCATGGAAAGGTCTAATGGCGGCTGCTCTACATAGACTCCTATTGAGCACGGGGGCAGTTTGTCCCTATTCAGGCTGCATGAACAGCGCCCAGGCGCCCAGTTTCCGACCCCTCAATGTCGCAACTCCGACATTAGATGGCTATTGCTGAGAATCCCTATACGCTTTTAGTCTAGGCTGTTGTTCATGCCGTCGTGTATTTAGCCCCTCTAAAGTTATTTAAATGTTATCCTTTATCGCACGTGTTTTGGACCTGCTACCATGGAATACTGTAACTCTTGTTGGGGAATTGAGGATTTACTGGACCTTTTTTACGTGACAACGTGACAAACGCACGGAGGGCATCGGAGACTACAGTCAACTTTCCAGTAAGAATACTTTTAGTTTTGGGTGGAAGAGATTAAAGCAGGTGATGTTGTAGAACATTGACGCGCTACTACAGCGTGCGTGTAGTACACACACACACACACACACACACACACACACACACACACACACACACACACACACACACACACACACACACACACACACACACACACACACACACACACACACACACACGTGTCTTGTCCTTGTCGCGTTGGCAAAATGGTAGAGGAGTTTGAAAATAATGTTCGTCTGCTCCTTATATTGTGGTTCGTTGCTGTTTGCTGCTGCTGTTGCTGCTGTTGCTGCTGCTGCTGCTGGTCCCGCGCTGCACTCAACATACAACATCGTGCATGCGCTTCATTACACAGCGGAGCGAAATTTTGATTGATGGGACTCGTTAAGGGACCCGTTCATGAAAAAATGATGGAACCGGGTCGGGACCCGCGATCTCAGGCCCGGGTCTGAAATGGACCCGGGTCCGAGTCCCAACCCTAGTTGTAACATCATGGAACTATATATCTATAGAAATTTGGGTTGTGTTAAATTTACAGTACAAAAGGGTACAATCATATAATATCATATAATCATATAATATAAAATAAATTAAAAAAAATAATAAATCAAAGATAAGCATAATAAAGACTTTGTGACAGTTCTCATGTGATTTCCCATTATTATTACATCATATAAGAATGCTTTTGTATAATTAGGATATATTAGTCTATATTATTTAGTCTAATGATCTGGTGGTGAAAAGTCAGTAAAGGATGTCTGTAAAACTGTCTGTCTACCATGGAGGAGTTCTTATAAAGTCAACTTTAATTCCACCTGGGGCCAGAGCCTTCAGTATCCCATTTCTCAGTTGTTGCTTATCCATTAACCCTTGTCATAACTAATTATGCAACAGTTAGTTCCAACCAAGTAATTTGATTGGTCTGTCATTATCTATCTTAGACACACTGTAACAAACTTTGCACCAAAAATATGGACAGTCAATTTTCCATAAAAGACCTTTAGTTAGAGTTAGTTATTTTAGTTATTATGAATGAACTATGAAGTGTGGTAGTCAGAAAAGTACAAAGTGGAAGAAACTTGTGCAAACGCAAACCACAAGATGTGCTCATGAGTCCAGTCGATAAGTCTCATAGGTCCAATTGTCAATTATGATTACAAAGGACAAAGAATAAAATAATAATATGCTGTTTTCTGTTTACTATAAAAAAAACAAGCTGACAAAAGAATTTCGAACATTTCACCCCTAAAATTTGTCCCCCACAGCGCTTGAAATTATTTTTCAAAATCCATAAAATGTTTAAAATGTACATACACATTTCAAAAAGTGAAATTTACCATGTTAACATATCCTATAAGGGACCTGATGATGAACTCAGGATAACACCGTTTTGGCTGTGTCTGAGATCTGAAGAACCCAAGGTGTCATAAATGTAAAATGGACTGATGTGTATTGTTACTCTGGAGCTAGTAACATCTTTAGGAGGAGTAGGGTGTAAACAAACATCTCCCCCACATGTAGACATTTAATGCCATATTCAGACTTGATGCAATCATCATTAACTGAACAGAACATGTTCTTCAAATTAACAAATGCAATTACTTTCATACGTCCTTCATTCTGATTTCACTAGAAGAGCAGGAGTTTGTTAGCCTGATGCCAGATGCAGCATCATGCCATTAATAAAGTTACTCTGCTGTAGCCTAGAATCTAGGCTACAGCAGAGTAACTTTATTAACACGTTTATCTAGGCCCTAAACGTGTTCTTTGATGTGCTTTCATTGTGTCCCAGGCCATGATGGGACACTCATGGCCGTGAGTCTACTACATACACATGGCTGCAATGGAAACATTCTCATCAGCTGTGTGAAACCATGCTGTTAGTAAGTTATGCAAGAACTTGTGACTCCCTCTCTCGCTGTCTCTTTCAAACCACACACACACACACACACACACACACACACACACACACACACACACACACACACACACACACACACACACACACACACACACACACACACACACACACACACACACACACACACACACACACACACACACACACACACACACACACACACGATGATGAGGATGCAAGTGGGATTCAACAATACTTGCATGACTATTGTTTACGACCACCGGGGAGGTCACATGTATTTTGTGGAGGTGACTTGCTTAACAGATTAGGTCAGTTCAGGGATGAACCAACAACCTCTCTGGCAGTGTATGTAATAAGTTATTACACTGCCAATGTATTTGTTATTACTAATGACAAAGACAAAATGTATAATGTAATAAGTTGTTAGAAAGCAGGTAGCCTCCGGCTTCTCAGTTGCCACTGACTGCATGGTCGCGTTTTTCATAGTGAAGGTCCAGACTCCAGAGAGGAACAGAAACCATCTGCTACTTTGAATAAAAGCCGCTATGCCAGCGCAATGTGCAGGAATTTGTGTGTTCACTGTTCATTAAATCCTAAAACTATTTTTTCACGGTTGCTTCAGTTGTGCCCCCCGCAAGTTACGCATTGTATATGCGAACAAAGTGGATCATCGCGCGAATGTTTTCCTTTGCATATGCATAAACAACACTGACCTTGTTCAAGGAATGAGTAGTCGAGTTAAATTTTGCTCTGCAGGTGCCAGATAGACTTTTGAAGAACACATTTTCCGCCCTCGTCAATACTTTAAAGGCCGCCATGTTTTAGAGGTGTCGGATCGCCGGGCAGCTGCACACGCAGGGGTGAGGTTACGTCGTGGAGTTTTTTTTTTTTGTTTTGAGGGACGGGTTGTTGTGTTGACGGGGAGGGCTCAGGGATGGTGATGATGTGCAGCTAACATTAGCTGCAGCAGAGCAGAGCCTGTGTTGGATCAGAGCCAGTCTGCAAGTGATGAGCGCGCTGTGGGGCGGGGCGGGGCGCAGGAGGCGTGCCCGACACAGAGCCATCTAGTAGAAGAGTTGCGGCATTGAGGGGGCATAAACTATAATCGCTCGAGCGCTGAAAGAGGGACAAACTGAAGTTGCAAATACATTGTTTTCAACGAGGGCGGCACAAATAAGTGATATTATTGTAGGCATGTGAACATGTGAACTGTATTAGCGAAACTAAAGACTCTTCAAACGATCTAATAAAATAAAGTGTTTTAAGGTCATTAAAGCTGGGCTGTTGTCTGGCATCTACTTCCGGACAAGGACCTATGATAAAGACAATGATAGACAAGGTCCCTGTTTGATGTCCCCATTCTCAATAGAAGTCTATGTAGAATAGCCGCCATTTGACTGGTCCTATGGATTGAATTAAGTTTACGTGACTCCGTCTATACTTTAAACCAAGGCTGTGGACAGAGGCTCGACCTCATTTAATTAACATTTAACCGCTTCAAAGCGCGCGCACGCGCGCGCGCGTGTGTGTGTGTGTGTGTGTGCGCGCGCGTGTGTGCGTGTGTGTGCGTGCGTGCGTGTGTGTACTTTATTTTGTTTGTTTTGTTTTGTTTTACCGTTTGATGTCGTTTTGTTTCACTTTATTCCTTTGACAATAACAAACGATTGTTTTCCAAAGCCAATAAAAAATATTTGAATTGAGAGATGAGACATGATGCCACACATATTCTGATGTTGAGGAAAAGCAAGTATGGTTTACAAAATATTATTTCTGTGGATTTGTGGAATATCGAACTTCGCAAATTCAATCTGCTTTTATGGAGTAGAGTTTAATTGTATTAAACTCCAATATGCTACAATAACTTAACTTGGAAAGCTATTCAATGATGGTCCACATTGCGTATGCATGTAAATAAATGTATCTTTGTAATTGTAATGTGATTTTGTTTGATTGATGTATTCAGACAACCAAACAACCGAATAAAATATATGTAGACCTGCAGTGATTATATATTTTACTTTCGTTTAATAGGAAACTAAACATAACAAATATGATGCATGTATGTAGGATGTAGTATGATATAATCCGCGTCTCCATTTCGTTGTTTCCACAACACAAAAAGGAAAACATAAACACCAGAGCCATGGAGTATAGACAGAGTTACGCAAACTCGAATGGCGGCTTTTAGACATACATTTCTATTGAGAATGGGGACAGCCGGAAGTTACTGGTTACTGGTATGCATTGGAGTCTGTGGGCTGTTTTCTGACTCCTCAATATCGCAACTCTTCTACTAAACGGCCATAGACATAAACACACTCACAGTCTGTGGCACGTGAATAATCCCAGGCTCACGTGACCATAACGTTTTTTAGTCATGGCCGACGACTGCAGGCGACAGGGCTTCGAGCTGGAGAGAAGGATATTTGAGTTGGATATCAAGTGTGCCAGCCTGCGAACAGAAAAACAAGGTGCAAAACACAAACGCACGCACAAAACATGAACACTGTGCTCGTTATTTTTGTGTAGCTGACAGCTTTGACCGGTTTTAATAATTGCTCTGCTAGCTAGCTAGCCGTTATCTAACTTAGCTCGATGCTACCATAGCAACAACAACTGCTGCTCCTCTGATGAAACATTTCGTGGTTTTTCCCCCAAATAAAGCTCTAGGCAGCCTGACCGTTACTGAACATATTGACGCTTTCGCATGTTTTATTTTTAAATGTGAGCTAACCGCCTGCATTTTGATTGGTTGGCACCTACTCTATGGTTGGCACACGGTGCTATAGCTTGCTAATGTTAGCTTCTAAAGAACATGCGTGTTGCTAAATAGCGAAGTCATCTGGCTTTCTGAAATATATTGAGCCATATACATCTTAATGTCAACAAGTTACTACCTAATGTTACCCACCTCCACGAGTGAGATTCCCAGTCGGAACGACGTTTGACCAATTCGTTGCCAGACTGTATCTCAGATGTGGAACTTAAGTTGTTTAATGGTCAAACAAAATTTGACACATCTGCATTCAGCCTCGAAATGTAAAATATCCAGCTATTTATATGTAGGTTATCTACGATTTCACTACCCCCATTATTGTACATAAACAAATGACACTAACATCGCTGCAGCCTTAGTTGACATGTTGAAAGAGTGAATTGTCATTAGAATTGTAATTGTTAACAAATCTCGTTTTTCCATAGATGATGACTATTTGCAGAATGCGTCTGCCATACTAGACAAGTTGAAAAGCTTTTACAGACAAGGAGGGGAGAGTAGCAGTCTTCCTAAGCTGCTTCAGGATTACACACAGGTACTGCAGTTTGTCCAATTCTTTAGATGGCCCTTCTTTCAGACAGCAGCAATGTTGCCCAATATTAATTAATTATGTCCAGTAGACCCATTCAGTGAGCCATATTTACGAACGACCATGCACTGACCAACCCCATCTTCAGGGGTAGGATAAGGTTTCTCAGTGCGTGCACTAACCACACTCTGTGCATGACCTATTGTATTTTCGTGCGGCTTTGCACTGATTGCACTAAATATTCGAACGGACAAGAAAGCACATTGGGGCACACCTGTGCGTTCACAATGCATTTCCAAACACGCCCTATGGAAAAACATGTTTCCCCCAAATTATCATCCAACTGTATCAAAGCTGTGGTACAAAAACTACTCTGGAAAGTATTAAGACAAATTATTTGGTGGTCATTGTTGTTGTAGACGTATGTTCAGTATGTTCAGTAGGTTAGACCTGTTTTGTTTACTTGATGCATGAACTAAAGATTCTTCAATAGTTCAAACTACCTACCATTGACCATGTGCCATGAGGGGGATAAAGGCTTTGCTTTTTGCATCTTTCTTTATACAATGTGCATTGCCACCCACAGATTGTGGCATTCACACAAATGATGGAGGCTACCATGCCTCAGGAGCCGTTAAGGGCAATGCACTCATTATCAAAATTGAACTGTCAATGTCATTAATATAATCAGAGTTGTTGTGTGGAAATAATGAAGCTCCCCTTTCAGGCAACAGCCTAGGACTGGAGGTCTAGAACTTGTGATGTCACTGATCATGAACACCTGACCCCAAGCTCTAGACATCCAGTTTTTGATGTATTTACATAACTCTAAAGTAAATGAGTGGTATTCCCCTTTAGACTTTCATGATGCCAGGATCTGCTGGTGATCGAAATTCTGGAGGCATTCTGGTTGCAGTCACTCTCTCCTGAACTGCCTCACCATTATTACACTAGGTTATATCTATATGCATGAGAATCCTTTATTATAATCTTAATGGGCGATTTCATTCAGTGGAAGTTGCGGGCGTGCACGAGAGAAGAACAGAGAGGGCGAGAAAGAGACGATTGAGTCACAGTATTATGTTTGCTCAGCTGTCTATCAGAATTATATTAATGATATCCGAAATTGAATGATGCGTGCGAGAAAGCATCATTGTTGATTGTCCTTTTCTGTGGAAAAAGTCAAGTAGACACTAGCAGGTCTAATGCTTTTAATGCTCACTATTCATATGTATCATGTAAGCAAACCAACTTTGGTGTGCGTGTGCGCAATGGAACAGCTGCACGCAGCCTGTGTGCATTGATTTATTGATTGAATGATTGATGGAGTCGCACGTAGGCGCTTTGGTGTAATTAGGGCATTACAGTAGACATGTTTATCATGCACCAATGTATGAATAAATAAAGTAGATGATCACTCGGTAGATTGCAAACTTGCGCATTGCGCACAAGTAGTCCATGGCCTACTTGTGCATGAGCGGAGCAAGCTAATATGTATGACATTAGTTGTAAAGGTCAATCGGAGTACACCGGGGGACGACCGAACACCGACCCCCATCCACCAACCGCACACAGATTGCTTAACTTGCACCCGCTCTACTCATGCAAGTAATAACATGTTACTGTTTTGTACCTCTATTTTGGGTATTGTCTTATGTGTTTTAGGTGATACTAGACATAACATTTTTTGAGGAGAATAAGCTTGTGGACCAGGAGTTTCCTGAAGACTGCTCACCATTCAAAATTCAGCAACTGTTGCAGGATCTTACTGAGCCAGAGGTGTTGGCTGGAAGATTGGCACCAGCGCAAGAGGTGGGTTTGTTAGTTGGACGGAGATCAGTGCTCATTTTGTAAACTTTGCTTAAAGGGCAGATTTATTCCCCATGATTTCTGTTGTATTTGTATTAGATGTGTGGAAAATGATGGATTATATGATGTATCGTGATTCAATCATTGATGATTCTGCGACAGTCAATTACTATATATTAAGCACTGTACATTTTCACAATTTGTTTATTATTTTATTTTAAAATTAAAGTACAATGGAAATAACAAAACAGTTGTAGTAGCCAGGTGAAGTAATGGAGATAAGTTAGATGCAACATGGATTGAAATCAAATTGCAACATGTTAATCATAATTGAATTGCGAGGGAAGTGATGTGCATACCTGTCCAACTACACTTCAATTGTTCTAGCAAAACAAATGAAAGAAAATCATCAGAAGAAGTAAAGAAAAAAGTAAAGAAGCTATAAATTTGGGTACTCTATAGCTCTCTGCTGGATCATCCTCCTTTTGTTATTATTATTATTAAGTTCATTTAATGCAATCAGCACTTTCTCACACAGTTGTCCTCTCCATTGATCTATGGCAGGTGCAGTCTGTGTTGGGCCTTGAGCTATTAGAATGTCTGTACTGGAGACGTGGAGCTCTACTATACATGTACTGCCACACACTTCACCAACGTAAACAATGGATCAAGAAGAACAAGGACACATTCCTTAAGGTAGCACCATTCTTGTTTCAAATACGATACACGAATTTCCTTTATGGAAACATACAGTTGCATGGATCTCGTTTATATTTCATGAAAATGGTAGTGATTGGTCAGTAAGTAGAGGCCAGTCGTGAAGGTTGATGGCCCTAGAACACTGACAAGTGACAACATAATGGCAACGTTCACATTCAACCTGTGTTCCGCATGGTTCCTTCCTTTCTACCCTAGAATTCCTGTCTCTCTACACCGGCAGGGTTGTTCACTAAAATGCCACATAGGCAAAACAGTCCATTCCGCCCAATGGATAATTTTGAGAGGAGAAAAACAACCACCATTTACTGTATGTACTGTAGCTACTCTGATGTTGCCCAGGCTGTGTGTGACAAGAACACAGGAGACCACCGAGCAAAACAGTTTATGCTAGCTTGAAGCAGCACTAAAAAAACATCCTGTTCACCAAATTTCAGGAAACGCAAGTTGTTCAGGGCGTCATTGCTGCACATTGATATGTCAAACTAGTGTTTTTATCCCAACCAGACCAATGGGAAGCCGGGTCGATTTTTCATTTTGGTATGTCCCACTTACCTTGTAGAGAGGACTTTCCAGACAGAGTAGAAAACAAAGTGGCAAACAAATCACGGAACACAGCGAAGCAGGCTACAATTATTTCATCAAATCGCAATTATAATTAAACCAACAACTGTAATACCAATCATAAAAGTAATCTTCATGATGAATTAAATTGAGACAGCAGCTATGGCAGAGAAGACTGCTGCTGCATTCACACTGGCAGATACAAAGTCTACCATTCATGTTATCATGGATGCCAGCAACAAAGAGTAACGCCTAACATTTGTGACTGTTTAAAAAAAAAAAAACTGGCTTCGGTTACCAAAAGCCAAATGTTTAAATATTTCTTCTCCACTTTGCTTTTCAATTTCCATGCAATTACTGTTTTGTAATAATTGTGTTACTTGCACATGTCTAATGTCTACATGGGTGTTGGTCAACACTACAACAGCGACTTTAGCTGCCAGTGTGAATTCACGGCTAAGTATATTTGCATTGAAGCATTTGTTTGCTAAATACTAATTTATTTCCTCTTGTATGTTCCGTTTACAGTGTATTCAGGAGGGTGTGCGTTACCTGATGCGAATGCTACAGGTGAGGAATTCTGTGAAACTCAATGATGGAGTTGTGCTCCATGATACTGCTACAGCCAACTTCCTCTCTGAAGGTAAGAAAAAGTCACCCCCATAATGTAGTTGGTTAGTTTATTTGTCTTGGTCACAGCTTAATGATCAAAGCACCACAATGAAAGATTCATTTACATTGCAGTTCAAACTGTAGTCGTGCTTATACAATGTACTCATTTTTCTCTGCATACTTTTTCAACTAGGAATCTTCTCGGACACCCACCTGTTGACAATGATGTACATTGGTGAGATGTGCTTCTGGGCAGTGAAGTATGAGGACTGCAGCGTGGACACAATGGAGCGCAAAGAAGACCGCCTCCAGTTCCGGGACATTGGAACACAGATCCTCAACAAATACGTGCTGGCCTGTGAGGGTCCTCTCCAGGGCCAGGGCTGGAACACAGAGAATGCCAAGGAAATCCTTAGTATCTTACAGTGATCTGAGCTGCTTCTGTGTTGAAGTTGCCCTCAGGCACAGATCTGAGATCAGTATTTAATTATATCACTTCCCTAAATAAAATCATCACCCTTTTGGTTAGGGGTGTGATGGTGGGGCAAAGCAGACGGGTGGAAGGGGATGGGGTGTAGTCCTTGGATCAGTGTCTATAGGCAACCTCATCCTTTGCCAGCTCTGGCCAAAGGAGGGAGAATTGGGAGGCTACACAGTAAAACTGTCCGTGTTCATTAACTCTTGAGTGTCCAACTGGACCTGTGTGGGTCAATTTGGCAAATGTTATTAAGTATTTAGCAATACATTATGATTTTGTTATTTGCGCGCACTTAAGTGTTGCACGCAAGACAGATAACAAATCAACAATACCATAATAAATAACTACAAATAGCTTGGATAAAAAAACAATACAGGATACCATGCAACATATTTAACATTTGCAGTCACATTAATATGGTAAAACTACCTTTTGGAGCTGATTTGGTGGGCCATAAAGCTCAGCTGCAGTTCCTGTAAAGGTTTTTGGCCAGTGGTGAGCTCTGATCCAAGAAGAGGGCTCCAGGCCCAGCAGACAACCAGAGCTTCATAGAAGCAATGGGCAGCAATAAGGCAAATAAGAAGGATACCCATGCCCTCAAATCTCCTATCGCAAGAGCAGCACTACTGCATCCATGACGTATGTAGGAACCTCTATCTGCTTCTGGAATGCAAAGGCACAGAACGCTTTCACCTGCACCATGCCCCTCTTACTGTACGATATGTGAAGATCTTTGGATAGATCTTTTGGCAGTTACATTTTCTTGTTAATAGGAATTGAGAAAGCGATGGATGGAGTCTATTTGGTTTCACTTGGGACACCCGAGAAATGAATGAACACTCATGGTTTTGCAGTGTAGAGAGTGTAAGTTATATGGTGTAAAATTGTTGGGGAGGTAACGGAGGAATCTTATCAAATATTTTTCTCCCTGTGCTCCCCCTGAAAAGCACTTATCTTCCAGATTCCAGACTGTTGGTTTGGGCATGTCTTTTGCTCTGAGAATGTGGTAGAATTACATTAATATTAATATAAAAAAAGATTATTAAGAAAATAACATTTAAAAAACAAAACAAAAAACGATTGTTTAAAGTTTAATGATAATCCAGCTGGGAATGAGAGATTGCACAGCATTTGTTTTTTTTAATTTATTTTTATTTGCTTTTTGCCTTTGTTGTTTTTTGTTAATATTTTTTTATTAATTGCATTTATATATTACAAAAAGGTAAAGGAGATGATCACAAAAAGTGTTGATTGAGACTGAAGTATTCAAGACCTTTTTCAAGTATGTACAGTTTTATTCTTAATATCAGCTTTGTAATATGCCACTTGTTTTCCCTCATCTATTGTAAGTTCCATTTTCTGCAACTCTGATAACTTTGATAGTATGCCTATAAATGGAGAATCTGTGTTGGTGGTCTTTTGAGGAAGAAAAAAAATATTGTTTTTTTTATGTCTTCATTGAAAATAAATAGGCGCGTTGGTTAATGGCAAAATCATTGTCTACTTCTAAATCATTCGTGCACTGTAGGCTACTATAGATCTCGTCTCTCTAGCCCGAATATGTTCATCTGCTATCTAGAACTACAATATCCAGAATGCACCAAATTGAAACAAATCAAGGAAGTGGTAGAGAAACGTCATATTTGTTGACGCCACAGGCTTGACACAGCAAAACGTTTCAAAATGCTTTTACAATCGCTCTATTAAGAGAAAGCTTAACTGGTATTCCGATAGTATCTCATGCGTTGACGAAAAGTAGAGTCGTCAACCTTTCAACACCGTCGCCACATGGAGGGGAAAACTCGGCAGTTTAGTGAATATGCTGTGATTCGCAGTCTCAGGCGTTTCAGAGACAAATACTTTTCAAGTGCAGGTAAACCCGAAGATGATCTGACAACTGTCACCGACACAGACGCGGAGTATGTGCCGTGTTTTCTGGACTCCCTGCCGGTGAGACCATTAGAAACTTGTTCATGTAATAGCTACATCAGTTTTTCCAAGTCAGAACGAACGTTTAAGCTATCCACAGTGACATTCCTCCTATCCAATTTCCATTTGAGATATCCACGTCGTCATTCGTCCTATGTTACTTCAGGCTCAAGGTTCTTTATTGTCACTCCAGTGTATGTCAGCATATGCAGGGATGAAATGACGTTTCCATTGTTCCCGTGCAACAAAACAATAGACAGTGCAAGAAAAGGACAAAAAACAAACAATACAAGAAACAGTAAGTGACGTAGTACAAAAGACTAGAGTGCAACTATAACAGCATAAAGTGGTGTGAAGGTGCTAAGCTACAACCAGGTATAATTATAAAGTGGCAAGTAGTGAAAGTTAAACAGCTAGACAGGACATATTATGCTACAAACTATACGGCTAAGACTAAAACACACTACAACTAAGCAGCTATGGAATACTACAACTAAAACTATAGCCTACATCTAACATATTATAACATACTACAACTAAGCACTACTATACTAACAGCTAAGACAGCTATGACAGAGTAGGGGTATTACTGTACTTATTCCATTTATGTGTATTTGGCTTTTAGTTTCAATATAAACTTCCTTAAACTCTTGTTTTACTCTCGCCCCCCCTACTGTTAGACATAGGAACCTTCCAACAGCGTCAAAGCATCAGGATCAGTCATAATGGTATGATGATCATGCCTGTCAAACAGTCTTGTATGCTTGCTTACTGTTGGGAGTGACATCATGGCATGCCAATCAGAATGTAGTCTCTGAATATAAACATGGCAATTAAATTGGTCACACATAATCAGGGGTGGACTGACAGTCTGGCATGCAGGGCATTTTCCCGGTGGGCCGACCCCCCCGGGGCCGTTAATGTCGTGTTTTAAAAAAAAAAAAAAAATATGCACAAAACCGGCCCACGAATCAGTGCTGGCGGCCCTCTGTCCTCTTCAAATGAGACTGCCTATTGCAGGGTTTTTATAGTTAACTAAAACTAACTAACTAATTTTAGTTAGCCCGAGCCCCAGAGCCCCTTATGTCTTAAATTCTCATGGGGGCTCAGGCCCCGGAGCCCCCACAAAGATTCAGAGGGCCGCTCTGAGGGCCGCTCTGAGACAAAATTGCCCGGTACGTTTTGAGCTCCCAGTCCACCCCTGCACATAATTCAAAATAGGGAAATTTGACAGAATAACTACGAAACACAGGCAGACAGACCACTCACTACCTATGCTCCAGGCTAACCCCATTGGGGTTAAAGTTAATCTGTTCTAACCGATTGTCTGTACTAGGTGAATGTACAGTTCCTGATCATGACATTCCTGTCTCCTCCGGATATCTGTCGCCTCGGTGCCACCAGTTGCTACTGGAGGGACATGGTCAGAGACCCATTATTGTGGCGCTACTTCCTGCAGAGAGACATGCCTCATTGGTCCTCCATTGATCACATGTCCATGCCCCAACTACAGTACTTGGCTGGCCCACTGTGTAGTAAAAATGACACAATATGCTTGGATGAAATGGAGGATGGTGACCAAGGAAAGGAACCGAAGCATGACTATATGGCAGAGTGAGTCCAGATCCACTCATTGTGATTCCAATATTGAAACTGTGATCTCACAATACTTAAACATATGCTCAGGGGTGAGTTTAATATCTGCTGTGGACAATTTTTACATTGTTCATTCTTGTTAGTACTACAAGTTGCATCTCAAGTCATTGTGTTGACACAGATACTTGAAAGGCTGCCCAGCCCACAGGCAAAGATGGCGTCCCTTTCGCCCGCCGTACGAGGTGGTGGCATCATTCCTTCAGTCTCTGGTACTGTCATCTGAGCCACGCTATGCCATGTTTGGCCCTGGCATGGAGCAACTGGATGTCTCTTTGGTAACCAGGCTAATGCATAGCCCGGATATACTCCCTGTAGCTGTAGCAGGCATACCCCCACGGCAGATAAATGGTAAGATGAAGCTTCAGCATTTGTTTTCTGGATCTGCTAGTATCACTAATGGGTCCAATACTCAAACCCACTACCAAAACATCACAATCCATTCCCCTATGAGGCAAACAAGTTTCTTATTAAATACTGCTACTGTTGTGAATATATTGAATCATATGTGTAGCCAATTGAGGAGTGTATATGACAAGCTGGCACAAGCACCAAATTCTTCTATGGGAGGAGGCTATATACACCTGGCATACACTGGTCAATGAACACAACAGGTTCATTTAGATCTTTGGAATTGCATGTCAGTGATTGTGTTGTGCATGCACACAACACAATCACAGGATGCTGTACAATGATACGCTTGTGCCATTGCAGCACAAAACACAGATCTCATTGAAGATGAAATAGAGGCGTGTTTTGTAGATCCCCATGTGAATGGCCCTTAAGACTCTATGTCTTAATTGTAAGCGAACACAACACAGCTCATAAGCACCCTAACTCTAACCCGAATATATAATCATACCCCATAACAGTAAGATGTGCAGCGTCTTAATGGTAGCGAACGCTGTTCTCTCACTTGTAGTAAGGGCTCACTGCATTTGCAATAACAACTGGGGGTCTATTAGAGTGATGTTAACTCCATAGAAACAAAACAAAACACTTAATATTTAAATCCCCATAAATCACAAATCTTTAAAGGGTAAGACCACTTTTGTATATGTTTGGGTTATGTGCCATGCCAACTTGCCAAGATATAACTCCAAATGTGGACAAGATCTAGTAATTTGAAATTGATGTTTCAAAATGATGCTCTTCATTGACTTACTGTCCATTGTACGTTCAAGCAGCTTGAAGTCACTCTTTCAGTGTGTACAGACAGATAACGCTGGGTAAAGACAAACATATACAAACAAAAATAAAAAATGTATGTCTGAATACAAATAATGTATGTCACTACTCACTTAACTTGAATTGAAACATGCTTACTGCATGCTTAGTTATCCTCCACTAGGTGGCGGTCTTGTCTCATAACATTACTCTCGGACCTTTTCATTCAATAACCAAACCAACCAAACTCAACTTTGTTCTAGGAGTTGGTTCCGGGATCAGTTTCATGTACAATAACCAGTACAAATTTAATATTCTGACTCTCTACTCAACTAATAGGTTAGTATATATTATTTTAAGTTGTATTACAATCTAATCTAATTCATCATCTATTTGCAGTGCACTTATTACTGTGAATACATTTTACCTTATTTAACCTGTTGTTTGTGTTGGCAGAGCAGAGAGGGAAAGGGCAAGAGTGGAACAGCAGAACGTCAGCAATAAACTTTTCACTGTTGGGGGAATGGACCAGTCAGGCTGCCCAGTGTTCAGCCCCACGCCTCAGGTCCAGGAAGTGTGTCAGGTAGTGGATGGCTTCATCTATGTAGCCAACGCTGAGCCAGGCAAAGGTGAGATGGGGCACCAGTATCACTAACATGAATCATAGTAATGAAGGGCACCAATTCTGGTGATAGTTTGTGTTCCTATTTGAATACAAATCATTAGTTATTAAGGGCACTGGTAGTGGAATAAATGTCCTGTTAATGAATTAGAGGACACCTGCTAACCTTGCTACTGTATGTCATTACTCATTACTAGGTGAGGGGGAGTTGGAGGGAGCTCAGATCCAGGCTGTGTTGAGTCCAGCCTGGGGCTTGAGCTCCAGACCTCTCCTGGTTCTCTCCTGTGTCTCCAGAGAGGAAAGAGACACAGTTATGACCACAAGTCTGGCGTCTAGTATCACTAGCACAGGACAAAGAGCCAGCTGGAGAACACCTTGTGTGGAAGTAGCCCACAGGCTTGGACTTTCCCAACTGCCCAATCCTTGGATGGTAAAGTACTGCCTGGCTGTGCATTATAATATTATTATTATTATTATTATTAATATGCACTCTGTGTTGTGTTTATATGCTCTCCCTGTCTTTGTGTTTTACTGTCACTGCATCAGGTTCAGGACATTGTAGCTGAATCTTTGTCTGGACTTCTGGATGGAGTTTCATGGTTGCTGAAGTGCTCTGGAGTCAGACTACAGCAGCAACTAGCGGACTAATAAAGACATGAAACAATTGACCTCTTGTGTCGCTACACAGGGATCCTGTTCTACAACACTTCATGGCTGGTTCATGTAATCTGTTTCTCAATTGCATCACTCCTGCCTATTGTGCCTCTGGTTAACGTATTCGAGTGAAAATCATCCAATCACCACTAGGTAACTTATCAAGCCCATCAAACTACTACACATGCTGGGAGCCTACTGAGAACACCAACACTCCCCATACTCTAAACATAATTGCAGCCAGTAGTCTCTCAGACTTGATAAATAACCTACTGGTGGCCACCCAAACTGACAAAGATCTGCACTCAGAAGAGATCCCTTTTCCAATACACTAGCGTGAATGTATGAAATGAAGATGCACTGTACCATGTTTTTTTTTTTTTTTTTTTCCTTTTTTTATATTGAATTTGCTTTAAAATATATTATATAATTTGAAACCATTTCAGATGTATACTTAATTTAATGCTACATTTATATTGAAGTCATTTACAACAACAACTGTTCAAAGAAGCTGTCGGTTTGTTTATTCAGTTTGTTTATATAGCTTGCTGTTGTTCGCAGAGTTGAGTGGTAAGCCAGATTCTGCTGCCACAACAGTGTAAGAGTCTGTACAGTCCCTGCTGTACTGTCCTTGCTGCAAATTACTGAACGCAGCATTCAATTGTGGTGAAACTTTGCATGCACATTTGCACTACATGAGGAACAAATGCCACACTTTTAACATTGCCCTTTTATAAGCGCTACCAATAGGCAGATTTTTGCCTATAATTATTCGCCTATAATACTTTAGAAGCAATTACCGAGAAAAGTACATATTTATGATAATAGTGAGGGCAGAAAATTGGAGACACAAAAATTCTGGAATGACATGGTTGTTTGGCTGAGCACACAATCATGTTTCATGTATGTATGTTGATACGAGCAGAGCCAAAAATCACACACAAGTGTGATTAGTGTTTTAGATTATCTTATCATCATTATACAGGATCTTTTATATCATCCTTTTATATTACTCCTAAAATGTTTTTTCCAAACATCATGCAAATCATTACACATTATCTTTATACTCAAGTGTTCAAGATGGATTCCATCCTGATTGGGCAATAACCTACCTGGCCTGATGACTGCAGGCCTGGTGCTCTGAGGAGGAGCACTTTTTCTAGTTGTGCTTCCTTTCCTAAAGGCACACTGGTACATACAGTAATCCTCTGCCCGCAATTTAGGATAATTCTCTGCTTTGGCATAGGCTACTCTGATCTGAACCCTAGCAGCAATGTTCAATAAAATGTTGAACCCAATGTGTATACAGTCAAACAAACTTTAATTGAGCCTATTTGGACAGATCCTGCCTTTCCAATGGAAAAGAGCATTTATTTTTGTTTCTAAGTTTGATTTATTGTGGGATCACTCCAGCAAGCACAGTCAGCACACAATAGTTATCTACATTCTATTGGGCCACTTTTTGTGGCATCTTAACAAATTATTTCCACATACACATACTTTCCACATACAAGGAATTTTATAATGTACATAATATTGTGTGTTTTCAGCAAGCCCACATGATTTCTACAGATGCTTTTCTAGTTTTCTTTTGAAAAGCGTTGGAAGAATCTCCCTACATAGGCAGAGTTTGGTGTAACTACACCCTAAAGTAATCATTCCAATAGTCAATTCTTGAAGAAACAAAATAATTTTGTTGTGTTTTTAGGATTGTATTGCACTAAGATTGCACTAAGACCTTGTGTTTCAATATTCTTTATTGTTATTCGTGTAGTTTATTATTATTCATGTAGTTTTGCACAGAGAATGAATAGATTGTCTTCAATATTCCTGGGATTTTTTCCCCCACACACATGACAGCAGTAATAGGATAATGTATCTCAACACCACTCTTTTGTTGCAGTCCCCTAGGTAACGACAAAACCATTGCCCTTGAAGCATTTTTCTTCCAACCCCTTCTTTTTAAAATCACCTCATTTAATAATTTTCATAGAGATCCAAATTTAGAAGACAAGACAATGATTGGTGCAATTTAGATGCATTTGGTCCAGACTGAATACCAGAGAAGATGGATTCTTTCAAAATGTAAAGAGAAATAATGGAAGTGTCAGCTGCTATGCAGGCATGTATGCGAACTGTGAAATGCCCCTTTCATCAGAATGCATCCTGTGTAAACAGGATATCTGTCTCTGATCCTGACTCCTCCACAATTTTCCCCATACATATACAGTATACGTATACAGTATACATTGTGTGCTGTGGCCGTAGATTTGGTAGATTTGGTTTTTTTGTCTGCCAAACCATAAGGTGAAGCAAAGCCTTCAACAATAAGACCCATAACCACTTGAAAGTAGCAACAAATCCAAGTCCAAGAATTAGAAACGAAGTACAGATAGGCTTATGTGTAGCATTATTGTCAAATAGACTCAAGTACAAAGTAGGCTACCAGTCCAGTATGCTTGAGAACCTGTCTTTGGGGCAAGTATGCAGGGAATAACAATTGCAAATCCTTTGTTATTTGGCTGTGTACGTGTGGGTGTGGGCGTGCATGCATGCGTGCCTGCCTGTGTGTGTGTAACCAGTGGAGAATGAGATTTTCAACCTACGGTAGCTTACATGGAACAGGTCTCAGTGATCAAATGGAACGTGTCATTATTTAAAATACATTAGTTAGTTTCACGAAGAAGTTATTCTGAACCATAACAATGAAGAGGTGATACAATACATGTATGACAGTATGAAGAACTGAAGGTGAGAAAAGGGTAGAAAAGGTAAGGTAGTAAATTTGGTTGTACAGAACTGCTCAGAGGGTGGACTTTATAAAGAAAGAATTGAAATGTGCAAAACCACAATGCTATATTGGTGTATTCAAGATTACCGGCAATTTTGCTATGTTACTGTCCATTATACATCTTAAGTTTAAAACACGATTTCACCACTGATGCAGAAGGCTGTTAAATGAATCCCCTGACACATTTCTCAGTAAAACATCTGAGCATCACTGGCTTCTCTTTTTTCTTTGTGATTTTTCTTTCTTTTAAAAACAAAATGTCTGTGTTCCCCAAGGCTATGTGTCCCCCTGGATGTTGGTGAAAATGGCACTGACAGCTTTTTGCCCCAGAATGACTATAGAGTAGAGTAGAAAGAGCACTGCCGTCCCATCTCCTCCTCCTGTGTATGTGACACATTATGGGGTGCTGCTGATCTGTTTTCTGTCCTCCCTTTTGAAGTCCCACCACTTTCCCCCTCCTGGCACGACACTGATCTGACCCACTCCACTGTCTAGAATAGATCCATTTTTTGAATGACACAGTTTCTCACACTCCCTTTATATACTGTATTCTTTCTGTTATATTATACACTTTGAAATCTATAATCTATGATAGTCTCTAAAACGGCCTGTACAGAAGTTCTCTGGGGGGAAAGTGTGGACAACTGGGTAGTGAATCTAAGAAGGTCAAGCGGGTTCCTCTTTCCATCAAGGAGGTGGATATTGTAGGGGTTCTGGACTATACAAACACCTGTAAATCTGGACAATCAACTGGACTAGGTCAGGAAATAGGCTACCTCTGAATTTTCTGATGATGCTGCACTGCAGTCTTTGAATCTGTAGCAGACGTACTACCCACATGTGGTACCCAGTGCAATCTTCTTTGCTGTTTGTCACCCGTCACACATAATCGATCAATATGACAACAGATATAACTGGTATTGCATAATATAGGGTGGGGTACACACTGCCATGGCATATTCGCCCCTTATGACCAAAGGAGTGGTGGAACATATTATTAGTGAACTGTGTTAAACAGCAACTCGTATGCCACTTTTGTTAACTTACATTGTTTTGCTATAAAAGCACATTATTATTAAATTATTAAATCAAGATTCAATTTATTATTATAACCTTATTGGCCTAGAATAAGACTTTAATTAGAAAAATAAAGATTAAATTAGGTCTTATTATAATCTGGGACTAGACTAAGTGACATCCAATGTTATTTTCACCAGAAATTAGATCTATTAAATGACCTGAACTTTCCTAAGGGACAAAAGTGCATTTCAACTGGGTGGAAAAGTATTTGATATGCTCGTGATTTACTGAATGAATGCATGAATTGTTGCTGCTATGGCTTAGGATAGGGATCCAGAGGTGAGACTTGCTGGGGTTGGGGTTTTCTAAGGACTGTTTATTTAAGCTTTAGACTGTGGACTATAGGCATATGTGTACACATAATGGAGGCTGGGCTTATGTGGGGGAGGTTCCATGGTCGTGTTTCTGAAGGGGGATGGTTCCCAGACCTCTGGATGCCTCTCGCTTGCGTTCCAGAATGGGAAGGGGCCTCTAGGATGTGACGTCACAAGTAAGAAGCGCCTGTTTACTGACACTTGAGGAGACCGTAGCAACACCATGAGGACAGTTGAAGTGCATTCTGCAAGAATAAAATACTGTATGTAATGGCTGCACATTGAATGCGCCCTTTATTGCCATGTATAATAAATTAACTGCAGTGAGAGAGAGAGAGAGAGAGAGAGAGAGAGAGAGCATATTATGCAGCTCTTTGGTTCATTTTGAATGGGTGTGTTTGGGGAGATTTTGGTAGTTTCTTGAGTGAGAGCAAAGAGAGTGCAAGGGAATCAGTTTAAAGTATCCCCAATAGATCCAAAGCCACTACCACTGGCTTCTGCTCCGAGTCTTAGGGGATCGTTCAGATTTTTGGAACTTAAATTGTATTAAATATTTGGCATTACTATAGTGGTGTCAACTGTATTGTTTGTCAGCGTCAACCTTTGTTCATTTTTGACCCCCCCTATCACATGTAACTACTTTTGGGCATAGTGATAGGGACACAAAAAACCTAGTTCCCCATGACAGGGGGGTCGAAAATGAACAAAGGTTGTGCTAATATTTTAGAAATAGGTCATCAATACAAGTTATGTTATTTTTTTATTCATTTACTTTTACTGCGTGGCCCTAGTGACCCCCACAAAATGACCGGAACTACTTCATATTTCACCAAAACCAGAGCAGAACTCCCACCACTGGACTCATTGGCATTCGATTAATCCAACCACTATATTAATTTATTTTATATTTATTAACTATAGTATTTCATACAGCTTAACTTAAAAAATCTGAACTATCCCTTTGAATGAATTAAACATGGATGAGCCAATATTGTAGGGCCAATGAGCATGTGTGTCTAATTACATAATATTGCAGAATGTTTTAAACGGTGTGTCTCACAGTGTTTTTCTAACAAATTATCAGTGAACATAACTTAACTAATAATAACTATTAACTAATAATACACAGCATTTAAAATTCTAATCACTTATTTCAAATTAAATGTGTACACCCGTATTTAAAAGTAAGTGGATAATTAATGAGAAGAGTTGCTTCCAAACAGGAGTCAAGTTCATACAACAGCCTGCTTTGTGTTCTCCTCTCTCTAAATTGTCCCTACAATGTCCATTACAGGTTTCTCATCTTCCTTTCATTCTGCTATGCATTTCTCTCTTTTCTCTTCCTCCTGGTCTCTCCTTCTCATCAGTGTTAAGTCCCTGATTTGTATTCTACAATAACCGCCAACATTAAAACCGACAGAGGAGAGAGGGAAAAAAAACATAATTTGCATGATGCATTCACTGATTAGGCTAGGCGTCCCTCTTAATTGGCTTGTTTTGCACCTGACTGGGGATCCCATGCTGATACTTGGTGGATTTGCACTATGTCGCACAATCTCACTAATTCCCTTCAATTTCCCCCCTTCTTCTTCAGTGCTTCCGTCTCACCTGCCTCCTACTGGCTTGTCTTTGGTGAGATGTGGTCTTGTTCAGCATGATGTACTTAGTTGTTTGCTGGTGTTGCACACCGAAAACAGCCGATCTACATGCACACTCACCATGACCTTATAGATCTCCTATGCCTATTTTCCATCTATGACCGCCGTGCATCAAAGTATAACTTGCGTGCCATGTGTATTAACACTGTGAACTATACCCTCATCTGAATCTATATCTTTAGAAGGTTAGATGACACCAAAAATATGGATGGGTCCAGGGAAGTGGGCCTTTGCTATGCCTGTTGATGCTGTTGTGGGTGTGTGCATGTGAGTCTAAGTCACCCCAAAGCCTTTTTGTGTCTTCTTATCCTCATAATAATAGGAATTAAAAGCATTACAGGTGAATGGTAGGGGATGATGCAAAGGCCACTATTCTATTACGTGGAAAATACAAGCCTGAACTGGACCTAGTCAAGACTTCTATAGGCAAAAGAAATGACCATGCCTTTCTACAACCCCAAATCCGTTGAAATTGGGACGTTGTGAAAAATGTCAATAAAAACAGAATGCATTGATTTGCAAATCGTTTTCAACCTATATTGAGTTTAATACACTACAAAGACAGTATATTTAATGTTCAAACTGATAAACTTTATTGTTTTTTGAAATTATACAATCTTTTGTAAATTGATCCCTGCAACACGTACCAAAAAAGTTGGGACGGAGGCAACAAAAGACTGGGAAAGGTCATGAATGCACAAATAACGCCTGTTTGGAACATTCCACAGGTAAACAGGTTAATTTTAAACAGTTTAATATTGTTATTGAGTATAACGGGACCATCCCAGTCGCTCACAATCAAAGATGGGGCGAGGTTCACCACTTTGTGAACAATTCTGTGAGAAAATCATCTAACGATTTAAAAACAATGTTTCTCAACATTCAATTGCAAGGAATTTGGTGATTTCATCATCTACAGTCCATAATATAATCAAAACATTCAAATAATCTGAAGAACTTGCTATACTAAAGCATCAAGGCCGAAAACCAACATCTAGCACTTGTGACCTTTGATCCCTCAGGTGGCTCTGCATTAAAAACTGACATCATTGTGTAAAGGATATTACTGTGTGGACTCAGGAACACTCAGAAAACCATTGTCAGTTTACAGAATTTGACGCTACACCTGCGATTGCAAGTTAAAACTCTACCATGCAAAGCAAAGCCATACATCAGAAAGGTTGGTTTGAAAAAACAACTAGAAAAACAACCAGAAATGCCTTCTCTGGGTACAATATCATTTAAAATGGTTGTACACAAAGTGGAAAAGTGGGCTGTGGTCTGATGAGTCCACATTTCTAATGATAGTGGACCCAGAGAAGGCATTTCTGGTTGTTTTTCTGGTTGTTTTTCAAACCAACCTTTCTGATGTATGGCTTTGCTTTTCGATGGTAGATTTTTAACTTGCAATTGCAGGTGTAGCGACAAATTATGTAAACTGACAATGGTTTTCTGAGTGTTCCTGAGTCCACACAATAATATCCCTTACACAATGATGTCAGTTTTTAATGCAGAGCCACCTGAGGGATCAAAGGTCACAAGTGTTTGGTGTTGGTTTTCGGCCTTGACGCTTTAGTATAGCAAGTTCTTCAGATTCTTTGAATGTTTTGATTATATTATGGACTGTAGATGATGAAATCACCAAATTCCTTGCAATTGAATGTTGAGAAACATTGTTTTTAAACCGTTGGAGGATTTTCTCACAGAATTGTTCACAAAGTGGTGAACCTCGCCCCATCTTTGATTGTGAGCGACTGGGATGGTCTTGTTATACTCAATAACGATATTAAACTGTTTAAAATTAACCTGTTTACCTGTGGAATGTTCCAAACAGGCGTTATTTGTGCATTCATGACCTTTCCCAATCTTTTGTTGCCCCCGTCCCAACTTTTTTGGTACGTGTTGCAGGGATCAATTTACAAAAGATTGTATAATTTCAAAAAACAATAAAGTTTATCAGTTTGAACATTAATTATATTGTCTTTGTGTTGTATTCAACTGAATAGAGGTTGAAAACGATTTGCAAATCAATGCATTCTGTTTTTATTTACATTTTACACAACGTCCCAATTTCAACGGATTTGGGGTTGTAGTATGATGATTTATTTTATTGTATGACCACTTACCATCTAAAACAGTTCTAACCAGAGGTAGTTCAATATTTCTATTATTACGACCATGCAGATTACTATGAAAACCTGCAAAACCCTTCCATTGTTCTGTCGATCTGTGTGTCATACCACCATGTGTGGCTGCCAGTCCATTACGGTTTGTGCACACATCACAACAGCAGACCAGTATAATCAGCCATATATGGTGGGGGCCCACCATATATTAGGGGGGCCACTAAAGTGTTGTTATTTTTTTATTTATGTAGCCTCACACACATTTTTAGCTTGTACATTCGTTCTATTTTGTATGCAACAAGTTCATCTGTAAGGGGGCATGGTTTGGCGGAGTAACATATTACATATATTACCCATTTTGGCAGAGTAATATTGTTACACTACTTTTGCTGGAAAAGGTAATAATATTACAGTAATATGTAGTTTGTTACTGCCTAACACTGAGAGTACATAACACATTTACACTCATTGAGATAAATTATGGGAGGATTTTACTGTGCATTATGCAAAATAAATGCTTGCAAAGTGTTAACCAAACACAACGATGAGGATGGCTTGGGGTAAAAGTTGGTATGAAAAGAGACCTTTAGCTCCAACTGTGCACTCCAAGCACAGTAGCATCAGTTTGTGTATAGCCTGTGTTCATTGTTCTGTTGTCACAGTCAATTTAGCACAATTGCTGTAACCGAGCATGATTACTTAAGAGGTAGAGCAGAAAATCAGGGGGATGAATATAGTTACAAAGGGACTAATTCAATGAACGCCCCCACTCTCTTCCAATCAGAACCCGCTGTACAGTAATTTTCTGTTATGTTGACATGTGCTGGGCTTATTTTCTGTTATAAAATGCCCCTTCACTGTTTGTTTTGGGGAATTAGTAAGTGTTTCAATTCCACTGCTGGGTGAGGGTAACACTTATTTAGAAGCTAAGGCACCATTGGTTTCTTACGGGTGAAGGCTGAAAAATGGCATTTTCTTTGTGAAAGTGAAAATACTGCTGAACACATCCAAACGTACTTGCAGGACTCTGTAGTTTGTTTACATCAGAGCATCCTGGTGGATTTGTAGACCCTTTTTTCAAGCCATAAACTTGTGAACTGGAGAGGGACAGGAGTATAAATAAGGACTGCTCGATACAGACAGGCCAATTCCATCCCTCCCTCTGCACCACAATTTATATCAACAATGTTTTCTAGAGGCAGGAAGAGAAATGTTATTGAGTCAGAAAAACAGCCAGCCTTCTTCATTATCTACCTCATACGACAGTGTTTCTAGCTGAAAATAAGATTCAGATTGCATGATTGTATTTTGCAATTGTTAATTAAATCTCTCACCCACATAGGCGCATGTACACGCACACGCACACACACGCACGCACACGCACACACACACACACACACACACACCACACACACACACACACACACACACACACACACACACACACACACACACACACACACACACACACACACACACACACACAGGCCTATGCTTTACATACTAGACAGATCAGAGCCAAATCTTCCACGCTGTGTTTGCGCCTGGGTTAGTCGGTTGGATCAACAGATCTAAAAAGTATCAACTATATAAGTAGATCTATACACAAATCCTGATATATATCGATATTCAAATATAATGGTGATATAATGAAACATATTATTGTTGAGGTCATCAATATGACTGACATCCAATTACTGACATCAAAGACTGCTAGAGTACTTTGCTAGTGGGTACTGCAATGTACCCTGCCATTTACATTGAATACTCTGCATGGCAAAGGGTACAATGGTTAAAAATAACAGGTAGAATTGGTATTGCATAACCAGGGACAAGTGTTCCCAATGAAGGTTTTTCATCATGCTCATAATGATCATGAATCATCAATGAGAGAGTGAGGAAAACACTTTTCCAGCATGTGATGTTACTACATTAGACAAACATAAAGTGGACATAAAGTCAAGTAAAGTAAGCTTAAATGGGTATATTATGGGTGTGCCTTATGGCATTTGATCATGTATTGAAGAACATGATACAGTACATTGTTACAGCCAATATGATTTCTTCTGTCCATTATTGCTGAACAAACAGTATTCTGCAACTCTTCTTCTTTGTACTCGATTACCCAAACAATAAGCCAACAAATTTATGCTCCCATATTAAAACATCCTAAACTAGAAACACATTATCAGCATACAGTAGCCCTACATCTAGACTACAGATGACACTCGTCTTCTTGACACAGTTCCACAGCTTATCATCCCTGCAATGATGGCTGCCTCCCCTGGCAGCCTTCCCTATGTGCCCCTTCCTCAATATTTTTTGAGTGGTGCAACCATCTCTTACGGAGCTATGTGTCTCTGCCCTGGGTCCTTCTCTGGCACACATTTACTAGGTATGCACCAATATGGAAATTCAATTCAAAATATCAATTTAACCACCAATATATGCTTATTTTGTATTTATTTCCTCCTTTTGTGCCAGTGAAACTATACTGTACATCTGCAATACAAGAAATAAATGTTCAGGATCTACAGCTTGGTAAGCTACAAATAACCAACATAAACAATTCAAAATACCGTCAGAACCGGCCTGGAGACATGGGCGCATTTCTGTCACTTCTTGACCTGGCCTGCACCCTGCGGGTCTGAAACGTCTGTGGACCCTCACAAGGATTTGCATCACTCACTTCACACAGGTGTGAATTTTATATTACTGTATTTTCTGCACTATAAGGCGCACCGGATTATGAGGCGAACATTCAATAAATAGCCTATTTTAGAACTGTTTTCATACAGGTATATAAGGCGTACCGCATTACAAGGCGCAACAAGCGTGTGCAAGTGCACTTGCACACACTCACAGGGGAAGTGCAACAGGGGAAGTGCAACAGGTCAACAGCATGTGCACCAAGGCCCGCCCTGCTCATTGCTCAATCATAATAATAATTGGAGGAACATGCCTCTGATCCTGATTGCATGAAGGCTTTGTCATCCACCACCAAAACCCCAGGGGCTCACTGGGGACAGGGAGGACCTCCTATATGGTCACACTCTGTAATGAGGATTATTTCCCTGTCGAACCCTCCAAAAAAGGAAAAAAGCGATATTTGAAGTGAAATCACTGAATATATCGAAAACATCGAAAAATGATTAGGAAGGCTTAATCAGTGCCATTCCCTGAGGCGTTGAATTAAGTACTTGCGTGAGCGGAGCTGGTGTGGAGCTGGCGCAAGTAAGGCGATCGGTGCTTTGCGCGGTGCTTTGCGCGGTGCTTTGCGCGGTGCTTTGCGCGGTGCTTTGCGTTCGGTGCCCTGTGTTCGGTCCCTCGGGATACTCCGATTGGCCAGTTTAGGTGATGACGTAATGCGATGTAAGTAAAATACCTTTAGAACTGTCATTAGTATTAGCCCGCTCCACTCACGAACAAGGAGGCCAGTCTACTTGTGCGCAACTTGCAAGTTTGCACCGAATGCTGATTAGTTAATTAATTAATTTAGCCTAATGAATCTAATTAACACAAATTAACGCACATTGACTCAATAGCATTTTCTCAACGAAAAAATCGGTAGAGCACGGTTTTACAGAGACATGTGTGTCTCCCTGTAACCAAAGCCATAGATTAGACTACAGTATAGCTCGAGGCCTCTACATACAAGCACTCATGTCTTTGAGATCACCTACAGTATTTTTATAAATATTATATAAAATGAACAGATCTTATTTTCCATTCTTCTTTTTCTTTTTTAAATGTTCAAATCCTGTACAGCAAAGCTGGACTGCCTGGACATAGTCTGAATGGCAATTAATCTAGCCTGACTAATGACAGACCGAAACAGTCTACAAACAATTTTGGGGTATGAAATGGTTGTACAATTGAGCTATTCCAGACCAATCTGCTGACAGACAATTTTTGCCAAGGGCTGATTCGGTTTGGCTTTAGCCAGGCTAGAGGCAACGATTAATCATGATTCAATTCATTTTGAAGCTGTGATTAAAGGGGAATTCCACCCATTTTCATTTTTTTCCTGAGAGGATACAAAATGTGAACCAAATGGACCCTATTTGGTTCCATTTGTACCCTCTCAGGAAAAAGGGGTCTGAAAGAAAAATCATTAACATGGTCAAATACATCTTGATCATGTCATCAGATGTAGGCTATTTCACCATCAGACCTCCATTTTTAAGAGAATACAGAATTGCGGGAACTTTTTTTTTTATCACGTCCACACTAAATCTCTAAGGTAGGCTATATTAATGACATATTAAAATGTTGAAAATGAGTGCCTTAATGCGATTTTTTCCGTTCAAAGGCCCGATTATAGAATACAGAATTGCGGGAACTTTTTTTTTTAATCATGTCCACACTACATCTCTAAGGTATATTAATGCCATATTAAAATGTTGAAAATGGGTGCTTTAATGCGATTTTTTCCCCCGTTCAACAGCCCGATTACGGTAGGTAAGTTCACTTGCAAGCAGCCTGGTTGCGCTGCTGAAGGAACAGCGAATATTTGGCAGACGAGGGCGCTTCACCGCTGAGCGAACTGGCGGAGCACATGAGAGCCTCCCCTGTCGTCTCACCCACAGGCAGCAGCCAAACGACTAGTTGCTGTCCGAACAGCCTGCCCTGCATGATGAACGCAGCCATACGAATCCGACCAGGTCACCCAGCAATCGGCAATGGCGAACCTAAATGAATGACTAGTTGCTATTATTAGTAGTAAGATAATGTAAATGTAAAAGAAACCTCGTCCTTTCCGTCCGCACAAGAAAAGGAGATCCTTTCTACTTTCTAGGCGACTTGTCGAAAGAAGTGACTGGACGACTTGTGCTTGGTCGAGGCTACGCAGCTGCACATGAGCTGAACAGTGAACATACTCAAGTTCTGAAAAGTCCATTTTCCACCCAGCTCATAACATCGTATTAAGTAAGTTTTTTTTTTTTACTTTGTCGTTGTTTGTTTATTTTAAATATGACTACAGTCTGCAGTCAGTCGGTGCATGCGTGTTCTTTCTTTCTGAATTGTCTAATGCCATGCATGCCGCACAGACACACACGACGCGAAACTTTAATATGTTATTTAAAAGACCATGCTCGTTTAAAACAGTGGTTTTCAACCTTTTTGATTCCAGGGTCCAGTATTTATTCAGAAATTGAACCACAGACCACCATTTGATGACATTTTATCCCAAAGACCCAAAACTAAAGATTTATTTTTCTTTTGTCCATAATTCCAGGGTGGGACAACAGTCAATACAGTTCAAAATGACCATTAATCTTCTACATTCTCTAGCTGTGCAGACTTGGGCTAATTCTGATGATGGATATTTTAACTATTGAGAGTGTAAAAATGAAACCAAATGGACCCGCAAGGGTCCATTTGGTTTCATTTTACACCCTCAGAGTTACATCTGGTTAACCAACTTTTTATCATTTAGCTGGGGATCACCTGGAACTCAAGGACCACTGGGCACTGGTGGTCCCCGGACCACGGCTTGAAAACCACTAGTTTAAAAATAAAGTTTTCCTCAACAAACTGTCCTGCAGGTTGCTATTGTTTCTGGTCGTTTTAGTAGGCTCCAAGTTCAACTTGGAGTAATACTGTAGCTTTGGCGAGGTAGACGGTGCCAGCTGTAGTTGGTTCTTGGGTGGTAGCAGCACTTGGAATATCCTCGAAATAGGTTTCAGATATGGATATGGTACGACTGTTTATGAATGATCTTTCCCCCCCTCTATCGTCTGCTATTATCGCCTCTTGTGATATGCTTGTGATATATTTGCTAGTAGCCTAAAACCACACAATTCCACACTGATCAATGTCAATCAAAAAATTGTGACTGATTAACTACCATAGTCAAACAATCCTATAGGATTTTCCCCAAAATCCTATAGGATTCTATTGAAATGCTATTGGATTCTTACTGGAAATCCCACAGGTGGCACAGGATTGTTCCAAAATCTGATAGGACTTTGGAACAATATTGGAATCCTATAGGATTTTTTGACTATAGGGTAATAAAACAATTGCTTTTGGATGATTTGCAGCCATAGGCAAAGCTTACACCTAAGAATGACTGCAGAAACACAGAATTAACAACACGATTTTGCTGAGGCTGTACAATTAATTATTGTTTGACTATTTTATGAATACAGTATGTACTGTACAGGTTTATGAATGCATAGCTCTATACACAATAATGTAAACATTGTAACTGTCAAGGTCCACTACAACGCATCATGTCCGGATGCACAGGTTCATCATAATTGAGAAGGTGAAATGGAAATACTGTCTTCACAATACACAATAAGCCTTGTTCAGCTTGTTATAGACTTCACATGTTGAGCAATTGGATGTTTTTGACAAGATCAGTATGCTACAAAACACTGCTACTGCTTCATTGTTGCTCATGTTTGCTGTGTCAATTTGAGAGGAGTTTGTTTGAAAACAAAAAAATCTGCTTTGAGATTCAGCTTTGAGAATAGTGAGAAATATGTTTGAGAGGAAGAAGCTTTAAATTGCAAATTAATCATGAGTTTCATGTTTTGTGCTGCTGAAAATGCCATAGGGCACAACAAGTTTCAGTCAGTGTGTGACAATATGTAGGACATACAGTACTATAGAAGAAGAGTGAGTAGCTTTCTGGTCTGTTCTGCACACGCCCAGCAGTCTTAAAACCATTAGAGTTCAGTGTACACACACATCATGTGCACACATGTTCACAACCATGTGTGTGGTTGTCTGTCTGTGAGAGAATGAGGAGGTCTGGTTGGGTGATGGTGGCCGTTCAAAGCAAGTGTCAAGGACGTCATTTGAAGTTTAATTTCTTTGAACAAAACCCTTACTCTGGATGCACTCCAGCCCATCATTTCGCGGCCATGTTCCTAGAATGTGGTGAGGTTCAAGGCAAAGTCTATAGAAATGACTCTCTGCGTTGTGGTACAGAGCTAGAACAGTGACCGCCACTTCTCCCAATGCTTTGGGTTAGCAGCAGAGCCTGCAAAGTGTCAAAGTTGGAGAGAGAAAATCAACTGAGCTTTGACAAGCATGCTGTGCTCTGAATTAGCCATGGAGTTTCATATACGCTTGACAACACAGAAAAAGACCAGTGAATGTCTAAAGTTTTAAACTATCATTTTGCAGGTGTGAATTTTGTCAAGATTGAGCAACTACACAGACTATTTGTTTCAGATATTGTATGAATCCATTACAAACACACTGTCTGTACTTTTACTCCATTGTACAGTATGTGAAATCCCCAGCCATGAGGCACACCTGCTGATTTTCTCGCTGGGTGTGGGCTAGACACACACTCAACACAACTTAAGATGGATAGAAATTGACTGCTGTATGGAAGTAGCAAATATTGTTAGTGCTTTGAACTAGCAGTTGTAGATAGACAACTTAAAAATGTGCATTAACATTTCTATCCCCATTATTTGCGGGTACAGAGGAGAGCAGGTAAAGCTCTGTTGCTCCAAGTACCTCAGATCATGTTCTACTTAACATATTGTTAATTACCATTAACAATGTTAATTACCATTAATTAATATTGTTAATTACCATTAATTTTATAATTATACTATTTTATAATTAAACTATTATATATTAGAGATGGAGAGAGACACCCTTACGGTGTCAACCCACCTGTTGACACCTAAGGCTGCTCGGCGGAAACTGCTAGATATGTTCCAACATAGGCAAGACTGGACTGAAACTCCAGGGGAAACTCGCTTGTCTTCCCCATGCTGATCAATCTGTTTCTCACTCATTTTTATTATCACCTTTACAGTCAAAGCCAGGTTACTGATCCTTCCCACCAAACTCAACCTTTCCCTCTGGTTCCCTACCACCCATGCACCTCATTGCTTGCATCACACCACAAGGCCCTTTACAGAAACCATGTCACACATTCTGAATGGCTGTTATGCTGATAAAGGGTTTTACATAGCACGCCACAACAAACATTCCTGTGCCAAACCATCTATGTTTCAACACTCTACTGAAAATCCTGATCCTGAGAATCCTGCACATCTCTCTCCTAACACACCAGATGTTATTGTTGTCGATGACAACACCTCTGATTCTAGCTTAGAAGAAGCCTTTATGACCAGAGTAGAGTCCTTCACGGGTCAGTTTTCAAGGAACCGACTCTGTTAAGACCCGAACGTAATGGGAGCCAGCTCCGTATGGACCCGCTGCTATAATTAAAATGACGGCTCTGGGACCGTGAAAGCCCGGGGCGATTGAAACCCGCTCCGTAACGGACCCGCTGATATTACTGAAATGATGGGTCCAGGACCATAAATGTCTGAGTACCCGAAATGTCCGATTGCTGTAATTATGAGTTCTACTCGTATATTATGAATAGGATAGTGGCTTTCTTACTATTAGTAGTCCACTGTTGGGTGGTGCTGCAGCGCCGCTGGATGGTCAATACATGAACACCATGCGTGTTGAACACATGGACTTGTGACTCCAACTGTTCACAGCGTATACATAGAAAATAAATCCACGTCTTCTTTAGATGAATGCCCGTAGTAGGCGTACTTTTCTTGTTAGCCATTATTCCACCATGTGGAACTGTGTGTAAATAAAAAATAATAATCCATAGTCAATTATTATAACTGCTGTCTCGTGATGGTACAACACACAATTCACCTCTCCACGTGGAATAGTGATTTCTTTCTTGTTCTTGTTGTGGTGTCTGTCACAGCAGCAGACCATAGTCTTTATTGCTTATCTTATGTTAATAATTATTATCACGATAGTTAAGGTGTGTGTGTGTGTGTGTGTGTGTGTGTGTGTGTGTGTGTGTGTGTGTGTGTGTGTGTGTGTGTGTGTGTGTGTGTGTGTGTGTGTGTGTGTGTGTGTGTGTGTGTGTGTGTGTGTGTGTGTGTGTGTGTGTGTGTGTGTGTGTGTGTGTGTGTGTGTGTTTTGATGATGTTTTGTGCTTTGGTAAAGTCACGTGACTCAATGCTCGCCTCTCACTGGCCGGACAAGGGTGATTGACAGCTGTGGCGGCCAGCTGGACATGCCAAAACCGGCCTGAAATAACCCGCAACATTGCGGAACCGGCCCGTTTGTGCCCGGATGTCATTTCTTGTAAACTGAACCGGAACCGGCTATGGGTCGTTTTTTCTGGATCTCGGGCTTACCCCCAAGTGCTCTAGACCAAAGTCATGGTTTGTGTAAATACCAGCTGCTTTTACAGACCATCATAGGCTACAGGTGCAATCTATTTGTGCTTATCTTTGGCAGTCTAGGACATGTAAATAGGTAGGTTGTAAGAGATGTCAAAAAAACAGCCAAACAGCTTGCAAAATTATGTGCAGTCTCTTCTACTGTCGGTAGTCTGCAAATATGGCGACAACACTGTTACTAGTACCCCTGAGAGGTGTGTATAGGTACTTGTCCGCATTGTGTATACTGTATTCTAATAATAATGGTAATAATAGATTGCATTTTTATAGCGCTTTTCTATGCACTAAGTGTATACTCAAAGCATTTACAATGGTGCATTCATTCATAGATTGAGAGGTGAAGCAGCGAGCATTCAATGCCAGTGTCCTCACTTCCTACATTCACACACCAGTAGTGGCAACCACTGGAGGCAAGGTGGGGTTCAGTGTCTTGCCCAAGGACACTTTGACATGTAGACAGGAGGAGCCGGGATTCGAACCACTGACCCTTGGATCATGGGTTGACCTGCTCTACCTCCTGCCCTAAATTTCTGTACTGCACCTTGTAAATATTTTTGTCCTTGTATTGTACCTCTTATGTGGACATAAATACATGATTAAAGTGTGTGTGTGCGCATGCAAGGTGGGGGTGTGGGACGAGGAACATAGCGATTTGTAGAGTGATAGGAAGAAACAATTTGTAGAGTGATAGGAAGAAACACAGAGTGCTCTGCCCATGTTCAAGACAGTTATATCTTGCGTTGCGTTTATAACTAAAGACAGTTGCATCCCAAACCAAAATGTGCCCCTACCTGCCCGGTCGGACGACCCTGTAGCAAACTTCACCTATACAGACATTTTATTTACCTGTTCTTAGCAGGTGGCAGGTATTAATGTCTGTCAATACCTGCATGGAGGAGAATTAGAGACATCCCTTGTTTTTCCTGGCAGGTCATGGTTTGTGAACAAGCTATTAATTCTAAACAATGAATAGGCCATGCAGTTGTTCGATCTGTTTCTTAACCTCAACACACTAACACTAGCACACACGGGGCAGGCTGTCATTTGTGCCCAAATTATAGCACTGAAGAAATATTCACATTATGAATGTTCCCTAGACGGTGCTGGAGTGTCAAGCCTAGTCCACTTCGGACTAATAATTTACAGGGACTAATGACAAGCCTAGTTGAAACTTGCAGCCAGTGATTGCCAACCACCTGTGATATTATGCAACCTTTTTTTAAATTTATATTTATTTATTAAGTGGACTCTCATGAAACTCATTTGATCCAAAAGACTGTTTTGTTTCCAACAGAAATATAAAAAAATGAGTTGTCTTATAGTCGACTTAACTATTTGACATTCAATGTTCTTTTTCCACAAATGAGTCTTGAAAAATGGGTGTTGTGTTATCACCAAAGTCGTCTTATATTCGCGACAATAGAGGTACTGTATTTGGAGACAAAAGAATCACAATATACCATTTTTTAAATTAAATTAATTGTAATGTTGGATGTCTGGTCTAACACTGGAATTTGTGTGGTCACACACATGCATGGCTTGCACACACACCCACGTACATACACACGTATACATACTGTACATAGGCTATACATGGTCTGCGTATACACAGACGCCGGACACACATGTGCAAATGTCCCAGTCAGGAATGCTGCGAAGCATTTTCCACATAGATCACTTTACATGTGCATACTGCAAACACGTTCTTCCCCTGCTGCTTGTATTCGGTCTTTTCTTTTCCTTTCTTGTTCTGTCTTTCTCACACACACATGCGTGCACCCACATCTTAGCCTAGTTTGCAGATGTGTGTCCCGATCTCCTTCCAGCAGAGACTTTTCAGAGCCAGTATGCTGACACTGAGTTTTCCACTCCCTCTTATGAAATAAGAGTAGGAGATATAAGAGCCATCCAAGGGGCAGGCCTGCATGCCTTAGCTTAGAGCACACATGCTTGTACACACACACACACACACATGCACACGCACACGCGCACACACACACACACACACACACACACACACACACACACACACACACACACACACACACACACACACACACACACACACACACACACACACACACACACACACACACACACACACACACACACACACACACACACCTGATCTCACATAATATAGTAGAATTCGGGCTGGGTGAGTTTGGGTTTTGTATTATTTTTTGAATACATTATCCCACTACTGAGTAGACTTATATCGAACTTTGCAACGCGCTGCACAGCAACTTGGTTGGTGCCTCCCTTAGCAGTGCTTCACATGTCTCAAGTTCGATACAGACTGTCAATGGGGACGTATTTCAGTGACATATGAATGGATCTTTTGCTCTATCAGTTGTATATGTACGGAACGCCAATTCCATTCATTTATGCTACATTATTTGAGACAGGGTTACACGCGCGCGCGCGCGCGCGCACACACACACACACACACACACACACACACACACACAGGTTAATAGAAGCATCCAGCAGTGTAAGGTCTATTAGGAGCAGCTGGTTGCACAGAAGTATACATGCTCCACCCCTACCTGAGCCGTTCTGCCAGTGTGGCCTCTTCTTCATCAGCACATCTGTGCAACATGTAGGCACATGTTGAAGTCTGCGGCTTATTCCTACCTTGTTTATTTTACTGAAAGGCTTTTTTTTGGGGGGGGGGGGGGGGGGGGGGGGGCATTTATTTGCACACAATCTACAGTGGACCACAAACATTATTGTAAACATAATCCCAATCTCATCCCAATTCTGAATTGTACATTCACTGCTGTAATAGGCTCACTATTAGCTATAACTAAATAGGGATGGATAAAAAATAAATATATCGCAATTCTTAATGCCACAATATCTATATTGAATCATCAGGTTCAAACTTATTTTTATATACTCCCAAAACAAAACCAAAATCTAACAAAATAATAAAGGAATCCATCCAACTACATTCAAGTTTATGTTCATATACGTAGCTCCAAAATCCTTCCCATGTCTCTTACATTTTGCTTCCACATAGGAAGTAATTTTGTTCCATTCCTTCAGACAGGGTGTTGGAGAAGGATCCTGGCAGCTTTAACAAGTCCAACCTTTACAATAGTAAAAGCCCACTACCAAGGACCACTGTCCTGTCCCCCAATCCCTATTCCTACCCATTTCTCAAGAATCTTCAGTACTCTATACCAAAAAGGATCTACTGTGCAACAATCCCATATCATATGCAAATATGTGCCAATTTATGTGTGTTGCATTCCCATCACGTATTATTATCTGCTATTCCTGTTTTTAAGTAGTCTAGCAGTCAGTGTCTCTAAGCCCACTTAGATATTCAACGATTGCGTTTTCAACAGAATCAAGCGTATTAACAAGACAGTGTCTCATTTGTAAATATTTCCAAAATGGCATTTCCAAGGTTTTTTTTATGTTTATGTTTATGTATTTATTAATGACTGAGGGTTATTTGGCTGCAATGAAGTGTATGATGGAATTTTTCATGATCTGCATTGAAGAACCGAGAAAACTGTTGCGCCTTTCTTTGTCCTCTTTTCTTTGTCGAACTTGACTACAGGAGCGTAAGTCTCAAAAACATAAAGTAAACTAAACTGAAAAAAGACTCGCTCACTGTAAAAAAAAGAAGGAAGTAATCCTTAGACGAGACTTTAGAAAATCATCATTTCATTTATTTGCTCATAGTAAAGTGCTCAGTGCTCAAAGTGCTTGTTAAAAAAGCAAACGTTTCGGTCCGTAGACCTTCGTCAGTGCTTAAAGTCTTTAAAGACTTTAAAGTCTTTAAAGACTTTAAGCACTGACGAAGGTCTACGGACCTTCGTCAGTTTCGGTCCGTAGACCTTCGTCAGTGCTTAAAGTCTTTAAAGACTTTAAGCACTGACGAAGGTCTACGGACCGAAACGTTTGCTTTTTTAACAAGCACTTTGAGCACTGAGCACTTTACTATGAGCAAATAAATGAAATGATGATTTTCTAAAGTCTCGTCTAAGGATTACTTCCTTCTTTTTTTTTTACAGTGAGCGAGTCTTTTTTCAGTCTAGTTTACTTCATGATCTGCATTAAAATGTTGTAGTATAATATAAGCAAAGTAACATGGAAGAAAAAATGCAATAATTCACAAAAATAAGAAGAAAGAAGAAAATCGCAATATCAAATCAATAAGAATCGCATCTACAGTAAATCGAAATGGCATGCCTAGCTATTGATATTGTATTGAATCAGGAGGCAAGAGTGAAATGTCCCATCTAGTAGAATAAAATAAGTTGAATTTCTCTTTCTCCATTAAAAACAGGCAACACTAGAACCGAAAAATAATGACGATATTTGAACTGTGCAGTAACTGTCAGCAGCTTGTGCTTATTTTAAAACACACTTGTAATAATAAATACAGGGCTTAAATGTCTCTGTCCCCAGGACAAATTTCATTGAGGATTTCATAGGGACCATTTATGAGATAAGTGTAGATGCACAAACGAAATAATTAAGGGGTTGGGGGTACATTTTGTGTACACAGTGAGCACTCACAAGACAGCAGGTTCTGTTGAGTGATGCTGAAGGCAATAATGAGCGATCGTGATGTTTGAAGCAATGTTTTTGCACAGATTACATTTGTCGTTCTTTTCATCTTTGGCCCATTGTAGTGCTTTGAAAACAGTAGTGTATGTACAATATCTGCATTCTATTTCTCTGTCTTGCTTCACAATGCAGCAGGGAACATAACTGGACTACAAGTCCATAGAGGTGGAGTGCGAACAATTAATCAATGGCAATTTACTGTGCACGGTATATTGCATGTGTCTTCCTCTAGAGTTTTTACACAATGTGGCTGTGAAGTCAAGACGGACACACACACACACACACACACACACACACACACACACACACACACACACACACACACACACACACACACACACACACACACACACACACACACACACACACACACACACACACACACACACACACACTTGTTTAGAACAGGGATGTCTAGCCCTGTCCTAGACGGGGATGAAAGGTGGGATGGAAAGTTGGCATGGTTAGGAAGGGTTCCCTTTTCACAACACATTGGTCTGAACATTTTCAGTCCTTTTCAGGCAATTATGCGCCGTTGACCCCTGTAATGCTTGGTATGTGTCACTATAGGCACAAAGAGATGGAAAGAAATGAACAGTTTGAAGGAATTACAGAGATAGTGCTGCATTTAAGAGAGCAAGGAAAAATCCTTATTGAAACATTATTCTAGCTAATGGAGTGTCAAGGACACATCCGGACCACAGCAACCACATGGTGCACTGTACCCTCCTCTGTGCCCTCCTTTCTTAGCGCCATCGGTAAGCAAGCCTTTAATGGCACAGATGAGCTAACCCTTTTACAAGGATACGTATGAATCTGTTCCTGTCTTTCTGTTAATTGACCTGTGGAAAATGGATGTACTTTTCTTTCAACGATTTGATCAACTAGGACCTTACCAGTTGTGAATATACCCAGTGTTGGTCTATATTACTTAGGAAAGTAACTTCTTTACTTTACTCGTTACCCCTTAGACAAAGTAATATCATTACTTTACTTATTACTGGATTTGAAGAGTAATATATTACATATTACGTTATTACTTTCCCAAGTTCTCAACACCGCTTTTGAAAAATTAGAGAAGTACAACATAATCCGTTTATTACAAAATAAAGCAGCAATGCGATTTGTAGTGTACATAACTGTGCAGGATGCAGCGTGTGGACTGGATCTACAATCTACTGCACATCTCTGTTGTTACAGTACCTGTCAATAGCTTGTACATCTGTTCTATTTTGCATGCAACAACAAGCTCATTTTAAAAAAAAGTAACTTGGCGTTACTTGCAAAGTAATGCGTTACTTATTACCCATTTTTGCAGAGTAATCTCGTTACTTTACTTTTTGGAGCAAAAGTAATAATATTACAGTAATATGTAATCTAAAATTAGTTACTGCCCAACACTGGTTGTGAATATACCAAATGATGTACACTACAGTGTGCGTAGCTGCAAATGGATTTCCTGTTTGGGAGGCAATTGTCCTGTGTCATGCGGCTATAGCACACATAGCCAAAAAGCCAAACGGACCAAAAAGCATGTTTTTGCAGTAAATGTTTAAAAAATTCACTGGTGCCCCCAATGGCTGGATATGGAATGGCTTTGTTGATTAACCTACCCTCACAACAAGTGAATACATTTGGGGGTGGATTGGACATTCAGTTTGTAAATATATATATATATATATATATATATATATATATATATATATATATATATATATATATATATATATATATATATATATACAAACAACAGCCTTACAGCTGAAGAATATGGACTATGGAAATTCTGGCTGTGATGTTTTAATCGGATAGGATGAGAGATCACGTGTAGTGTTTTGGTGAGATTGGCACAAAAGCTGTAGGTGGTAGCGCCAAAAGTGTGTTTTGAGAAAAAGTGAAAATGGCGAAATGCGCAAGTTGGCACTGCGAGTCCAGATCTAGTTTATCAATAATTTAATTAGAAAAATGGGCTTTGTTAATCTCTTCTTAATATTATAGTCAATGCCCGTGCGAAGTCAGAGCTTGGTGCAGCAAGTGAGGAGTTACTGCGGTTTCAGACAGACATTCAGCCAGACAGGCATTTGCTTATTTATAGTATGGAATACTATAATGCTATACTATGGAATACTATAAAATTTTTGCTGTATCCCTCTGTCCAAAACAACACATCTAGACTTCCATGGCCAACCTATTATCATTGTAAGGTATTAGCCTGGAACCTGTGTGGAATCTCCGTCTCCAAGGGGCAAATAAAAATATGCTGGTGATAAACCTGCCTCATATTTGCATACTGGGCTCTGAGTGGTTCTTCAAACTTCAGAGGGAGTGGTAAATGATAAATGGTGCATTTATATAGTACCTTTATCCAAGGCGCTTCACATAGATCGTAGATCCCATTTACCCATTCACAAACCAAAGCGGCGGAAGAATCCATGCAAGGTACTGACCAGCACATCGGGACTCGGGAGCAATTAGGGGTAAAGTGTCTTGCTCAGGGACACATCAACACTGACTCTGGGGGAGCTCGGATTCGAACCGGTGTTTACAACCCCCCCACCCCCGCAATTGTGTGCATAACCTGTCGTGTTCTCAGGCGCATAATGTTGTTTACACCTTACTCAAGGGTTGACTCATGCGCTACAGTTCACAGTGTGAAGGCGTGATTCCACTAAAGAGCTCTGTGTGGAATGCATTCATGTGCATCTTCAGGGAGCCATGGTGTAGGGCAAACGTTACATTCCATAATCCATAAGCCTGGAGAATTCTCAGTAATTAGTCCTCCCAGGAATCCACGATCGCAGAAATTACCACTGATTTCAAAACATGCATTTCTGCCATCCTGAAAAAATTATTATAGTAGTCCGGCAGCTGAGGTGTTGTTTATATATATATATATATATATATATATATATATATATATATATACACCGCGTTCCAAATTATTATGCAAATCATGTTTTTGTTTGATTTTCCAACATATTTGATGCAAATGATGATCAGCATAATTTTCAAGTCATTAACTGTCAATTTTTATTTCAAATGTTATTGAACAAACCTCCTAATGAAAACAGAATTTAGATAATAAATTAAAAACTTGGAACAGTGCGTTTCGCACTGTTCCAGATTATTATGCACATCATAGTTTCAAGACATTTTCTAGTTTGTAAAGAACTGAAAATAGTAATTTATTGAATTCATAGCAATAATGAGGTCATATGTACTGGGAAAAAAGCTATTTCAATCCATAACATCTTAACAGGTCAAGTTACATGCTAACATAGGACCCCTTGTTTGATAGCAGCTTGCGTCCATCAAACTTGTGAGTTTATGGAGAGTTTCTGCTTGAATGTCTTTGCAGGATGTCAGAACAGCCTCCCAGAGTTGCTGTTTGGATGTGAACTGCCTCCCACTCTCATACTGTACATTTTTCAGTACAGTCTTGTTCAGTGATGAGTGCCGTGCAACCCTGGATGGTCCATATGGATGGAGTAGTGGATGGTTGGTGCATGGCCAGTTTGGCCACCAAGTCCCAACAAGGCTGCAACGTCAGCAAGGAGGTGGCGGAGTCATATTTTGGGCCGGAGTCCTAGGGAAAGACCTGGTCGGCCCCTTTAGATCTTTCGCTCGAGGATGCTCCAGACATTCTCAATAGGATTGAGGTTAGGGGGAGGGGGGGATGGGGGCCACACCATGATTTTTTTCCCCCTTTTATGCCCATAGCATGCCAATGAAGCTGAGGTATTCCTTGCAGCATGAGATGGTGCATTGTCGTGCTTGAAGATGATTTTGTTTCAGAAAGCATGATTCTTCGCTTTTGTACAGTGGAAGAAAGTGGTCAGTCAGAAACTCAACATACTCTGCAGAAGTCATTTTCACACCTTCAGGGACCCTAAAGGGGCCAACCAGATCTTTCCCTAGGATTCCGGCCCAGAACATGACTCCGCCACCTACTTGCTGACGTCGCAGCCTCATTGGACGGCACTCATCAGTGAACAAGACTGTTTGAAAATTGGTCTTCATGTACAGTATGAGGGTGGAAGGCAGTTCACATCCAAGCAGCAACTCTGGGAGGCTGTTCTGACATCCTGCAAAGACATTCAAGCAGAAACTCTCCATAAACTCACAAGTTTGATGGACGCAAGCTGCTATCAAACAAGGGGTCCCATGTTAACATGTAACTGGACCTGTTAACATGTTTTGGATTGAAATAGCTTTTTTTCCCAGTACATATGACCTTATTATTGCTATGAATTCAACAAATTACTATTTTCAGTTCTTTACAAAGTAGAAAATGTCTTGAAACTATGATGTGCATAATAATTTGGAACAGAGCTTTTTAAGTGTTTAATTTATTTTCTAAATTCTGTTTTCATTAGGAGGTTTGTTCAATAACATTTGAAATAAGAATTGACAGCTAATGACTTGAAAATTATGCTGATCATCATTTGCATCAAATATGTTGGAAAATCAAACAAAAACATGATTTGCATAATAATTTGGAACGCGGTGTATATATATATATATATATATATATATATATATATATATATATATATATATATATATATATACACACACACACACACACACACACAATATACAGTACCTTAATGAATGCACTTGACAGTTGTCAGTATTTTTATAGAGGTTTCTTGTGATAAACATCCAATGGCAGGCAAAAATGTCAAACTTGTGTGTGCCTATAGGGTAGTTTCATGATTGTGATTGTGAATTCATCCAAGCATTAGTTTCGCACTGAATTCATTCCTTGGGCTAAAAACAGCCATAACCACTTGCCCAATGTGCCCTAAATGTGCTTACCTCATCACATGTGCTGACCTCATTGTTTTTGATTGTCTGCAATTATATCAACCCACAGAATCAAGTTACAATTGTTCTCTGCATAATCAGGATTCTCCTAGGAGTCTAACCCATTGAAACCATTTGGACTGGCAACCCCCCTCCATGATCTGTCCTGTGGAATTTGTCAAAGCTTTAAGCTTGTAGTGGTCGTCAACATAGGAATTCATGCATATCCTATTAAACTAAGGCTATGTTCATTCATGCTTCTATGCATTCCTGCTTCCATGAGCCCGTGATGGCATCCACAAGCATGTGGGTCATTTTGGGTCATTTTGGCTACAGGGCAATGACATCAGAATTTATGGATACATTTACAATGCTGAGGGGGACCGGCTATCAAATTAAACCGTATATGTGGTGATGTCAATGCGCCTCCATGGGCGATTGGCCTGCCAATGATTGTAAAAAAACAACAACTTTGTGGTTATATGGGTTTATTGTGTAAACTACAAGCGAACAGCTGCACAATACCATACTAGTTGTATGTTCATTGTTCATCCATTCTGGCTCATGTAATTTATGTCTCTAATGGGTCCTATTTCATCTGCCTAATTTATTTGCCTTATGACTGCACGGGTCTGTTAGATGATGGTGGTGAATCAGAACCCCAATAAATCATATGTAGAGAACAAGAGACAGTTTTGTATCTATCGTTCGTAATTTCACATGTGATTTGAGGAATGACAGGGGTTGACACTAAGGTCTCAGACAGACTTGCCCATTGGATAGATTTATATGGAATTTTTGCAATTTTTGTAATGCTCTTACAGTTTTTGCATATAACCTAGTAGCCTACTTTCCTTTACAAAGCAGAAAAACTTCCCTGTATTTAATCAAAAGACGTTTATTTTAAAAAATAACATCAAGTTGAAAGTGGTTAGAGATGAATGCTGCATTTTTTTTTTTTACATTTCCAAAATATATATCGCTCCTGGGATTTCCTGAGATTAATATAACCTTGCTGATTCTTCCCACTTTTGGAAGAATCTGAAACTAAACTTGGCTTTGCCGCATTACCATGTGTGTGCACGTGTCCATGTGCACGCCAGCGTGCCTTGGAGGCCATGGAAGGGGCTAACACAACGAGACCAAGTGACCTCCTACCCCCTAACCTTCTGTTCACTTCACTCCACCCTCATACCAGCACCCCATCCGTTCTCAGCGCTGGAAAAAGTACTCTTAGAAGTAATGGTATCAACACTGTAGAACTACTCACTTACAAATAAAAGTATGGTATCAAAATTACTTGAATAAAAGTATTAAAGTATTGGTATAAAAATGTACTGTACCAAAAGTAAAAGCACTTACCGGTGGCATTATGCAGAATGTAAAATTTCACAAGTTTAAAGGTATAGCAAGTGATTTCACTTAATTCATGTTTTTTTTTTTTTCTTTTTTGGCTAGTCCTCCCTGTATATGTATAGTTTCAGCTTGGGCTTTGGGAGAAAAGCGTCAATCGCCCAATCAGGATGAGAGGGGCCTTCCCACAATCATGATCGAGTGGGTGAGGGACTTGGTGTACAGCATGTGCCATTGGCCTGTTGAAACAAACACACACACACACACACACACACACACACACACACACACACACACATATAGTGTGTTCATGTGGGCAGTGGAGGTTTTTCCAACCCCCCCATCACTGAATTCCCCTTTAAAATGTATACAAATGTTCCAAAAATAGCAGATCTAGAAGTGATCTCTTTTCAATTCAACTCAAGTACTAAGTACAGTATGAGTAAATGTACTTTCCACCACTGCCTATCCGTTCTTAGCCTTGCCCTTCTCCTGCCTACTTGTCTCACACAAACACAGATGATTAACAGAAACCAGCTCCCCAGGGAAACTTGGGGGAGGGCACGTGTGTAGATTGGCCTGGTTGCATGCGTACAGTCCGTGTGTTGGGTCAGAGGCAGTGGGAGGAGGGTTGACCACAGAGGATTTTAAATGTTTACCAAGGGACCTTAGGAGGTCTGTACTGAACCTCCCACTTTCCTGGTTGGCCTGCCCTGCCTTCCGCATGTATCGGGGCCCTCGATTGGCTGAGAGAGGGAGAGGAATGGAGGGGAAACATTCATTTGACAGAGAGAGACAGAGAGAGAGAGAGACGCTTTCCTCGCTTTCCTCTGATAATGGGGGAGACCAAAGAAAACCAAGCAGATCTTGCTGCAGAGATTAACATGAGGTCACATGTTGAAATGGATGAGCTTTGGCCCTGCATACTATATAGCGATGGGGCAGTGATTCTAACTGTTATTCATTATTTCAAGACCCCCCACCTCCCCCAATTTCATATAAATTAGGGCAGGCTACACACACAGCTATTTGATACAGTCATTACCACTACAATTGTTGTAAATTTGAGAATGCTCAAATGGAACGTGCCAAAGTCCAAAGGTCCAAAGTCCAGTTTGTCCAAAGAGCATGCAAAGAGCGAATGCGCGCTGCGCGCATGCGCTCAGGGTTGGCTAACATGTGCTGCTTGCGGTTATGTTAAGGTAATCAGAGTAAACATTTAATTGTGATTTCAGAAATGGTGTTTATTGCCTCAAGAAAATTTGGGCTTAGGTGTATACAGTACAAGGGGCTACTCAGGAGGGGGCTGTTATAAACTTTTCTATTTGGCAAAATAAGACTTTTCTACAGCTTCTCCACATAGTATGAATCCCTGCTTTGTATATCTTGGCCCCATGGCCTGTAGAACACACACACACACACACACACACACACACACACACACACACACACACACACACACACACACACACGCACACACACACACACACACACTCTTGCACTCAAACAAGTACACTGCTGCAGCCGAAGGGAAGATTTATGAGTGAATGTTTAATGTTATCTTGTGACTCAGTGATTCAGAATATATTGTAGTGTTAAGTAAGGACAGATCTGCCATAAACTGTGTAGTTCGCATAATAAAAAAGAACATGCAGCATCTGTTAATTGTACGGTACATATTTTCTAGCATATAGTCGTTGTAGAATCAATGTGTTGCATGTGCTGTATTGTGTGCCAGGGTTCTATAAGCAATATTATTCCTCATAATCTGATGTGAGTGGCAAGGATTTTTGGTATGTTAGAATTCCACTTTATACATAGTTTTTGAACTGCTGCTCCAGTTTTCCTCGACCCCCAAGAGTATTTTTTGGGAAATCCTTCAGCAGCAGTGCAGAATGTATGGGTTACGGGAACAGTTTGAAACTGATACAAGAATAATTGGCATGATACCAATGCAGTCCGCAACTGTATCCCCAGCACTTAACCGCGTCACTGCCACAGGTCTATGTATCCCTGGCAGTGCCACTTTATTTTACAACTGCTGTTGGGGAAACAGAAAGGAAAACAATCTCAAGGCCATCCAGAGGCTCGTCTACAGTAGTTGTAACAATTGAATGATCTGAATTTGCCTTTTAGAACCCCCAAGGCCACTAAAAGTTGTTTCTTAATTGTCAGTTTAAATATTTTTTTTGCGCCTTTGAAAACATGATGTGAAAACAGTTCCTGCATTATACCATTACCTACATGAACACAAATGATGTAGTAGTTCCTGAATCACACTCTAAAGATGCTCTACCTACACTAGCCTACCTAGTCTTTAACCTTGTAGCCCTTGCTCAGAAGTTCTTAGGGTGAGTTCTCCCTATATTCTTCTAGTTCTCGCTTGTGAGCAACCTCCAAATAGCTGTGAGTTATTAGTTTCTATATTTAGAGGCCGGATTTGACTGGTATAACCTGTTCTACAACAGCATCACTTTAGTGACCGGGAACAATTTGTCATCTTATTTTAGTTTTTAGATGAGGACAGCATGCGCGAGGCTGTCACCACTTTTCCGTGTTTAAAGCCTTGTCATTGAGATTTTTCGTTCTGCAAGGTTGTCTGGCAAAGGAGAGGGTGTGACATTGCTGTTCTATGACAACAGGCCTTGATGAAAAATGCTTCTGTTGTTTTACTTCTTCTTGCAATCATGCTTTGGCAGAGCAAATAATGCTTCAAACCCCAAAGGCCATAGCAAAGCTGAATTCACTTTATGGACAGTACTAGTATTATATATAAAAAAAAAGTGTGTGTGTGTGTGTGTGTGTGTGTGTGTGTGTGTGTGTGTGTGTGTGTGTGTGTGTGTGTGTGTGTGTGTGTGTGTGTGTGTGTGTGTGTGTGTGTGTGTGTGTGTGTGTGTGTGTGTGTGTGTGTGTGTGTGTGTGTGTGTCCTCTGAAGGTTCGGTCTCTGTAGTGTCATACAGTAGTTGTACCAGTGACCCTTAACCTACTGTGTCACCCGAGAGTCATTTGATACAGAGGGTAACTCTGTATTTCAACCCACCCCGATGCATATAAACGGCTTCGGTGTGCATGTCAACACACACTCAGCAACACTTCGCACATATGACACAACACACTATACACTACACTAGGTGACATGTGTGTCCTGCATGCAACCGAGGAACGTAGCGGTAGCCTAATCATGGTCATTAATTACACCCCTGTCCCGTGTTAGGTTTCACATACTGTAGACCGGCTGAAAATAAGTGGCAGCAACAATTTGTGCTTATACTGATGGAGGACATGTCCTCTCGCTCTCTCTTTCTCTCTTGCATGCATGCACGCATGCAAGGAGCCAGGAGCCTTTTATTGCGGATGTGATATTGTTGTAGATGAATCCATGTAGAAGTGCCCTGGGCTAGGCCAGGTTTAACTAGTCAGTGCTGAGGTGTAAAGCTCTGCTTAAAGGAGAATTCCACCCCAACCAGTTGGTTTATTTCCCCCCCCAAAATGCTCCAGTTGTTGGTGAAAACACTCGACACTCCTTAAGTTTCCCATACCCCAAAATAAGCAGAATGTGGCTAATGGGTGTTGTTCAAATTCACATATTTACATTGCTCCAAAATGCTATATATTGTCTCTCCACTATGTCAATGTTGACACTCACACTTTCACTTATGGTTCAGCAGTGGTTCAGCCATAAACCATGTGCGACACCCACATCTTTTGAGACAGCTGAATCACTGCTGAACCAAAAGTGAAAGTGTGAGTGTCAACGCGCTACTGACATGCTGCAATTTGCAAAATGCAATTTGGAGTGATGTAAATGGGTGAATTTGAACAACACGCATTAGCCGCACACATTGGGGTAGGGAAAACGACCATTAAGGAGTGTTTTCACAAAATAACAACTGGACTTTTTTTGGAAATCAATCAACTGCAAATATAGTTTAAAAAAAAGCCTTTTGGGGTGGAATTCTCCTTAACAGTACACCTCAGTAATAGCAGCGCCCAGGACACCAGACCATTTATCGATTTTAAATATAGAGAAAACACGTTTTCAGAGCTACTGATCATTGTCTCACTCTTTCTGTCCTGTCTGTCTGTCTTCCCGCAGCACCATGACTGTCTCTGTGCGCCGCAACAACCTCCACATATTCTTCCTTTCCTTACTGGGTTGTCTGCCCACAAGAGGATCAGCATTTGTTGGGGATCGTGATGATGGGGCATTATCAGGTAGGTCACTGTTATTGTGAGTGTATATTATTGTAAGTGTACTCTTCTATGGTAGTGGTCCTTTAATTTATGTCCCGGTGGCACAAAGCCAGCCACATGACGATGCAGTGGACCCACAGGTCCCCCATCCCCAGTGCACAAGCAACCACAAACCAAGCATATGTCTTTTATTTATTTATTTATTTATCATTTTAGTTATGTAGTCTAACAGTCATTTGTTCTAATATTAAGTCACCCTGTTTCAGTATTCTGCTGTATTCTGTTTATATTTTGGCTGTTTATATTAACACCGTTTTGTTTGTTTAATGGCTTCCTATATAATGTTGAGTATTTTGTATTAATTGTTCTGTATTTGACATGGAGCCAGTGGAGTTCACAAAGGATTGGTGTTGATCTGTGATGTGGTCCCTGGATTGGGTTCTGGTGATCAGACAGTCGACAGATTTTTGAGACCTTGGTGGTGAAGCGATGGCTATAGTGGAGCTTTGTATGTGATGAAGGCATGAATGAGTGTCTCAGAAGCTGTGTGTGATGTATGGGGTTGAAAGAAGACAGTTTTAGAGATCGGGTTGGCATGGAACTGGAAAGATATGGTTGTGTTCCAGTATGACTCCAACCGGACCCAGAGATACGGTTTACCTGTACTGTATGACGTATCGTCATACAATACAGGTAAACAATCTGGAGGCCCATTTCAAGAGCAAATAAGAGGCCGCCATATAAATTATTCTGCAGGTGTTTTGACTGTTCAGTACTGTATCTGACAAATATTTCTACAAATGTCTTCTAATCTACATCAGCATCTACATCAGGGGTGGGAAATTATTTTTCCCAAGGGGCCAAATGAAATGCATAAAAGATTGTGGAGGGCCATGACTAAAGGCTGAACTTAAGTCTGTGTGATATTAATTTAATTTCAAGATAACAGTAAGCGTAAAAACAACCATTTTGACACCAGGGCCCTCAATTTATTCCGTATTTGAGCCACGAGGGACCACCATTTGATGACATTTTAGCCCCACAGACCCCAAAACTAAAGATTTCTTTTGGTTTTGTCCACAATACCAGGCTGGATTTCATAAGCAAAACAGGAAAACATAGATAAAAAATGATGAATATTTTAACTCTTGAGAGTGTAAACATGAAACCAAATGGACCCGCAAGGGTCCATTTGGTTTCATGTTTACGCTCTCAAAGAGTTACATCTGGTTAGCCAACTTTACATATTTAACTGGAAATCTCTCAAGGACCACTGGTGGTCCCTGGACCACTGGCTTAAAACCATGGTACCCTTTCACGGGCCGGTCAGAGTCAGCCAAAGGGCCGCATTTGGCCCCCGGGCCGCATGATGCCCAGGTATGATCTACATCATGTCAAGGAACCCCAAAATCATCTGTATACGGCTGCCATCCCCATCTGAAAATATGTATTTTCAGGGACCTCCCAGAAGCGAATTATTTGAGTTAAAAATGTCCACTGCGACATAAAATCAAAAGATTTGCGGCAAATTGTCTTTTTTTTTCAAAGATATCAGACCTACAAGCTCATAGCGCGCCATAAGCTGAGGGGTGGAGTCACACCTGACACCTGATGGTCAGTCTGATCTTGGAGGCCCCCCTGAGGGTTGAAACTTTCAGTTGAAACTGGTGAAACATACAGTAGTTAAAGGTAGGGTAAGTGATTTGAAATTCATGGTGTAGTACCAGCCTGGTGCACTAGGGGTCCCCAGGAGTAGCTACACTATGTGAACCTGCTGCTCGATCCTGATTGGAGGAGAATTCACCCTCCACCTGGGGAACTTTTATTAGCTCCTCTGCTAACGTGGGGGAGGGGGAAACTCCATATATTGTCTGCACACCTTATAATAGTGCATTTTAACAGAAAAAAAAATGGGGGGTGATATCTGACAAAAGTGAAATCACTTATCCCTACCTTTAAGGCCTCCTATGCGTATGGTTATGGAATGCAATAACAGGCCACTCTGCAAAACCAGGGGTAGAAGTTTGGAATTGGACCCAGGGAGTGTCCACAGCTTTGTAGTGACATTTACCCGGTAACAGATAGATGAACAGTTGGACGGACACATCTAACAATTACTCTACAAGCATCCTGTGTCAGCCCTTTTGGCATAAAACATATCAATCAATCATTAACAGAGGTGATTTCAGTTTTGCATGTATCACGCTGTTGACATTTGCTATCGAATCTTATGTCAGTCACAAGTTGCAGAATCCTGTGTTTGCTCAGACGTGTGTGGGAGAGTTCAGCGTTGAGCAAACGGCACCCTTTCCTGGTTTGACTTGTCAAACAGGCCAGCAATCAATAGGGCTTGGAAGAAGGGTAAATATATGGCGTGGCCTTCTGTGGCAAAGTCCAGGGATAAGATGGTACAGGTGGCGAATCCAGCTGTCACTGGACTGTTTTTAAATGAGTTTGGGAAAGAATCTAAACGGATGACCTTATCATTTGAATGTAATTAGCCAGCGCTTCGCCATGCCTTGGAGCAATCTGAGAGAGAGCATAGTTGAGCAATGTCTGGATCAAGCAAATCGTCTGTTTTAGAACAATATTATTCTCAGAAAGCAGAGTTCTCTGAGCCTGTTGGGCCAGTGCTGTGGTTATGTTGATGGATGAATCATGGCTTCCCAAAGCTGCCAAAGACCCCCAAACAGCCATAGCTTCTGGCACTTTATTTATTATTATTTCACAATTGTGTTGTGTTGTGAATCTGTGCACGTGTCTGCTATTTTCATTATTTTGTGTGTGTGTGTGTGTGTGTGTGTGTGTGTGTGTGTGTGTGTGTGTGCGTGTGCGTGTGCGTGTGCGTGTGCGTGTGCGTGTGCGTGTGCGTGTGCGTGTGCGTGTGCGTGTGCGTGTGCGTGTGCGTGTGCGTGTGCGCGCGTGCGCGCGTGCGTGCGTGCGTGCGTGTGCTTGCGCGCGTGTGCTTGCGCGCGTGCTTGCGCGCGTGTGTGCTTGCGCGCGTGTGTGTGCGCGTGCACATAATGTTGAGCAACAGCTTCATGGCTCAGATACAGTAGAATAAGTGTCTTAGTACTGGTTAATATTTCCAGTACTAAGATAGGAGATGGGCATTTGATGGTCAAAAATGGAAGCAGTTCAGAATACAGACAGTGGCTTTTGTTCTTAATATTCTGTCGTAATCCTATGTTCAATCTCTATCTGGATTGTGTGCCCCTCCATTGGGAAAGCAAACTGACCTGTATACCCAGTGACCATTTAGGTGAATGCAGTTCAGTTATTGGCCAATGTTTTCAGCTAAGAATTAATGTTTGTAATAATGTTAGGCAAAATATATAAGAGAATGCCGCTGAAAACCGTTAACTCTTCTTCCATTAATTCCATTAATTAGTTACTTAATGTTCAAGGTTCAAGGGTTCAAGGTTTTTTATTTGTCACTCCAGTGTATGTCAGGACATATACAGGGATGAAATAGCGTTTCCATTCTCCACAGTGCAATAGACAAGACAGTGCAATAGACAATAGTCAAGACAATAGACAGTGCAATAAGACGAGGTCGAGACAATAGACGAGACAAACAATAGTGCAGCAGACCAGTAAGGTGCGAACAGTGCACCTAACTGGGGTGAAGGTGCTTGGCTAACCAGGTGTGATAAAGTGGCAGTAGTGTGAAGCTAACAGACAGTTAGACAGGACATATACAACTACTAAAAACTACTACTAGAAACTACAGTATACTACAACTAAAAATCTAAAGCTATATACAAGACTACAGTACATAGCTACAACTAAACAGCAACATATAGCTTACTATGAGGTGAGGTATACATGTGCAAGATAGGATAGGATAGGATAGGATAGCAGCAGTTCGATCCAGTCCTTCAGTTGTATGTGTGTTTGACCATGTGTGAGTGCGTGCATGTGCGTGAGTGTGTGTGCATGTGTAAGGGGCAGTGGGTAGTTGAAAGTTCAGCGTCCGTGTGCATGTGTGTGTAGGGAGTTCAGCGTGTGCGTGTGTGCGCGTGCACCCCCACCGTGGGAGGGGGGAGGAGTGGCAGCATGGGGGGGTGCGGAGTGGGAGCGTGCACAGTGGCGTGCGCAGTGCGAGGGAGTGGGAGGGAGTTCAGCATCCTGACGGCTTGGTGAACGAAGCTATCGTTCAACCTGCTGGTCCTTGCCCGGAGGCTCCTCAATCTCTTCCCTGATGGGAGGAGGTTGAAGAAGCCGTGCGTAGGGTGGGTGGTGTCGCCTGCGATCTGTAGCGCCCTGCGGGTCACCCGTGTGTTGTAGATGTCCTGCAGGGACAGAAGGGGGACACCCACGATCTTCTCCGCTGCTCTCACTGTGCGCTGCAGGGACTTTCTGCAGGATGCTGTGCACCCGCCGAACCACACAGTTATGCAGCTGGTCAGGATGCTCTCGATCGTGCCGCGGTAGAAGGAGCACATGATGGGGGCTGGGGCTCTGGCTCTTCTCAGTCTACGGAGGAAGTAGAGGCGCTGCTGAGCCTTCTTGACCAGTGATGTCATACAGACAAGTGATGTTGATTACATCACTTGTCTGTATGATGTTGATTACAATGTTACATAGCATATATTGCACTGGTTATCATCAGGAATGATTACTTATGATTCATGTTAAACAAACAGACCAAACCAGTGCACTTTGCCCCAGTGCTTTTAACCTAAACTGAGTTTGCATTTGGCCAGCATAGCAAAAAAACTTTATCAGAGTGAGTTTACAATAATGTCTGATGGTAAGACTCTGATCATCTCCCAGAACCCACATAATTGGCAATAGCCCCAGCTAGTAAGTAAAAAAGCAAGTATTTAGATCTCCTCCCATCCTTTGGATTGGCTGTCAACTATTCGATATTCCCCCTCATTTTGTCCAGCATCTGTATCGGTAGACGAAAAACAGCCGCTGATAGGGTGAGCAAATACACACAGCATGCAGCTTTCTCAGTGTTTCTCAGACATATACAAGTACGGTATAACCCCTGTGCTTCCCACATGCTTGCAGCGTCTATATTTGAAATACTTTATTTAAACTTTTGCCGACACCTCTTTCTTGCGTGCTACTGCTAGAATGCTTGTTGAGTGTTTAGGTAGAACTCGGGGGCGATGACTTTATGTTGTGCCTTGTTTTGTTTGGGTTAGAGCCATTTTAGTTCCTCCTTGGTTAACCTAAGACACTTCCTGGTAGACTTGGACATGCTTTGTAGTTTCTTGTAAAAAAAAAAAAAAGTATATATAAAAAGATCTTCTAGAGATCCAACCACTTCACAATTAGAGAGGAGACTTTTGGAAGTGCTCCTCTGTGTTTAAGGGCTTACCAGAGTGATTATAGTCTGGGTTTCTCGTTTGTCTTTCAGAAATCAGAAATACAAGCTTAAAATGCATCACATTGCAGCACATTGTGAGTTTGTAGATCAGCTATTTTTGACTATGCGCGCTACCAGCATGCAACAGAGTCCAAATAAGACCGATTACTCCCTCTCCGCCTGTCTCATTACAGACCTCAGCATCAATCCAGCTAATTGAAACCCATTGCCGTAACCAGTGGTAACCACACATACAGGGTGTAGGTTGGGCCTGGTGGGTCCGTACATACAGTACATGCACAAGCTACAATTACGTCTTTGTCAAAGACAACCACTTTTGCTGTGTGTGTGTGTGTGTGTGTGTGTGTGTGTGTGTGTGTGTGTGTGTGTGTGTGTGTGTGTGTGTGTGTGTGTGTGTGTGTGTGTGTGTGTGTGTGTGTGTGTGTGTGTGTGTGTGTGTGTGTGTGTGTGTGTGTGTGTGTGTGTGTGTGTGTGTGTGTGTGTGTGTGTGTGTGTGTGTGTGTATATTGCAAAGTTAGACAGGGGTTGTGAAGCGTTATTGAAGCTCAAAAACGAATACTGGTAATAGTGTCAGGATAGCAAGATCATAGACAGGATAGCAAGATCATAGGCAGGCTGGAGTGAGGACACTGGATGTATGTTGCGTAGATGTGTGAAGAGTGAGGGAGAAAGGCAAAGGCCTGTGTTATACAGTATACTGCATTCTGTGCACTGTAAAATCATTTTTTAAATTAAACTCTTGAGCATTGAGCATTCCATTGAACTTTCTCAGAGACACAGTATGGATAAATGTAGTAGCATTCTTCTTCCTTTTATTGAATTTTCTTCATATATATAGCTGTTACATATACTGTATATATATATACTGTGTGTGTGTGTGTATATATATATATATATATAAACAGGTAGCTTCTCGTGCACATCCAGGTGGGGGAGGTGCTGGTAGGCGTTTCGCCATGTAGGCTTCATCAGGTGCTTTGCAAAGCACCTGATGAAGCCTACATGGCGAAACGCGTTGTGCGTGCAATAAAATAATGAAGCAACATATGTAATTGTCCTGAGCATCTTTGGAGTGTGCGGTTCCTTCCTCCTACTGTGGAAGTTGTCCTTGGTTGCATATATATATATATATATATATATATATATATATATATATATATATATATATATATATATATATTCTGAACCCTCACCCCTGACACATCGTATGTAAGGAGGCTGTCACAAGTTCAAATCACTACTGGCTTGGCCAGTGAAACCTTTTATCAAACTACCCCTGCCTGGGACCTGGGAGCTTTTTTTTTACTAAGGGAAAGTTATGAAAATATGGGAACTACATTGTTTCCAAGACATTTCTTCACTGATGTGTTTCTAATGGTGTCCAATAACATTGAAATTCAACTCCTGTGGGAAATAAAAAGCAGGTCAAAAGGTTGGGGCACTATTCACAACCTATGTGATATACAGTGTTGGGCAGTAACAAATTTTAGATTACATAATATGTAATCTAAAATTAATATTATTACTGTAATATTACTTATTTTTGCTCCAAAACGTAAAGTAACGAGATTACTCATGGCATTACTTTGCAAGTAATGCCAAGTTACTTGTTTAAAATGAGCTTGTTGTTGCATGCAAAAATAGAACAGATTTACAAGCTATCGACAGGTACTGTAACAACAGAGATGTGGACTAGATTGTAGATCCAGTTCACACGCTGCATCCTGCACACAGTTATGTACACTACAAATTGCTTGCTGCTTTTTAAATACAAGACCTAAACTGTCTTTGAAAACAATTGAGAAAAAGTTTAAAAAGTCAAAGAGACAAATTTCAAAATCTGGTTTTGTTAGTTGCAGGTCTGTTTTGTGATTCAAGGTTAAAATGTTCCCATTGCTTCTCTCTGCTCCTTTTATTTATTTATTTTTATCTAAGAAAGACATTTACAATGTCGGATTTTGTTGGATTTTGTTGGCTTTTGTTGGTGTTGTTGTTGGATTGGAGACTATTATTATTCCAATAAATTGGATTCAGTTCTAAAAAGAGCTTGCTAAACAGATTATGTTGTACATCTCTATTTTTTCAAAGGTGGGAGTTGAGAAAGTAATAACATAATATGTAATATATTACTCTTCAATTTCAGTAATAAGTAAAGTAATGCTATTACTTTGTCTAAGGGGTAACGAGTAAAGTAAAGACGTTACTTTCCTAAGTAATATTGACCAACACTGGTGATATGTCTACTTGTCTACTACACGCGTGCATGCATGTGGAGGTCAGGTGCATGTGTCCATTCCTGTAACCCCTCAAAACATCCCCACTCATCTGTATTTACTCTCACCTTGCCCTAATATGACATAACTAAGCCTTAACAGTGGGTTTTGTGCTTATATGGGATTAGGGCAGATTAGCTTCATCAAACCAGGGCTAATAAACGACTGAGGCTGGTTGTAAAGCTTATTTGAGTCAGTGGGTTACCGGGCAGGCCGAGGTCGGTCTGTCTGTCTGTCTGTCTGTCTGTCTGTCTGTCTGTCTGTCTGTCTGTCTGTCTGTCTGTCTGTCTGTCTGTCTGTCTGTCTGTCTGCCTGCCTGCCTGCCTGCCTGCCTGCCTGCCTGCCTGCCTGCCTGCCTGCCTGCCTGCCTGCCTGCCTGCCTGCCTGCCTGCCGACCGGCCGGCCGGCCGGCCGGCCGGCCGCGGTCGGTCGGTCGGTCGGTCGGTCGGTCGGTCGGTCGGTCGGTCGGTCGGTCGGTCGGTCGGTCGGTCGGTCGGTCGGTCGGTCGGTCGGTCGGTCGGTCGGTCGGTCGGTCGGTCGGTCGGTCGGTCGGTCGGTCGGTCGGTCGGTCGGTCGGTCGGTCGGTCGGTCGGTCGGTCGGTCGGTCGGTCGGTCGGTCGGTCGGTCGGTCGGTCGGTCGGTCGGTCGGTCGGGTCGGTCGGTCGGTCGGTCGGTCGGTCGGTCGGTCGGTCGGTCGGTCGGTCGGTCGGTTCGGTCGGTCGGTCGGTCGGTCGGTCGGTCGGTCGGTCGGTCGGTCGGTCGGTCGGTCGGTCGGTCGGTCGGTCGGTCGGTCGGTCGGTCGGTCGGTCGGTCGGTCGGTCGGTCGGTCGGTCGGTCGGTCGGTCGGTCGGTCGGTCGGTCGGTCGGTCGGTCGGTCGGTCGGTCGGTCGGTCGGTCGGTCGGTCGGGGTCGGTCGGTCGGTCGGCCGGCCGGCCCGGCCGGCCGGCGGCCGGCCGGCCGGCCGGCCGGCCGGCCGGCCGGCCGGCCGGCCGGCGGCCGGCCGGCCGGTCGGTCGTTCGTTCGTTTTCTTACCCTTCTACCCTGTTACAGAATGCCACACAGCTCCGCCCAACTCAACATACCACCTCTGCATTTGGCTTGTTTCTGGGTGAAATACAAGTGTACACTCTACAGCTACAGTGGTACTGCAGCCCTACGGAAGTCTGTGTGGAAAGAATTGTGGAATTAAAAGGAAATACCTACCCCTCTCTCTCTTTCTCTCTTTCTCTCTCTCCGTCTGTCTCATTACACCATGGACACATTGCCTGTGGAAGACAAATAGTGTTGTCTTTTGTAGACAAACATGTTTTCAAGGTGTTGCAGAGAGACAATGTGTGGTATTTTTCCCCTCCATTCTTTTATTTATTTTATTTATTTGTTTTAGGGGGGAGGTTAGAACAAAATGACCGTGAACAAAAATCAGATGTCCTTCATCGTTCACTCTGAACTACTGTAACCAACTCCGAACCAATAATCGAGAACCATGACGAGTCTATATATGCAATCCATACTATAGTCTTTGATATGTTCCTTGCTATTTTGCTTCCCTATGTGTCACTGTATCTCTGTTGCTCAAACCTCAGGCAGGATTATGGCTCACATTCTGTTTCGAGTGCCTTGTAATTGTGCGGGTGCTTTTGACGGCCAGAACATTACCTGTGCAAATGAACTTGACAGGCAGCGGAACAACAAGTCCCTCTTGTGCTTGCTATGTGTCATTTAAGAGCATACTAGAGCCATCACATCAATTGCTTTATAACATGATAGAGAAATGCCTTGGGCCGTGCGTGTTTGCATGTGTTGAAAACTTTCAAAGTAAAATATATGGTGTATATCTGCTTAGCTACTACTGTATAAAACAGGGCAGATCCAGTGAGAACAGAAACTTTCTGATTTATTAAAAGTGTTACTAATTAGATAATGACACATTAAGCTGTCAGGCATAAAGCCTTGTGGATGACAGTCATCCTCCTGATGATTATTTATGGACCAATGAATGAACCATCATGCACACTTGGCATGAGACTAAAGACTGTTACTGTATCAATATCAATACTATAATTAAGGAGTTGTCTGTCTGTCTGTCTGTCTGTCTGTCTGAAGCGAGCATAACTCATCACTGGCTGCACCGATCACTATGATTTTTCACACAGTCATTGACCATAACATTAGGAAGAGACTGAGGAAGCCCTTTTTTCAAATTAACAAATTGTTGATTAATAATGAATTTATTTGTGCATGAAAATTTCCCCATTAAGTTTATATGGGAAAGTCCGACGGGGCCCCCTAGGGTTACACAATTCACAGGCCACCGTCATTGCTGTTACCCCACTGCCTTATTTCCACTGCTACACCAGCAACACAGCTAATAGTGGCCGCGGTGTTGTTGTCGGGGAGGGGGAGGAGGAGGAGGAGGAACACCCCCGCTCGGGGTTCTACAGTGGAATGGGTATCGCATTTGTCCAGCAACGGCGGTGTTCGCTAAAAACACGCAGATCTACAAGCTAACTCTTGCATGGAAGAGAGACCAGGCCAGCCTAACTTCTTCTTATTGTGTCACTCGACACGCAGCGCTGCACGCTCGGTCTGTACAACAGCCGACTCTTGCATGGAAGAGAGACCAGGCGCACGGCACACGGACAGGTTGCATGCCGAGCCATGCCGAGGACAGCCTAATTTCTTCGGAATTCCCTGCACGGGGCATATCGTATTGTCACTCCCAGCACTGCGTGCTTGGTCCTCTACTAGCTCACCAACCGGTCAGCTTCCACAGCGTGCGTGTGTGTGTGTGTGTGTGTGTGTGTGTGTGTGTGTGAGAGAGAGAGAGAGATCGTGATCGCGAAGCGTACTGCATTGCTAGAATTTGCGAATTAAGACGCCCCCCCCCACACACACACACATGCGTTCAAACTGGACAGTTGTTTGTTTCCATGTAGCTTTTCACTGGCATGTTCAAGTGGCCAGCAGCAGCAGCCATGATAACGGAGGGTAACCAACTCCTGCGTCATGGCAACTACAGCAGGCGCATTTCTTTCCCTGGCCACCTCGCAAACGAAAACGGCCCATCTACAATCTCACGCGACCGCAGTTTTCATATTTGTTGAGTTCTACAACGGCAGGGACATGCATATTTTGCGATGCGTGTGTGCGTGTCTGCCACCAAGTAGCCTACAGTGATTTTCTCCAGCTTCCCCCTGCCCGATGCCGATGCGTTATGCATTAATATACATATGGTTTTCTTATATCTATGAGATATACTGTAACACAAATAAGGTTACACTGTGCGTCTTCTTGATTCGGGCATATACACGCATGCACACGCACGCACACAAACACAGTTATTAAGACCCCCCCTTCACTTTCTAAACACCTTGCCACTGGCTTCATATGTCCACAGAAACAGCTACTTTATCCGATTTTTCACCACGTTCCTGCATGGCACCCTTGCTTTGCTACAACTGTTTTCCCTAAAGCAGGGGTTTTCAACAGGTGGTCCGGGGACCACCAGTGGTCCCTCAGAGGGTTCCAGGTGGGTCCAGCTAAGTTGGTTAACCAGATGTAACTCTTGAGAATGTAAAAATGAAACCAAATGGACCCGCAAGGTCTGTGGGACTAAAATGTTCTCAAATGGTGGTCCGTGGCTCAAATGCTGAATAAATGGTGGTCCCTGGAGTCAAAAAGGTTGAAAACCCCTGCATTAAAGCAATTACATACTTACATGATTGGTATAATCTATTAATTCACTTTAATTCACCCACGGATCTGCTAATTCACTTTACACTGTACATTATTTGTTGCTCATATATTTACACTGTACATTATTTGTTGCTCATATATTTACACTGTACATTATTTGTTGTTCATATATTCACAACGGGTAAGGTCCTAGTATTTACTAATACAATTATTTTTACCATTAGATTTTTTCTGTCATGAAGCAGTACATCCTGTTTTCACATGTGTATGCACAGATAGATACACACACACACACACACACACACACACACACACACACACACACACACACACACACACACACACACACACACACACACACACACACACACACACACAAACATGACAACGTAATCTATTTCCATTTCATATCCAAGACTGTACATATGTAACGAAATGGATTTAAATTGAGGTTGACTGTGTACTGAGTATCTATTTAACACTGACAGCCTTTTGATGCATTAGTCTGCTAGTGTTGAGTTCTTTCTTACATGTGCAAATGACCTGGAAAAGGTGGTAATTTCTGGCGACGATCATCACAGGCCCAATATCCCCTCCTTCCCTTCAGCACAAGTCAGGCATTTAGCAATATGGCTATATTGATGAAGCTTGATTGCTCCTGTCCTCCTTACCTCGCTGGGTGGGTGGGAGAGAGCATTTAGAGCGTTTATGCTGGCTTTTTTGTGGATTTTTAAAGCCTAATGGCTAAAGCTGCCGCCTGGGCAGACGGACACAGGCTGTTTCCTAGCTACGCCATGAGGGCCAGTGTAGAGAGGAAGTTTACCTCGGAGCTGTTTTTCAGCACCAGGACAACACACACACACACATGCGCACACACGCACGCACGCACGCGCACACACACACATGCGCACACACGCACGCACGCACGCATACATGCACACACACACACACACACACACACACACACACACACACACACACACACACACACCCCCACACACACACACACATGCACGCATGCACACACGCACGCATGCACACATGCACGCATGCACACATGCACGCGCACATACGTGTACGCATGCAATCATACACAGACACGGAAACACAGCTCTTAGCACAGCTAAGGTATATATAAACATGCTAAAATGTGCTATTCCCAATTAATGTCTTGTTATTATGTCTGTTATTCATTAGAAAGATGTATATTTGTTTAAATGGTACTGCAATGGCCTGTGATTTCATTGAGCCTGATGGTTTAGAAGATTACAAAATGATACATACTGTCGGCTTTTTAATGGGACTTGTTGGTCTTTATGCTGAGTCCGAAGACATAAGATAGAAAAAACAGTATACATGTGTTCCATTTGTTCATTTACCATTTAGGCTACTACATTTCATAATTACATTATCGTAAGACAAACAATCCATAAATCTTGTATTAATTGTGCAGCCTCATGATTAATTGAGAGTTCACTCCTTGAAGGTGCACATGTTTTTTTTTTCCTTTCTTTCTTTTTCATAACCCTGGAGGGCAGTCATATTACTGCTTAATACACTACATGGCTTTCATCAAGGTTGTCTGTTTTTCTCCTGGCATTGGGCAGGTACAGGCAGGATTCTGTTTCTCATCAATTTAGGTACAGTATAATGTGATTTGACATGTAAGAGTTGTGAATTAGCCCTGTGACAAAATTGACAGCCTTGAGTACCTCAAGGCCTCTTACTGCGCTAGCAGGAGCTTAAACCAGTTCTACACCATACAGCGTGTGAAACATTTTATTTTACATAGTGGCTTCAGTGTTTAGCTATATATTATAACTCTTCTTTATTCAGTAACGAGATCAGCCAGGGGTCTAATAGCGCTTTGGTTTCCATGTGGTGCTAGGACTTATTTATGTGATGAAGTCTATGGTAATGACAATAAGTTTGTTTTTTTGGTAGTAAAGCACAAGTAGACCAACAATTAGTCCACATGAAATAGGGTTAGGACTAAAATAGGGGAATAAATATTGACTAAATCACCATGACATCACCAAAACAGTCAAACAAATCTGGTGAAATAACGGCATATCCAAACAGTACTAATCATTCAATCATTGACCTTATTTCTGGAAATGCGCAATTGGCAGGTATTTTCATTGTCTATTAAAAATATTTGACTTTTTCGAAGTCTGCACAGGGTTGACAAACTATTCAACATGCATGATGTTCTACCTGGACACTTAGTTTATTCTGGAAATACAGCTGAAAACACTGTTAAATTCAAACATTCTGATCAGCTCTTCAGGACTTTGTCTAAGCATGTTCTATAGAAGCGTGAGGGAGGGAATGAGAGATAGAGGCAGGGCTGAGAATTAGGTGTTTCTGCCTATAAGGCTTCACCTTTGACACACTTTGGCTTCAGCTACAGAATAAGCCATCCAGAGTTATAGTGGCATTTGAAACAACTGGGATTGAAGCATATGCTTCTTATCAATGAAGCTCTTCAGTAAAACTGCTGGGCTGCTATCTAGCTCGCCGTTCATGGCATTGGATGTTTTTGTTATGGTTATGGGGCACTTCCAGCCCGTTGGATACCAAGCTCAGGAAATTCATAAAACTGAATTTCAGTTTCAGAACACAACAACAGATGCTATACAGGGGGCTAAAATGATAGAAATTGCTTAAAAATATGTAGATTAGCATACTTACCTTTGCAGTTGGCATAAGTCAATAAAAAGCAAAATGTCTAAATCAATCGACAACACAGTGGCTTGTGGCGCGGTAAAGTGCATGAGGCTCTTGATGAAATTGCTTATTGACAGGGTCTCACACTGATGGTTGCTTTCACACAGGCATCAGCGAACAGTGAGATGATGGCCAAGATATTTAAAAGCTCTGTGTACTTTTAGATATATTATATTTTTTGCCAAATGGTCACCTGTACGTTTTAAGTGATTCATTGTGTGAAAAGAGAGAGGGAGAGAGAGGCTATTGCCTGTTGCACACTGTAAAATCCTGTGGTACGTTGTAAAATCTTGATTGTTAATGGACTTAAGACTTAGGACTGGATTTTGCAGGGAGTGGTTTACGGTCCAGATCCTTTTGGCATCCCAGGTCTGCGGCATATCTTTTGATGGCGGCAGGCAGTGGGAATTTGCTGGATGGGAAAGAGAGAGAGAGAGCTGAATAAGCAAAGCTGTGGGAGATGAAGGGTTGGAGGCAGACTAACTGTAGGCTGACACAACATGTGCCATCATGACGAGTTGTGAACTCACTGAACTTGGACAGATTGGCTATTGGCGCAATTTTGTTAAAAAAAAAAAAAAAAAAGGAAAATTACTGAATATAATGACTTCGCCCAAAAATAGATACGCCAGTTACACATCCCAATATGAGTAAGGTGCAATTTGAAGAGCACCATCAGGGTTGCATTGTCTGCGTTCATAAAAGGTGAATTGGTTTGTACTGTACGTATGTGTGTGCACACATACGTGATTGTTGTTGCATGATTGTTATTGTTGTTGTGCACTGCACATTGGTGCTTGTTTATGCGGTTGCAGTGTGTCTAAAAGGAAAGTGGGCATTTTTTATATATTTTTTCTGTGTGTGTGGTATGCATAGTGCCGTGTGAGCTGTGAAGTGTGCTTATGTTTGTGGTCCACATGTGATTGATGCCGCAGCCGAGGAGGACGAGGGGGAAGGGGCGGAACAGAAATCAATGTTACCTTCAGCTGCTTATTTATGGTTGCACCAAATCCCTGGTCTCTCAGCTAGATGAGAATCTGCTCTCTGTAGGAAAGAGAGTAATAGTAGTAGTACTAGTGTGTGATCCCCCCTCCCCCTCGCAATTATCTTTTTCGGCATAATTGTGCAGCTCTAACCGGTTTACCATTCCCAGTGTATTTTTACACCCCACCACAGGTCTTTTAAACAATCGGACCTACATTGTGATATCTGTGATTTTCAGTATGTGTTTCAATGGGGTGAATGAATGGGCACTCTCAGATTCAGATATTTAGTAATGCCACTAAAACACCATTTTCAATAGAACCTTTTCCTTTAACTATACCTCCACGGTCCACACTTTAATTCATTGGTATGCATGGAATCCACACCACCTCTCAAAGAAGCCCAATGAAACTGACTGAAACTGACTGATCGTCCATATTCAGACAGGGTATGATAATTTTTCTCCCCACCCCACCCTAGAGTCTGACATTTCTTCCTAATTGAAACAACTTGTGATTTGACACTCTAATAAAATTAAATTGAATTAGGGTGAATTAGGATTGTATTGAATTAGGTGGGTGGGTGGTGGGGGGCTGTTTTGTGGACATTTCTGGTACTTCAGCCAAAGAAAGAGAAAATATGAAAAATAATTATAAGTAGATGTTTAGGCTACAGAGTGTATAAAAGGCAGCATTTTTATGATTTTTCATTAGATTTCAATTTCATCGTCAAATAAATGAATCCGCAGGAATGTAAATGTGTGCATGTACATTCAGGACATGTACACATCTTCTGTGTTATTGTTGGTAAGAAATATTCGTAATTTGCTAGGTCCATTCCATTGCCTGATATATACTGTATTCCTTAGCCCACAGAGAGGCAATTCCTTTATAGTAACTTCCAAAAAACAATACAAGAAAACTGAGATTCTAGATCTGCTGTCAGTGTGCACAAGAAATGTTACGCTGATCGGCCTGAATATCATGCAATATTAGCTGCGGACTGAAAGAAAAAACAGACCGTCATAGGGTCAAACCCATGATCTGTTACCAAAGCGGAAGAAGCCGATCACAATGGGCTGGACTCAACAGTATGCGTCCACTGATTTACTGTACTTGCAGTCTTCCAAAGAAGAACAAGCCGTCTTCTTCTTTTTTGTTAATTCTTTTTTGTTAATTCATTCCCTTCGGGGTTGGCATGTCAGATCATTTGGTTCCATTGATGTCATCCTGCCACCTGCATGTCATCTCTCACCACATCCTTTCCTCTCTCTTCTCAGAATCGGAATGCCATAATTGTTGCATCACAGATTTACATGTGTAAAACAGTGGGTGAAATTAACTTTGTGCAAGCTCAGTCATTATTTCCAGAAAGAGAGAGAAAGTAGAGGGAAGGGGCAAAATTAAGAAAACAAGGTAGGACTGTCAACTCATGCTTCCACGGAAACACTCCTTTCTACTTCAAGGAATAATTTTTCCCCACAATCCTCGGCTCATAAACCCTGCTCTTCAAACGCTAACCTCCCGACTGCGGAAAATGCCCCCTGACGACCTGAGAGCACCGTAGTCGCTTGATTCTTATAAGAGAGGACTAAAGACCTTTTACTTTTAGCTACCTGTACACTGGTTTTACCTCTTTTATAGAGATATGGTGGTGATGTGAAAATGCTTAGTGTAGCACTTTTTTTACCCAAGTGCAAATTGCTAATTATTAGGACTGTTCAAGCCACATCTGTGCAAATGCTCATTTGAAGGCACAGTGGTGCTGAAATATAAACCGTATGGAAACATTATTGATTTCCTGTCACTCTGAATTGTTTGATTTGTGCTTGTATTCCTTCCAGCAAGGGGAGGTAAAAATACATTTTCATAAATTGTGCACACCGTAGTTGGTGAGTTGCCATGTGCAAACGTGTCACCAAGTGTCTGTTTTTAACCTTATATTGCCTTAAATTAGCGTCTTGATTGTTGTGTTTCTCTCTTTTTTTTCTTTGCTCACCCTCTCTTTATCTGTCTTTATCTCAGCCCCTGCGGAACCTCATATTAAAGAGTGCACATCCAGGGACCAGGAGACATTTGGCTGTGTGTGGAGTTCCGGCAGAGCCCAGAGTCTCGGAGCGCTCCGACTCTTCTACCGGAAGCAGCTCTTGTGAGTTTACGGAACCTCTACATTAATGTCAGCCACATGCACACTGGCACAATGCTAATCCTACATTAAAATGCTGAGCATGTGTGATCAACTTGTGTCCATCGCAACAGAACCTAGAATACTGAGAGAGAGTGCGCGCATGTCCATGCTCTTTGCTTCGAATGACATACATGCTCAATTAACAAGTGGTAAACAAAAGCATTTCTCCTCTCCTTTACTGTTTTTCACAGCCCCAACCTAGAAGCAAACATGACTTATGTGCCTTCACTGCCTTGGACCGAATGGCAGGAGTGTCCGATGTATATATCAGAGAACGAGTGTTTCTTTGACAGGAACCACACGGCCGTATGGAAAACGTACTGTGTGCAGCTACGGACCAGAGACAATGTCACATATTTCAATGAATATGATGACTGTTTCACTGTGGACGGAATCGGTTAGTAACTCCTAATTGTACACATTGTTACAGCCATGGCAGTCAGCAAAGACAAAAACAAAAAAAATATAAAAAGAGTGGTAGGAGATGCAGCTGAGGTGGAGACAGGTGTGGAGGGGGTGGTTTTGGGCCGGTATACATTAAGATTAGTGTGGCGGGGAGTGATGTGAAGTGCAGGGTCAAGGTGTTTATTGGCATATGAGTTTTGTAAGTGAAAAGAGTGGCTAAAATCGTACAAAAGAGTTTAAGTTTAAAGCTTCTCCACAAATTGTACAAAATGAAGGGCTTCTCCACATTAGGTGTGGCAAACCTTTGCTACAAAACTGCACAACTGATTTTTGTTTTGTCCCTGGTATAGTTAATTTGATTTCACTCCACTTGATTTCAAATAGAAATATTGTACATTTGACTCCACTAAAGTTTTAGGAAGGGAATCTTGGCACCCAAACAAAAATATAGTATGAATTAGCTATATTTCAAACAGTTGTGAAAATAGGTGATCTACAAGTGCACAACTTTTAAATTCTTTACGAGGTTATATACAGCCCTATATGATTTAACCACCACTGATTGACTAACAGTTTTTTTGAATCATCAATCATCAATCAAGAATTGAATCATTGCTCAGAAAATGGGCTAAAACACACCTCACAGAGAAGTATTTTGTAGCATATGAAAATACAGCTTGCATATCGTCTCTACCAGACTCAGCAAATGTCACAAGCTCTGCATCACAGCAAGTGTCACATGTGTCATTTCTGGCCGCAGTTGTTTTCATGATGAAATGTTAAGATATCGGGACTGGGCGTCTTTATCGGTGCAGCTACTGCTGTGGAATGAGAGATACAGTAGGTCATCTGTGAATGTCAGAGAGAAAAATCAATCAGGGCTCATTATGTTCATGCATCACTGTGTTTTTAAAATGCAACCCGCCATGTGCAAAGGTTATGACTACCATAGAGTACCATTTTCATAGATAACCACTAGGATATATTTTCTTCTACACTCTTGTGCCACTGTAAAATATAGGAGGAATTATATAAAAATAAAATTAAACTAATGTATAAAATATAATCATGCATACAGAATATAAATAAATGTATGAAGATGTTGAACCGGATACTGTAGAGAACAATAATGAAAAAAGGACAAATTGACCAGAAGGCTGCAACACATGCAGCTGTGTATGCCACATTTTGAAATCCCTCATTGAGCAGTTAAGTCCACACTAATGATCACACACACACATTATTAATGGTTAAGGCGACAGGACATCAGGACATCTACCTTTTCAGGGAGGGGTCAGAAATATGGACTTAGACTGTTATTCTTCTCAACTGCTCAGTGAGTGAAAAAATAGACAGGAGCACACAAGACAGAGATGTTTAATACTAAGCAAGAGGGCAAAGATCATTGGGACCATGTCCCGTTAGGCATGCAACTACAACGTATTACATCAATCATAAAGTCATGTGATGTGTATTTTCTTCTTGCAGTATATCCGGATCCCCCCGTAGCGCTGAACTGGACCCTGCTGGACGTGAGTCCCTCAGGTTTGCACTATGACGCTATGATCCTCTGGGATCCACCACCCTCAGCAGATGTCCACATGGGGTGGATGCGTCTGGTATACGAGGTCCAGTACAAGAAGTTAAACAGCTCGATCTGGGAAATAGTGAGTCCCCCTCTGTTTGTTTATCTCTCTCTCTCTCTCTCTCTCTCTCTCTCTCTCTCTCTCTCTCTCTCTCTCTCTCTCTCTCTCTCTCTCTCTCTCTCTCTCTCTCTCTCTCTCCCCCCCCACCTAATTCCAGGACACTACACTACACTTGATAGGAACACATGCACAGAGGAATCCAGTCACACACATGTTTACATGGACAAACACGCGTAGGTGTGGTCACAGAGGCACAGTTTCTCGTTTCATCTACCCTCCCCCTACACTCCCGTCCTGAGGACACATGGAAACACACACACACACACGCACGCGCGCGCACACACAGTCACAGTCAGGACTATTTCCCAACAGCTAATGGTCTTTGTTGGGCCTGGAGCGGAAGCAGGAACCGGTCCCTCTGGGGAACAGCTTCAATGAAGGAGGAGGAAGGTTTTACGGGGGCAGAGGTCACAGATCTCACAAACAGAAGCATCTCCAGACTCCTAGAATCTTCTGTGTTTCTGCCTGACTCTGTGATTGAGTGTGAGACAAACTCAACCGTTGAAACAGCCTTCTAGAATCAAAATACTGTTGCAAGTGTGTTTGAACATAGTCCTTTTGTAAAGGGGTAGTTTACAATTGAGGTATTTAGCGACACAATTCTATAGTACCTTAAAAAGTGGGTAGGTGGTCAACAAACAGCACGTTGCCTGTTCCAGTTCCGTTCATGTGGACCTTTGCTGCAATGTCTCTCCCCCTCTCTCTTTCCCACTTTCCTATCTGTCTTCAATAATATCAATAAAAGTAAAAATAAAATAAATACATCTTTCCCTCTCTCTCTCTCAGAGGACGGTGCAGAGCAATACGGAGAAGACCATCTATGGTTTGCAAATCGGGGAGGACTATGAGGTCCGTGTGCGGTCCAGGCTGCGTAGCCTGCCTAAAAATTTTGGAAGCTTTGGTGAATCCATTATGGTTTCTGTGCCTGCGGTTGACCCCAAGCCAGGTAAGATGTCTGAACTGGTCATGTGCTTGACCACTGACTAGTCCAGACAAAGTGCTATTGTGTATGGTCTGTTGTGTACTGTATATTCAGTGGTGGCCTTAACTATGTTCAAATCTTTTTATTGATTTTCAAGTTTTCATAAATAGAATATATTAAATGTTGGAGCCACAAAATATAAACAAAACAGAGGAGGACATAAAAATACACAATTTGTGACACTTAATTTAAACATTACAAAAGGAAAAGGAAAATAAAAATAAAAACCAACCCCAAAACAATCCCATACCACCCTCCCCCCCACCCACAGTCCCACGGATGGCTAGAAATAGCTAAACAAGTAGAGCAGCAACAATAGATTTTGTTGTGGTTTGTTGTGGACTTCGGCGTAGGTCAGGCACCGATACAACGCACTACGCGGTTTGTGTGTTGTGGTAGAATGTCATGAATGGGTCCAGTGGTGGCCTTAACTATGTTTCAGTCGTTTCAATTGGTAACACACTGTTTTACAGTGATGTATAGAACATGTATAGAATAAAAATATTATGACATCATTAACAGAGCCTTCCAATCCTTAAGGCCGCCCCTGTGTATATTGAGCAAAAATGACTTAGCTGGCTCTTCCTGTTTTAGTGAGACTAAACTTAAACCCTTTTTTACCCACTCCGCTAAATCGCTTCATCAAAAATGTAGAGAATCTACAAAGCTCACTGAATGTTTTGTGCTGTAAAGAAAATATAATGCTGATGATGTTTAATGGTGATAATAGGCGTCTGTTGGATGTTCTTTTATAGATTCATTTCAATTCACACTGGTTCTTGTCTTCGGCCTCGTCTGCATGGTCATCCTCATAATGCTCATTGTCTTCTCTCAACAGCACAGGTGAGAAACACACGCATACCTACACACACACACACACACGCACGCACACACACACACACACACACACACACACACACACACACACACACACACACACACACACACACACACACACACACACACACACACACACACACACTGTATAAATGTTGTATCTGTAAACTGATGTGATTATCACTCCTCTCATAGATTAATGGTGATTCTGTTGCCACCTGTTCCTGCTCCCAAAATCAAAGGCATAGACCCTGATCTCCTAAAGGTGAGTTGAAAGTCATCTGATATCATGTCACACAAATCAATGTGTGTTTTACTCCAGTGAAACAAAACAATCAAACAGTCAGTGCCAAAAAATGTATTATTATGTATTAGATTCAATAGCAAAACATTGAATAAAACACTTTAATGATCCAACAGTATTCTGAATTGAAAGAGCCATTGTGAGCCATTGTCAACAATGTCCATTACTGTTACGGCCCGTTTATTTGATTCAATAAATTATTTGTTACTCATACATGTTAACCTTTATATATATATATATATATATATATATATATATATATATATGCGCCCCTGCCTCCCTGTCAAAAACATCTAAATCCCTAAAATTCCCCAAAATAAAGAGACAAATATTTTACTTTATATAATAATAACCTAAAACATGAACCTTGGTTGAACCAAAAAAGCTGTCCTTTAACTAATTAAACTGTAAATAAGTGACCCCTCTACAACAAAATATTTAGCTACTGTAGATCTACAGTAGCTAAATCTATCTGTAAAGCTATATATCTCACATTCTCACAGAATGTTTGCCTATTATGACAGGCACAGAGGGTCACTATGGTTAATTAAAAACAGATATCATCTCTTATTTATTGAGATAAACAATGCCATAAGCACCCTTGAATAATAAGCGATGAAGTGGGTCCCTTTCTACTATTGTGTTCTGAGTGTGCTGTTGACCATTGATGTGGGATGTACAGTATTTAATACTCTGCCTAGTTCTTTTTTCACAACAATGTTGAACCTCTGCACTTCAAAGAAACTCATCATCAAACCCTGAAAAGAATGAATACCAATTAGTAATGCACAACAGAATCAAGGATGGAAAAGAATTCTCACAAAGACATGAGAAGCTTGCTTGATGTTTTGGTGTGTTGATGTTTTGGTGTGTGCGGAAGGCAACTACTGCACTTCCATTTCAACCTCTAGTCTAGCATCTGTTGAATGTTAAATGGTAACCAATGGTGAATGGTAACCAAATCAGAATTGATACCGAATTTACATATAGACAATTTTCTTAATACAGAGAGTATAGCAAGCATACTATAGCATACAAGCATACTAAGCATACTATAAGCAAGTGCGCGTGGTATGAATTAATGAACCTGTGTCCAAGTGTATGGCCCTTGAAGCTGGCCATACATGGATTAGGTTTAAGGAGAGGTCGAGAGCTAGAGTGTCTGGATTCGATTTGATTGTGTGCAATGCAACACCCCTAAAACACAGCTCTGCCCGCAAAATCGGCAGTCGTCTGAAGTTTTAACGGCAAGGGCACCCGGAAGACATCATTTAGGAGCAACAGAGCTGCCTTGTCCCTTAAATAAGTAGATCAGAACTCAGTAGAGTGCACACTTGCGCAAAAGTAGGCCCCAACCGGCCAATCGGAGTTGCACCTGCTCCACTCACGCAGGTAATGAATAAGGGGTTTGCGGACGATAAGGCTCCTAAGTGTATTGTCTTTGAAATGTAGAAGGGAAAGCTGGAGGAGCTGGATGTCATCCTCAGTGGTGGAGGTATGGGTGGGTTGCCCTCCTACGCTGCCGATTTCTACCAGGATGAGCCGTGGGTGGAGTTCATCGAAGTGGGTGACGAGGAGGACAACGGCCCTGGGGAGAAGGGAGACAACCAGGCTTCTGACACCCAGAGGCTTCTGGCCCTATCCCAACCCACCAGCCACAACGTAGGATGCTCCCATTCCCTCAGGTACATGCTGTATGACCCAGACTTGTTAGTTGGATTGGCAGTTTTGTCTTGGTTCACAGTAATTAGTATGTTGTTGTTGTTTTTAAAATATACTTATGTTTATTATTATGTACTCTCTCGCTCACACTCCTTTTTTTCCCCATTTGCTCTCAGCTTCCCTGATGACGACTTGTGCCAGGCCAGCTGTTATGACCCAGACTTTTCCGATCAGGAGCTGATGGAAACCCTGCTCCCTAGCCAGCCTGAGGGTGGTCAAGCCCCCTTGGATGTTTCAAGTGGGAGTGCCGCCCAAATCCAGCCCAGAGAGCCTCAGACATGGGTCAACACAGACTTCTACGCTCAGGTCCGTGACGTGACCCCGTCTGGTGGGGTGGTGCTGTCGCCTGGCCAACAACCCAGAGTCCAGGAGGCTGTTCCTGCCACAGAGGAGGAGAGAAAAAAGAAGGAAAGCAAGAAGGAAGGAGATGAGGAGGGAGAAAAAGAAAACAACGGGAGGCTGAAAGAGCCACAGTTTCAGCTCCTGGTGATGGATCCTGATAGTGGGGGCTACACCCCAGAGGGAACTGCTTGGCAGATCAGCAACCACCCTGCTGCTCCTGCGTCCCGTGAAGGGTACCAGACTATGCCCCCCCAGCCCATGGAGACCAAACCTTTGTCCCCCTATATCCTTCCCGAATCCCCCGAAAGCCCATTCCTTCCCCCTGTCTCAGACTACACAGTGGTACAAGAGGTGGACTGCCAGCACAGCCTGCTCCTCAACCCACCCTCCCCACAGTCTCCCCCTCCCTGCCTCCCACAGCATCCCCTCAAGCCCCTACCAGCCATGCCCATAGGGTACATATCCCCAGAGTTCCTGGGTAACCTCTCGCCATAAAAAGACTACGGATCCCACAAGACCCACAAGTTTGGGTGTGACGTCGATGCACCAGGAATTCCCTTAAAGTCACAGACTGACTGCTTTGTAACAGATTCCTGCTGGAAACCAAAATAACTCCGCATGGAACAGACTGCAAAAGTGTTTGTTAACAGAGGCTGATGAAAGGGAAGGTTCAAATGCTTACTAGCCGCAGTATGTTGTTGCTAAGACTATTGTTGCAACTAGAAGTTGAGGTGATGCGTGGCAGGCTGCTTAACAGTTATTCGTGGATTTTGGGATGTTTTATCGGTATGTTGAGCCACCAACATATTAGACTGGACTTATCTTTATATACGCCAGAAATACATACATACACACACACAAAACAATGCACAGATTGCTATCTTTGTAGACATATACTGTATATGCTACATGTTAACAGATAATAAGCTGAGATTATGATTGTATGGAGTGTAAACGCAGCCCAATAGTAAATCTGCTATAGATGTTATTCTGTCTTTGGCGCACTGTGTTTGGAACTGAGCCATGAAATCAGTCGTGTTTTGACTGTAACAAATTTGTAACATAACTGCTTCTTGTTGAAGTCTTAAACTTACGCAGATGTTGATGTACAGCACGGGACAGGGGAGTGAGAGGACAGGGCACATTGGTCCTTGTGGTCTTCAAGTCATATGACACCTACCATAATCCATTGCCTGTCACCAGCATGGCAGTCGAGGACCGGTCTTCTCTCAACCTATATTAATTCCAAAGTTACATACCTTATTTTGTCACTCAAAACAAACGACATGGACCAGAGATGTATTTTTATAATGTCAGATCTCACTGGAAATGTATTATTTTACTTGTTCTTTTTGTAACCATGGAATCTGTTTAAGAATACATTATTTACAGTGAGTCTGCACCTGACAGCTTGGTGTCAAGAAGGCGCTGCACACGTGCGTGCGCGCGCACCCACACACACGCACGCACGCACACACACACACACACACACACACACACACACACACACACACACACACACACCTTCATCTGGGAGCTGCTCAAAGCCTCCACTGTGTTGTTGAACACTAAAGCACAGCCAGACTGTTGCCTCCTGCAATTTTCAATGCTTCTGTCATACAGTCTGGAGCCTGGAAGCTCTGATCATCTGCAAGCGATAAAGTGGAAGGGAAGCCTATTCTCCACTCGAGTCATCTAAGCACAATAACATATTAAAAACGAACTAAAAGTAAAGATATTTTAAAATATATGTTTGTGAACGGAAATGTTAACTTGCTCAGTGCTCAGACTCTAGCATTGGGATATTGTGGTATAGTTGTCTGGCCATGCAGGACTAGACGCATGAGCAGCTCCATGGGAGCAGGTGAATGAAGTGCCTTCCTCAAGGGCACATGCTTTTTGGAGTAGTCTTTTGGAGGAGGGGTTGTTTCCTTCACCTGCCGAAGCATGAAACCAGGATGAATTATGCATCATAAAAGAAGCAAAGTCTCACCTTCACCTCAGCACCTACAGCACTAATACAGTGCATTCATCACTTTACAGAGTAGCCTTAATTACTAAGCTAAATGCCTGTGGTAGATTCTCCCATTATCCGAGGGTCAAAACTGGAATGTGTAATTAGCTACATCAAGATTTTTTGCAGTACCTGTGCTTAATATGTATGTAGTTAGCTCACACACTGTTGTGTGTGTGTCTGTGTGTGTGTGTGTACAGTATGTGTGTAGGCCTATGTATCATATAGCTAGCTACACACATGCATGCTTGCACATGTGCATATGCATATGCACAGGCATGTATAGACCCAGACCCAGTAGGGCACTAATTCAGTTGATCTTCAGAACTAGATCAATGACATAATCCACATGTCAGCAGTTGCAATGAGTTATAGAGAAACCTAACTTAACTAAGGAGATACATATGTTTTCCAATTGTACTAACAGCATAATTAACCCCACACAGAGATGGTCAGAAACTCTGTATCATCAGGAACTAGTATCATAGTAACTTAATACTGTAACATTTTCCCAAATAAAAATAGGACAAAGACGAGAACATAAGAATTCCGCTACCCATATAAACACTGGGTATAAATGACATATTTTCATTCAGACTTTGTATTATAAGTAGTTCCTGTAGTGCACAGTTAAAAGTATAAGTTGATCATAGATGATTCCTACTGAGTTATATAACAACTACAGTACAGTATATTGTAGTGTAAACATGCCCTTTAGACATTGTATTTAATTTAATGGTGGGTGGATATGGTTAGAAGGTTGCAACGACTCAGACTTGAGTGTCCTCTTATCACATTTAGCTGATGACTGAGTTTTGGTCAGAAGTGGACGTGTGATGATTTGCCTGTGGCACAAACGCATCAGAAAATAAGCTAATTCATTACAATGCAATGCAAGGCTGTGTGTGGCACAATAGTATTAATGATCTCTCTCTTGTTTGGAACAGATCCCCGTCAAAGGTGTCATATATGTGTTGTTGAATCTACTATAACCTAAAAATGAACCAGTTGGACTGTAAACAGTCAAGTAGATTTGGGATTCACAAGCAAACAGACCCTAACATAATGAATACTTCTCTTTGAGACTCATCCTTGAGATAAGAAGGTGGATGAGTCAGATTGAATGGGTCTTTTGTGTCAGACAATCTTTGTGACTCCTGCTTTCACCCATCTTCAAGGGATGAAGAATGGAACTGGCGTACAATGACAGGTTTTTCAATGTGAATACGGATTGATCATTCTCTCTGATGTGCCATTTTCTCTCTCTCTCTCTCTTTCCCTCTCTCGCTGCTGCCTAATGCCGTTGAGACCGGCTGGTCAATGCTGTTACAGAAATGTCTTAATATATTTACTAGTGCTGTACGATTATGAGTATATAATTGTATATCATTAATGTTACTAATCAGAATGTATTGCTGCTTGGTACAGTACCTGTATTTTTCTTGCATTCAGCCTTACCAAGGGGGGCATTCAGGAGAGTATTGTGTGTGTTTTGTGTACAAGTTTAACTGGCATTTTTAAAGGGATGATTTCTTTATTTCTTTTTTTTTTATTCCCCCCTGTGATTTTTGACTTGAGTGGTCAGAAAGAATTTGCAGCCACAAATACTCTACCTATTCTACCTAATTAATTGAAATGAACTTAATTATCTAATTGAAAATGTGACACATTTCAGGAATTATGTCCAATTTATTTAATCTCACCGTAACTGGCATCCAAAGCCAGTTGTCTCGTAGGTCATTCACCGATTGTGCTTGATAGAATTTGCCACTTCTTACTTACATCAATATGATTTTAAATGATGCCATGTGTACGATATCCTATCGCATTGTCATGTCAAAAGTACAGCAACTTTCCCCCAAGCATCTCTGTGTTGATGAAGTTGATCAGATGATAAAAGCATTGTTAAGGTTCCACTGCAGTTGTACAATGGTCATTGTGAATTGAGTGCAAACTGGAATGTGTGTTGCAGTTGCGCAATTTGTAGCACCACAAAGTAATATAATGTCTGAAATGTTTTGTTTGAGAGGTTGGAAATGGAAAATGGAGCAGTGAAACTCTGAGACATACAATATAGTTTACCATTGCATTTGTTTTTTGCATATATAAAGCAAGATGTTTTTAGCGTAACATAATGGAGTTTGCAACTATTATTTCAAACTCATGAATGTTACAAAGTTTTTCAAGCAAGCTTTTTTTTACACGTACCTGTTCTACAGTAGAACAACTCTCTGTGAATTACTTATGGTATTACATTAAGCAGTTTAACTGTTTTAATTCAACACAGTGATTGAACAAAATACCAATATGTTTCAATTCCCTTATTTCAGTAAACTTTGTCTACATAGAGTAAGGATACATGTACTGTAATAGCATCTTGTATATTATTAATTAAAATGTATCTGTTCATACAGCAGACATAGCCTAAGACAGTTTTTACATGTCAGGACCCGTTGGTGGGTCACGGAGCAATTTCTATGGATTACGGCTTGAGTAGAAAATCTATATGTCTATCTACATTGTTAATTGTAATAACTTTATCCCAATATGTGATTTCATTACTTTATTTCCTCATTTCCTATTCTACTCATTTAATACTTTAGTACTGTTTTAAAGGTTTTCATTTTTTCTAATTTTTCCCCACATATGACTGAAGTGGAATTATTCTTGCGCTCAGGATTTTTTTCATTTGGCTCTAGGATTTAGACTGCAGCTGCTCATTAACCAAATATATTCAAAAAGACATTGTTCAGATCATTGGAGGAATATCCAATCCTGGTCTTGGCTCTGGCATTATGGGCTGTGTGTGCTTATTTTGTGGCCTAGCAATCCTTTCTTATCGAGTGGATGTGCATGCAAGAAGTCAATGGCAAATTGAGTGGAAAAGTGAGTGGCAAAGTGATAATTCAGATTTTTGGAACTGTATGAAATACTATCCATTAAAACAGCTGTATTAATTGGTTGCCCGTGGTGGGAGTTCTGCTCTGGTTTTGGTAAATGTTCTTGTTGTTCTGGTTCTGGTCGTTATGTTGCGGTCGCTGGGGTCACGTAGTAAAAGTAAGTTAATCCCCAAAACTAACGTAATTTGTATTGTTGAGTTATTTTTGACACAAAATACATAGTTAGAGGAGTCAAAAATGAACAAAGGACCTCCTAATATTTTAGAAATGGGTCAACAATAGAAAGGAAGTTAGGTTTTTGGATTCATTTTCTTTCACTGCGTGGCCCCAGTGACGCGACCCCCCCCCCCCCCCCAAAAAAAAAAAATGACCGGAACTACTTCATATTTCACCAAAACGAGAGCAGAACTTCCACCATGGGACTCTGGACTTCAATGAATACAGTTGCAACCACTATATTGATGGCAAGTATTTAATACATGCGGCTTAACTTTAAAAAATAAAAATTAAAAAAAACCTTAATTATCCCTTTAACATTGTTTATTGCAATCAGATCTTTTTGGAATTATGGGCCGTCAAGGCCAGAAAGTATTTGTCTGCTTACCCTCTATTACTTATCACTTCTGACTATTGGCAAAACTAAAGAAAAACATGATGTGAATATTTTTTCATACAATTCAAAGCATCCCCTCCACAGAATGTAATTGGTGTTTTAAAAAGGCCTGTAAAATATTCATAGGCTAACCGTTCAACTAATATGAGCTGACATCTGTTTGGATGTTTCAGACCATGTCTCCAGTATTGTGAGAATGTAACAGGTCGCACACACCAAGATTGGGTTAAACGGTTGAAATGTTTGTCTCCTGTTCAACAAGCAAGAATAAATAAACTATTTTCAAAGAGCGGTCTTGGTGTGTGCAACCTCTTGCGTTATTTCCATGATTTCATTTTTAACAGGTAACGCATTTGCAGAGTGCAGTGGTCACACAAAATGTTTGCGAGTAATCTGTGTACAGTGTGAACTAGAAAAAGTGCCCTTCTGGGCAATGGGGCTCCACCAGGAGGATAGGAGTGTGGGTGATGTTTGGCAAACTATTTAGGAGTGGATAGGCTCATCGTGATCACATGAGTACTGATTTGTGATTATATCTGTGTCACATGTATTTTTATCAGAAATCTGCCTCATGGTGGCGCTATAACTGGCAAATATGGAGGGAAGCAGGGAAAATGCCCTGGAGTGTACATACAGAACAACTCAGTTATACAGTGGTTAACAACAGGGATTGCTGGCTATAGCACCACCATTAGGCTGGTTTTGGGGAAAAAAGCCTAATGGTGGCACTGTACACGCACGACGGTAGGACGGAGGGACACATGGACAGAGTGCAAAACATACTCTCTCCCCATGCCTTCAGCCTAGTGGAGACAATTAGAGCCTCCACAGCACATCAGAAACTATAGAATACACCAACAGCATGTTGTAGAGTTGAGGTCAGATCAGTTCTCAATGTACCATGACAGCACAGGGTGATGACTCACAAAATGGCCTTCCTAACAGGGTTTGTGTGTGTGTGTGTGTGTGTGTGTGTGTGTGTGTGTGTGTGTGTGTGTGTGTGTGTGTGTGTGTGCGTGCGTGCGTGCGTGCGTGCGTGCGTGCGTGCGTGCGCGTGCGCGCGCGTGTGCGTGTGTGTGTGTGAGTTGTGTAAGTTTGCAAGCGTGTGATTCTCTCTTCATACTCTGAGCTAAGTGGAAGGCAAAGCGCTGCAGAGAGAGCCAGGCATTGGGTGGAAAGCATATCGGACAATTAAGACAGAGGTTGTGTACTGTGTGCTGCTCCGTGTGGGGCTGATTGGATCAGAAAGATAGCCACTCACAGCTCTTCGTCTCAGGACATTGTGGGTAATTACCCATAAGTCACTGCTTGGCTGTATTGAATCTTGGGGCCAATTACGCCCACACTAGATGCGCTCCTAGGCCTCACGTATTACCTCGGGTTGCTTGTTGACCTTTTTAGAGACGCAGTCTGAGAGACTATTCAGATATATTACCCGAGGAGAGTGTTGAGCTGTCGGCCTTGAAAATACTTCCAATGGTTTTACAGTGTGTTTTTTAACCCTTTAATATTTTCATTGGAATGTCATATTCCAAGTCTTGAAATTGATCCATGAAGAGTCTCACCACATAGGCAGTAAAAGAAAGAGTTACAAGAAAATGCTGTTCATATTTAACCTGATGTTCGTATTACATCACACTTGCACAAATTGTATACAGGTGGTGGATGTCCACAGGTGTCCTTTTGCTTTGTTCAAACTACCCCAAACTATGTATGGAACTTACCTCAAATCCGATATGTTTATATGTCATGACCTGTTATGACAATACATATGTTGATCCTTCCCCATCCATCCTTTATCTTCAATGCATCCCCTTTGACCTGTACCTGTCCATTTAAAGTCTAGACCCTTTACACTCAAGAGTGAAGACACACTCCCTATATGGCCAGGTCATAATTCATTCCATATGTTGACTTGAGCCCCCATGCCAAAGCACCAGCGATCACCCAGCAGTCTGCAGTAACTCAGGCGGATGCATGCACATGACCGAGCCCTAAAGGCTTCTCACCCTCAGATATCTTACTGGAAATAGCTATATCTTCATGTAATACCACTCCTATTCTATCAGTTGTATACATGACATGAGCAGGAATGTCTAAAAAATGACATGCTTTCATAGCAAGCCATAATTGTTCATGTTACCACAGTGGCAACAGCACACTGGCCCTCATGAAAAAATTGTATCACAGGCTAAATGAACATGATGTTACTGTGCATGCAAGACCTTTGTATGGGCTGCTGTGCTGTTGTGGATTCAGCATGATGGAACATTCAGTTTGCTTTGGAAAAGCACTCCAAAGCATGTCAGAGATACAACATTGCTACCAGCTGAAACCAGTACCTGAGCAGACCACAGGCACTCACATGTGTTTGACTTGAACTGTTGCCCAGGGAATCAATCTCTAAGACTCTTCAGTCATCTTCACAACATTGTGGGCAACCAGGAGCAGCTAATTGCTGAGGAACACCTACGTCACCATTTTCAATGGATAGTAGATGCTGGAACAGCTTCTTGTGCATTTGTGCAAGAGTACCAGTGCTTACAGAGAAAATTGAGAGATGGAAAGATGAATGTTGTTTTTCCTTGTTCAATATAAATGTTGACTAAGCATTGTTGTAGGTGATGAGACAGAGAGAGAGAGAGGGAGAGAGAGAGAGAGAGAGAGAGAGAGAGAGAGAGAGAGATGAAGGTAGTTCTTTATTCCATCTGGTAGACTGGTGCACGTTATCTACTATACCTTTACCGCCATCTGGTGTACATATTCCACAGCCCTTTGCCAATTGTAAAAAAAAACAAAAAAACAATGATAATAACTTGAATTTGCCACTTTTTAATTGTTCAGTTTTAATAATCTTGTTTAAAGCCTCACTATGTAACTTGATGAATGAATAAATGTCAAATCTGTATGGTAGCCTAGTTTGTATTTTGTGTGCCTTCCTGATCTCCTATTGAGCTATTTAGATCCTATCTAAGTCATGTTTCACCACAGGAACACTTTCTTTTGTTACTATTTTCTTTCTTTTTTTCCCCCACATGCAGCACTTTTGGCTGTATTTGTTATCATGAAAGGTGAAAACAAATTGAAAACCAAAACAATTGAAAAAGATGTTTCTTCACTAAGTGCACATCAGAACCTAAGCTAAAACCATCTGTGCAGCAGCCAGCATTGGACTTCAAACTTTTGAATCATATAGAATAGATGATAAAGGGATGAACATTGAAGGGAATGAGATCCAACTATAGCCAGGTCACATGGATTCAACAACTCAAACACGTGCAGTACCACATGCCTTTACAAGTGCACCCCCCTGTCTTTCTCTCTCTCTCTCTCTCTCTCTCTCTCACACACACACACACACACTCGTCAAACCCGCACCCACTTGCCATTTCACTCACAGCAAATTTGGAATACCTCAGGACAGTTGTAGTCAATGTGTATAGTCAGGGTCAATTTGATCATGTGAAAGCGTACTTGCGTTCCTATTCTGGGCATGTCATAATGGCAAACATTCGGCAACAAATGGCAAACTCAAAAATAGCAGTTTGCAATATTTGCAATGAGTCATTTGATCTTGTGTAGAGGTGGGGAAATAAAAGGGAACCCTGTCCAGCTGAAGTATAGAATACAGTAAAGTCTTTAGCCTTACTAAAGTCAGTGATATATAACAAATAGACACAATAATAAGACAGAAAGATCAGCCCAGCCTGCATGTTTATTCAACAATACTTTTTTACAATCTTTTTCGATCCACAATCCAATGAGCAAATACAGATTTCTGTCAGAACATCGGGTTTATAGGTGACATTTGTCTTCCCCTGAAAACCTTCATTAGCTGCAGCATGTATTCAAACAATCATTGAATGCCTCTGTCTTACATCCATTACTTTCTCTTTCTTTTCTTTTTTCTCTACTGTTTTTTTTATCCCAAATAACAATCCTAGCTCAAATCTGTGTGATCTAAAACCCACACAGCTAAATCTTGAAGGTCACTAGAAGACCAAACATTATAAAATGTGCAAGATGAAAATTGTGAAATATATGGTGAACGTGATTTGAAGTGTAACTTCATCGTCATGCAGTAACTCAAAGTAAACAGCTGTGATTTTTTTTAGAGTAACACATACTGTAGGTGGGGTTCTGGTGCACATATAATGAATAATGAACAGTAGTGGGCATATACGGTAGAAATATTACTGTTCAGTACGATACTATTTTCACATTTGTAGTAGACTTTTAAATGCTTCTATGATTTTAAGCAAATAACCGAATAACCTGTTATCCAGTGCTTTCATTTTTCCCTTTGTTTTGTATCTCTTGCTCTATGATAAATGGGTTTCTTATTCTCCTTAACTCTTTCATTTGGTTTTTGAAGATTTAACTTACATGTTTTTTTTTTTTAATTTATTAACTTTTGGGGGGTTACCGTGTTTGTGAGACTTCCCACTCCTCTTTCCCTTTCCTGACTTCAAACAGACACCACTAGGTCATAGTTTATGTGCCTGGCTTCATAAAGGATGGAGAAAGCTAAATGGAGGAGGAAATATATAAACACAAGCCGCCCCCATACACTCCTGAGAAAGGATCAGAACAACCCCCTGACAGAGGAATGGTGAGGTGGGTCAAAACTGACATTTATTCTTTGATGTTTACAGAACCACTTGCATCCCGTCCATGTTCTCTGTGGCTGAACTTGCTTGAACTTATGTTCTCTGGCTGTTGTCTTTTCTTTTTTTTCTTCAAATGCCAACTTACATGAATGTAACCTGTGTGATTCTATCCTGCTCCATCCTCATAGGGATTCTCCCTCTCCTTTCCCAGGGTAATACTTGTTGGTATATTGAGCCCTTAGCCCAAGTGTTGGTAGCTCTGAGATATGGTATGTTTAAACAACTTGTCAGAAACCTCAGCTCTCCACACCTGGGGGTCAGACTCATGGCGCTGACTTGGGCTGCTGTCAGTCAGCAAGGAGTGGACGTCACTGTCAGGTTTCTCTGACATGATCGCTCTCACCGCCCGTCAGCCCGTGTCACTGTCAGGAGGAGGGCAGAGCCTCCTCGTCACAGTGTCAGAGACCGACGGATTGGTCACTCCCTGCGTCTCCGAACAGCCTCCGTCAGTGTCAGTGTCAGCTGGACCGGGCTGCGGCGTCGCCCTCAGAGCGTGCCCTCCCCTGTCAGCTGAACTTTGACTTTCACCGAGACTTTGTCTCCATCGCTGGAGCCCCCTGTGCTTCAGTGGGTCATCACTGGTGACTCATGTGCATGGCCTGCTGGCCCACCTGCTGTTGGCCATGAACCAGATCCATCTGCTCAACACCGTGCTGGTGCACTTGTTGCCTCTGCTGCCCCTGTTGCCTCTGTTGCCCCATGTGCCCTCTAGATGCTTCGCGTCCCTGCTCTCTATCGCCATGACCATGGCCAACGCCATGGTGATGACCGTGTTCACGGCCTCCATGGTGATGACCATGTCCATGGGCGTGGTGACCATGACCATGATCATGGCCAGCAGCCATCCCTTCTCCTCCTGCCTCAGGCATGGGTTCAGGAGCTCTGGTGCACTCTTCTGTGGTGTCAGCAGCCTGCAAGGAGAAAGCAGGAGAGGGCAGTGTAAGGAGGGGGGGACCAGAGACATAAAGTACATGGGACATCAGAGAGTGTCTTTGACTTTGACAGACAAACCCATTACCACTAGCTCCTCGTAAAACAATGTCACTCTAGTAGTATGTGCTGGTGGTTTACCTCATGAACGCAGTCTCCGCATGTTCTGTTGCAGTAGGCCTCTCTGATGGCTTTCTCTATGTGACCCTGTCCGATGATGGTGTACGGGAGTGAGAGGTGGTTGGTGAGACGGCCACATCTGATGGTAAAGAGGAACAAAGACATCATTAACTGCTGTGGCATCATTCTTGTTGGCCTCTGGAAGCTTTACAGAACATCCAAAAGACTTGACATTTTGGGTGGGTTTGTACCAGTATGAGAAATGTATTAACTGATTAACCCTAATACTAGGGCATTTGTGCACACTCAGAATAATGGGGGTCCTCGAAATAACACAAAATTCACACAACATCTGTTATAGTATAGCCTAGACTGTGGGGAACAATGGAAAGGAATGCACATAGTTTCCACAGTAATGTCAGCGTGAGTACTGACCTGTCGTAAATAAGGAAGTCATCCTTTTCTCCGTTCAGTGCCTGCCAAACATCGGCCTGCTGAGCGTCCTGCTTGTACAGCGTGATGTTGGCTGACAGCCTCTGGGCCAGCAGTGGGTGGAGTCGCTGTGACTGCTCCCCCTGGTGGTTAACTACCATGTAGGTAATATTCTGTAGACCCCGACTCTCCAGCTTCTGGTGCAGGCTGTCCATTCTGCTCATGGAATGCAGACGCGTGCGCGCGCACACACACACACACACACACACACACACACACACACACACACACACACACACACACACACACACACACACACACACACACACACACACACACACACACACACACACACACACACACACACACACACACACACACACTACTTTTTAATATTGAAAAAAGTAGTTATATTTTCACACTTGTGTGAAGTGAGGGGTGCTCTTCTTAACATCATCATCCAGCTAATCACTTTTGATGTCCTCAATTTTCTGTCCTCACTATAGAAGCTTTTCTCCCTACTCACAATATTTTTCCGTCAACAATGAAAGGAGAAGCTCAAATCTATGCTAAATCTTGTCTCCACACGTCCCATATTTGCCATTGACAATTAAAGGAACAAATAAATTAGCTCACATGTCTGCTTTGGGGTACACACAAACACACAAAGCTGGGTAGAGGAGCCCCTAAAAAATGGATTTGGGGTGTGAAGACTGGGTGGGGCAGACCAAACCCCTGTTGCTCATCATGTGTAGACCTACCTGGCTGCCTGCACCAAGCAGAACAATCAGCTGGCCTGTAGCAGAGCCACCACGGTCACCCGTCCCATCCGCTCCTTCATAGGCTCCACCTCCCCTATCTTCCACTGCGGAGGTGGCTGGCAGCGGGGACCTCCCCCCTCACTCTCAGCCCCGCCCCCATGGAGCAGGCAGAGAGTCAGGAGGAGGCTGAGGCACGCCCACATGTCTGCGGCGCCTCCTTTGACCCCCCTGATCCTGTGGACGAGAGATTGGGAAATGGAGGGGTGGGCTATGATGAGGAGGTGGGACATTATGCGAGTTCTGATGAGCTCAGCTCAGCAGACGAAAACAAGAACATTGTACAAAGGGTCAAATGCAGTCTGTCCACTTATCATCCATTCCAAACAGACCCAGTCAGAACGCTTCAAGCTGTTAGCTCATTTCGCACATCGATCTGAAGATAACATGTGAAATGCAGTAGCTACTGACTGATGGAAAAATCGAAACATTAAAATAAACATTGAAGCTGGTATTCAGAATGGACTTAGCTAACAAAGAAAAAGATGGACAATTTTGTACAGACTGGGTTATTTATGTTTGTACTGCACACAACAAATGTTCACACGACATTCTTGCTTTACAGACAAATCCTAAAAGCTTGCACTCAAAGATAATACTGTATGCAGGCATAAATATTAAACAAATACATACATACATGCATTATTACCTATAGTATATGGTAATGTGGTAAACAACCTTCATGCAAAGTTGAGCATGCAGGGCCTAACAACTTATACAACATAGATTTTGAACATAGTTTGTGAAGGATATGCATATCAAAACTGTTTTATTACATGGATATTATGCACAACTGCAGAAGTACATGTAATAATTACATAATTTTCTGCACCCTAACTTGAATATAAGGCTACAGAGCTGAACTGAGTTGCCATAGACTAGAGAGAATGTGTTTTTCTTACCCTCTAGTTAAAATGTCTCCCTTCAGCTCAGCTCTCTGTTGCTGCAGCTCTTGCGTGTTGAACAAAACAAGTCTCTCCCTCTGCTGCACCCCCCTTTTATACTCTGTCTGTTGTTTTCCTGTCTGAAAGGGGGACAAAGTTCAGTAAGGGCTGTTTGCTGATCCGTGTACTTTCATCAAGTTAAATAAGTCACTGTGCACAATCCTTTCATGCATGGATGAGTTACAAAGTCTGTCAATTAAATGGAAAATGTGAGTGTGTGTGTGTGTGTGTGTGTGTGTGTGTGGGGGAGGGGGGGGGGGGTTTATTCAAACTCTTTAAGACAGCGAGAGAATACCCTCCGTTCTATACAGTGGATGTATACAATATGTGTCAGTACAAGACTGCACAAGTTGAAGTGAACTCTTTTATCAGTTTAAACAAGCCAACTGTCCACTATGCCAGTAGTGCTGTAGGCTGACATAGTCATTTTTTAAGAACAGAACATTCTGACATGCTCTTTTTCCTCTGGGGGAGAAGTGGAGAGGAAAAGTACTGAAGGAGGGACTTGTATTGTCCACAAATCCTAATAACAGAAAAGTAATTCAACGGTACAAAACAATCATTTTATGTTTTTTTTTTTTTGTTTTTAATAACTTTCTAATCTACAGGACTCATCTTCTTCATTATAGTGTATATGATATGCTAACTTTAATTCACATGCAGACCAATATTTTAATAGCTTATAAATACACAACCTATAATTAGGCCACTGATTATATTAAAGATTGATTTTGAGAAAGTGAACCACCTCTCATGTATTTCTATGTGTATACTACTTACTACTAGAAACTGGTAGTGTGTGTTTTTTTCAAAACACATAAAACAGAGTCAGTGTACCACCTCGTGTGTGCCTATTATCAAAGAATTACACTTACAGTTATAGTTATAGTTATAGTCGTAGTCGTAGATACAATTGTACCTAAGAATAATTTAGACAAAGCCACATGTGCCTTCATAGACCCACTGAGCCCAGCTCTTCTGCTTGAACCTTCACTCCTGGGTCCCCACTTGTATCAAATGTCGGAAAAGAAAGCTTGAAGCTGGTAAAAAAAAAAAAAAAAAAAAAAAAAAGTGTAGTTTTTATCATGTCATTGGAAACAATTTCATTTCTGGCACATAACTTTGAACAATTAGAACTAAGGTTAGATTGACCTGTACCTTTATCTGTTACTGCTTGAGCCAACAGTCATAAAGCGTAACAACTTAACTTAAGCAACCATCCTTCAAAGCATTTACATATTGCAAATAACTGTTATCCGCTTTTTTTTGTTGCAAACTGTTCATAAAATATTAATGAATAATCAATCAATGTGCATGTGTTGAATCACTCTCATCTGCAAAAGCAGACTCAATGCCATTTGACAATCACAATCTACTTTATCAGGTAGACATGTCTGTGCATGCTCTATTCCGACATCCCGCCACTCCTACATTGACGTCCAATTGTCGGAGTAGCAGTACTTATATTATTTGAAAACATGTCACCACTCCGACAGAAGAGGTAGCACCATTCCTACAAGCATTATGTGTCGGAATGGCAACCATTATCTTTTTGTCATTGAATGGAGACATGTAGGAATAGAGCCATGTCGGAATAGAGACATGTAGGAATAGAGCCATGTCGGAATGGAGGCATGTCGGAATGGAGCCATGTCGGAATGCAGGCATGTATACCCTATACAGCCTGTGTATAAACGTTTGTCTGTTTTCTCCTTGCTCCCCTCTCAGACCCTTCTTGGAAACTATGAATGCTAGCACAAAAGCAATACTGTAAATATGTGTGACAATAAAGTTGATTGTGAATGGATGAGCTAATGAATGCTCTAGGTCAGGGGTTTTCAACAGGTGGTCCGGGGACCACCAGTGGTCCTTGAGAGGGTTCCAGGTGGTCCTCAGGCTAAATGATGGTAAGTTGGTTAACCAGATGTAACTCTTGAGAATGTAAAAATGAAACCAAATGGACCCTTGCGGGTCCACTTGGTTTCATTTTCACACCCTCAAGAGTTAAAATATCCATCATCTTAGGCCACGTTTACACGGAGACGCTTGCGAGTAAAAACGATAAAATATTTTATCAGAAGTGCCTTTCGTTTATATGGTGACGGCGTTTTTTGGGCTTGAAAACGCAAAAATCTCAAACCACCCTTGAAAGTGGAAAAGTTGTATATGCTCCAGCGCAGCGTCTCCGTCTAAACAGGCCAAAACGCAAAACTGGCTGTTCTACTCACGTTGTCTAGGCAACGCAGGCGCTTTGGGCGACTCGTGTTGAAATATGAACAATATCAAATACAAATGTAAGCCGGTTACACAAATATTAGCAATGCGGCACGCAAAATAGGCCTAGGCTACTTATTGGAAGGTTAGGACGAAAGAGAGAGAGAGAGAGCGAGAGAGAGAGAGAGAGAGAGAGAGAGAGAGAAGCTGACAGCGCTTCTCAAATGTGGTCTTGGATATCGCATAATAAGGTTTTCTGCACATCAAGAGGATACGATGGTAGAACGCGCCTCAAAAGTGCTCTTGTACATCGCGTAAGATACGATGATTGAGGCTTGATGATCAAATATTTGGTATGGGCATAAGGGCATTTAATACTATTGATTGCAGCTGCGTTTCCAGTTCATCAATGCAAACGAAGCGCTGTTGACTACGCATGTTTTAGTCGCTGTCTGACATGACAACAAGTTACGGGATGCAAGTTATATAACTTATTTTGTATATATTGTAATATCAATAGCCTTCACCGGAACGGACCAAAACCTACCGGAACGGACCAAAACCTACCGGAACGGACCGGAACGGACCAAAACCTAGACCAAAACGGACCGGAACGAACCAAAATCTACAGGAACGGACCAAAACCTACCGAAACGGACCATTTTTTTGAAAGCCATATACATTCAGAACACTATCCCGGACCGGAACCTACTAGGAGCGGATCGAAACTGACATGAATGGACCGAAACGGACCCCGATTTAGCCAGACACACATTCAAAACACTTGTAGAAGTCACCTGTAAGGGCTCTCATTTAAATCCAAGGTGTCTTTTTTTTTTTTTGAAATGGTAGTAGCCTAAAGCACAGAGAGACAAACAAATCAACTGTGTCGGTTTGTGGTTAGAATGGAAATTATCTCAGAGGAACCCTCTCGCCCAGTGGCGTAGGGAGGGCAACGCGCATAACGCGCAGTCTCGCCCCTGCCCACCCCCCCGTGCGTGAGAGGGTAACGGCTGCAGCCCGCGGGAAGCCTGCAGGATCCTGCAGGCAAGGATCCTGCAGGATCCTGCAGGCAAGGATCCTGCAGGACCAACCTCCCTACTGCTCCCAGTGGCAGCCCTCGGAACTGCACCCACCCATGGCGCGACTTTTCAGTTGCCACCCGAAATAAAGCAGCGGGGTTGGGAAGGAGCGCTTGTTTTAACTGCCGGCTACTACTAGTAGGGCGGGGCGAAGCATAGTTTTACTGAGGTTATGTTTAGGGTTAGTAACCGCATAAAGCTAACCCCAACCTAACCCTAAACACAACCCCAGTAAAACTAGGCTATGCCTAAACCTAATCCTAACCCTAAACTTAACCTCAGTAAACCTATGCCTAAACCTAACCTAACCCTAACCATAACCTCAGTAAACCTATGCCTAAACCTAACCTAACCCTAACCATAACCTCAGTAAACCTATGCCTAAACCTAACCTAACCCTAACCATAACCTCAGTAAAACTTCCTTCGCCCCGCCCTACTAGTAGTAGCCGGCAGTTAAAACAAGCGCTCCTTCCCAACCCCGCTGCTTTATTTCAGGTGGCAACTGAAAAGTCGCGCCATGGGTGGGTGCAATTCCGAGGGCTGCCACTGGGAGCAGTAGGGAGGTTGGTCCTGCAGGATCCTTGCCTGCAGGATCCTTGCCTGCAGGATCCTGCAGGATCCTTGCCTGCAGGATCCTGCAGGCTTCCTGCGACCCGCAGCCGTTACTACTTGCCGTGCGTACTTCCATCATGTCGATGATACAACGTTCCACTAGCCAGGGGCGTAGCTACGGGTGGGCTGGGGTGGGCCGCGGCCCACCTAAATAGAGAGCTGGCCCACCCATTGAAAACATGACTAAGAACTTGAGAAAACAAAGGACAAAGACCAGAGAGCCTCTAGAGAGTGCTTGAGAGGTCTGGACCCACTGTAGTTATAATGCAGGCACTAATCACCCATTATAATGCAAATGAGGCATTTCATTCACCCTTTGTTTGTAAACCTGCCAGATCGTTATTATTTGGCAGGTATATCTGAGAAATTAATGATCAAAAACACGTCTTTTTGCCGCGAATTCCCGCCTTTTTTTTTTTGCAATTTACTTTATAACCAGGGCTGCACATAACTATTTTGGTCTGGTACTCAGTGGAGCACCAGGGGATGTTACCTGGTGCTCCAAAAATGCGGCGACCCATATCGACCCATATCGACCCGTATCGTCGACTCATATCGACCCCTATTTTCACACCTCCATTTCTAGGGAATAGATTGGGGGAACAACACAACATCTCTAAGGTGCATGTCAATGACATAACATGTTGGAAATGGGTGGAATTCCCCTTTAATCTCTCTCTCTCTCACACACACACACACACACACACACACAGCCCCGTTGTGTTCAAGATGAGGGGCGAACTGAACACAACGACAACAAGCAACATTGTGCATCAGCCACTTTACAGCAAAGACATCTTTTCTGTGCAGTCTCTTTGGAGATTGCGGTGATGGAACACCAAAATAATTCCTTAATGCCGCTTGCTTCTTGGACATTTGACGAGAGTTTAGCTGTAAGTTAGCAGAATAATGTGTCAGTGTGGGCTACTACCAGTAGCATGGATCGATTGAGGAAGCAGGAAAAGACACACTGCGTTTGGCCAGTGTTGCAAACTGCCAAAATCCAAAGTGCATTAGTGTCACTTCAAAAACGCACTCGAATGCATTAGAATAAAATTAATGCACTACAATGAAACCAAATGGACCCTTACGCGTCCATTTGGTTGGGGCCTGGTTGGTTGGGGTCTGGTTGGGGTCTGGAAAAAAGCTAAATATAGTGACAAATGAGTCAGGTTGGCAACACTGGCCAGTGCACCCATGTGTCCACAAGACACGGTGTGATTGGCCAGTGGGGGCAGAGCCATCTAGTTGCGACATTGAGGGGTCAGAAACTGAGCACTCGAACTGCTATTCATGCAGCCTGAATAGGGACAACTGGAGTTGAAAATACATTGTAGAGGAGCCGCCATTGGACTGGCCCAATGAAGTGAACGGAGTTGGCGAATTTCTATGTATACTAAGGCTTCTGGCCATAAACAATATTAATTTTTATTATGAGGCCCATCTGTGGTGCGCAAAAGCGTTCCCCAGCCCGTAATTAACCGCGCCATGTGCTTCATTGAACGCGCATGCGTCGTGGCGCGCCAGTTATGTGCGGTCCTGTTTATAACATTTCGCAGACTTGGGATAAATAACAGCAAAAAAACACGGAAAATGTTTTTTCAACATAACATGTTGAATGGTAAGAAATGATTGAGAATTGACCGAGCTATAATTGTTTGAAAATGAGAGCTATAATCTTTGAGAATAGGCTACTCATGCATGTGTCTGTCCTAAGCCTGCAGCCAGGCTGCGTGCTTAGGAGGGTCAGACATAGCAGTAGAGATAAGGGAAATAGATATGGGATGAATTAAAGGGAATGGCAAGACCAACACGGATTGGATGAAAGCTAAAAACGCCCAAACTACACCTATGCATAATGTAACGGGTATAGGAGGTGTTTAAGGGAGATGGCATGATAACGAAATTATCAACTTTAGTGTGGGAACGCCTCTTCCCCAATGCTAAGTGCGTTAATTGCATATAAGGGCTAATGTAACCAAAATCGAGCCCTATGTGTTGGTGACAGGATTATTAATTCATGTCAAGACATTAATTCAAAAAGATAACCCTAGTACAGTAAAGGTTATATAAACTGAAATATAACCATAATGCGGCAATAATAGCAATAAATAGCTTTTCTTGCACACGCAAAATTTGCGGCCATCACGCATGCTTACGCAGCATGCCCACCCTGAATCACTCATGCCCACCCTGAATTGAGTTTCTGGCTACGCCACTGCCACTAGCACTCAAACAGAAGTCCTTCATCCCTCCTATTCAACACATGAACAATGATGACCAGCCCCAACAAAGTGTCTTGTCTTGCTTTGTCAAGTTGACTGTCTGTGAGAATGAGCCACTAAAGACAATTTTCTGTTTCATGTGTTCCATAACCCCGATCATTGTAAAGCATCGCTGCTTCCCACCGGAGGATCCTGAACGACACCGAACCAAAGATAATGTGGATATGAACTGTCAAACCAAAACTGCCGCTGTTGTTATACCAAGCACCGACATCTCAGACTAATCTGGCAGAGTTGATTTGTTTGTCTCTCTGTGCTGTAGGCCTACTACCATTTCTGTGAGAGGCAATTTAATTGTGCAGCGACGTAGCCTACGGCCTATTGCAAAGGCTTTGGCCGCTTGACAAAAAAAAAAAGGCACCTTGGATTTAAATGACAGCCCGTGACAGGGATTATCCTATGACATCACGACGACAAAGGGTGGGATTCCCTCTACCCTCAAACCAAAGGTAAATATTTGAACAACTTTTAGTAGTTTATTGAAGAATGTGGTGTTATAATCAATTTGATAGGCTTATAGCCTACAGGCCTACAGGTGACTTCTACAAGTGTTTTGAATGTGTGTCTGGCTAAATCGGGGTCCGTTTCGGTCCATTCATGTCAGTTTCGATCCGCTCCTAGTAGGTTCCGGTCCGGGGTAGTGTTCTGAATGTACATGGCTTAAAAAATGGTCCGTTTCCGTAGGTTTTGGTCCGTTCCGGTCCGTTCCGGTAGGTTTTGGTCCGTTCCGGTCCGTTCCGGTGGGTTTTGGTCCGTTCCGGTGATTAGGTAGACCCGCCTCGGTGGACATGGGGGGGAGAGACAGAGAGAGCGCTGTGGTGTTTTTTTTTTTTTTTTTTTTTACCTGTGTTGTAAGTTATTTCACATTGATACAAGAAGTTGTACAACAGGGACAATCTGTCGCGAGGAAAATAAGTCCATGCAGTATAGGATTAGGGAAGTCCAACGTTCTCTTCAGACGGTCATATTTTTGCTAGTGTATGCTATAAACTGGTCTGCATCTGATTGAATGAATGAAGGAGGATGCGGCATTCGTGCGGTCCATATAGTCCTGAGTCCTGACTGCTCACATTAGACCACGTGTCGCCAATATTGTGCTCCTGTTCATAGCCCCCTCGCTGCATATTCTAATTATCAGTGATGTTTGGAACTTATGCGAGGGTTATAGATTTGATTTTACCACTCACAGATATCGGAAAAACACGATTTGTGTGGAAAAATTGAGAAAGAAATGATAACCTCCGGGAAGACGGGTCCCGGAGGATTTCCCGGGAGGGAAATTAATTCAGTTGTACCCGGGCGTCCCGGGAAACCGGGATCCCGGTATTAAACCCTAGGCCGGACCCTTCCAGGCCGACCCAGAGCCGGTCGCGAAGCACCGCCGCGGAGAAAGTGTGCCCGGCGGGGGCACAGGGCAGCGCGCCCAATGGATTTCTACACACTTTTGCGTCACTGTATGCACACAGATTTCCTCATGAGAACGCTCGTCTAGACGCGAAATAATAAGTGAAGACGCGACGCCACTTTTGCGTCTTCTGTTCACATAGTCTCCGTGTAAACGTAGATTAAGAAGTCTACTACACTGTTTTGTTCGCAAAATCCAGACTGAAATTGTGGACAAAACAACAAAAAAAGTTCTTTAGTTTTAGGTCTTTGCGGCTAAATGTCATCAAATGGTGGTCCGTGGCTCAAATGCTGAATAAATGGTGGTCCCTGTTGTCAAAAAGGTTGAAAACCCCTGCTCTAGGTCTTACTTGTCAAAAATGGGCAGGGGTGGGGTGGGGGTCGTGGACGGGAGTGAGGCCAAGCAGCAGCCTGACCAGTTTGTTTTGGGAAGTCGGGAGCCTTGGTTTCAGGGCCTGTTTTAGGTCAGTCCAGTCCACGGAAGAGTAGCATCGAATGTTCACTGTCTCTAAGCAACGCTAAAGCGTCCTGCCTGGAACTCGCAAGGGCCTCTGGGATTCTGAGTTCCGATTGCTGAACGACCGCCCTTTTTTGGAGCAACCCAGAGAAGAGCTAACGCTACATGCGTCGAGAGACATTTTATCAATAATTAACTTTCAAAAGCAGCATAGCCAGATTTGAGGTACGTTTATTGGCCTTTTATGTGTCATTGTTTGACCCTCGGAGAACGTGGCGGAGAAATCTGTGTTGGAAAATGTGTATTTTAATGCGCGATTTGATGACGTAGTGTTGTTTCAAACTCGAAATGGCGAACCTGCTAAGAGGCCCGTTAGCTGCAGTGGAATCATATGTTATTATGTTCATAACGTCTTTCCTTTCCGTGCGAATGCGTGCGCTCCTTTCGGGCCGGGTAGGTTGCATAATGTTTTCTAAATCTCGGTTTAATTCAGCGGAGTCAGTTGTTTTACAGTAAGTTACTGTTATGTAGTGCTAATGTTGGTATGTTTTCTGTTTATGGGGGTAGTCGGCTAAACGCTCGAGCTTGGCATGAGCTTGATCTAACCAGAACGTTGGTGTGTAAACAGAGTTACGCAGACTCCGTTCACTTCATGGGGCCACGTAGAGATCTATTGAGAGTGAGTGAGGACAGCAAATGGGGACAAGTCCTAGACTGGAGGCAGGCAGGAAATGCAATGGACTGTATTAATTGAAATGACTCAGGCAACAGAGTCAGACCGGCTTCAAATATTTTTTATTTTTTTCTTTAAAGTAGTTTTCGTGTGCCGCCCTTGTTGGAAATAATGCATTTCCAACTCCAGTTTGTCCCTCTTTCAGATTGCATGAACAGCGCTCGGGCGCTCAGTTTCTGACCCCCCAATATCGCAACTCTTCTACTAGAGATGCCTCTGCCTTGTACAACGTACAAGCTCGCATGCTTATCGGCTATTTTTGGTTCGCAACAGCGCCGCAACCATGATGTACAACGCAGCAGTGATTGATTCTTAAACTTTTCCATTTCAAGGACCCCCAGATTGACACTAATACGTCCGCAGGCCTCCGTTTGAGAAAAAAAAGACCCCCGCTCACGTGAAGAGTTTTGTATGGCTCTAGCATTGATTTTTAACCCTTTTGATTTTGAGGACGCCCAGTTTTATATGGATGGCACAGCATTACAAGATATTTCTATCTAAATGTCCATCTAAATGTCCATTTAACTCAAGACTGTTCTATTTGTACTCTCAGAGTTACAGAGCCATAAGGGTCCATTTGGTTCCTAACTATCATTTAGTTGGACGCCAGGACTCATAGGGTCCACGGAACCCACTCTGGGAACCGCTATTATCTATACGGTATACAATATATTGTAGCGGCCGCCTACAGCTTCGAGATTAGGCTACAATATAAATCTGAAAAGTCACTCTTTAAACCTAGCCCTTTTAAAAGGGTTTAATGCTCATCATGTCTTATGCATGCCATGGTTGGCTCAGCTGACATACCAAAGACCTCAGACTTTGGCAAGAAGAAGCTGGATACAGTTTGGATATGCTAACTGATAGATGGGTTGCTAAAGATAGGATTGCTGATTCGCACCACCAGACCTCCCACGTCCATTCAGCAATAGTAGATTGTATCTCTTTCTTGAACATTTTACTTTATGTTGTATTTTATTTTAACAAAACACATACAATGCATTTAGCAAGTGTTCGAAGAGCATGATACAGTATGCTATGCTATGATACAGTAATAGCATATCTGCTATTAATTAAATAATACTGCACTACTTGGGGTGTGTGCGTGTGTTGGGGTTAACTCACACGCATGTGCATGCGTATGTACTTGTGTACATACATACAGTGTCAGTTACATTCACACACTCTTAAACAGCCAAAAAGATTTAGTGTAAAGGAAAGGGTCCACTCTTAGGGGATCCCAGTCAAGAGGGAACAGTTAAAATGAGTTAGCAAATAATAATTATTTTAAGTGTGCCAAAGCCAAACTAAACTTTTGTTGCTTATCGTTCTGCTATGTACTGTAGGGAGCAGGAAAGGGTAAATCATGGCGACAGAGATGGAGGTGGAGGTGGACTATGGCGAGTTTCCAGCCCACTATAAAGTAATGCTGGACAAGCTAAATGAACAACGACAACTGGGCCAGTTCACTGATATCACTCTGATTGTAGACGGTATGAAAACAAAATTATTTTTTATTTTGGTCAATAACATTATTATATTATTTCAATACATCTTACGCCACATCATGCTTAGACCTCTTCTCTTACGTTGCAGGGCTCCAGTTCAGGGCTCACAAAGCAGTGTTGGCAGCTTGCAGTCAGTTTTTCCACAAGTTCTTCCAAAACTTCACGCAGGAGCCATTTGTGGAGATAGAGGGTATGTTTCACTGACTCCCAAGTGAAATGAGTCCCTCTGGTGCGCATTTCATGCTTCAAGAGCAGATCTGTGCATTATGTGCTCCGAGGGCCAAATGAGGCCCTTTGGCTGACTCTGAAACACAACGTGCAATACAATACACACAAGTTTCCTGCTGTGAACCTGTTAACGCTTGTTTTTGAATCAACCACACTTTTTCATTGCATAATCATAACAATTAATGTCAAATCAATGTCACTTACTACTTTTATATATACTTTAAATTCATATTATGAAGAAATTAGATCAGCCCTTTAGCCCGGCACTCAATATTTTCTGTATCTCATTTGGCCCATTGGAAAAAATAATTGCCCACCCCTGTTCTAGAGTCTTCGTCTTGGTCTCTCTATTGGACAGTTAAAACCCCTTTGTTATATATCGACAATGCCTTGAAGTAAATCCATGCACCATCCTAATCATAAAGTAGTAATGTGTCATATCGTACTCAGAAAAAACTCGCAAAAGCATTTGCAAATGTTCTTTCTTGACTTCATAGATAATAGCAATCTCATGTTTATAAACAATTCAATCTATTACAATACAAACCGATTAGTTTGCATGTGTTTTTACTCATGTGAGCGGAGCAGGCGCAAGTTAAGCAATCGGTGCGCAGTGCTTGGCAGTTGGCAGTTCCTCGGGATACACCTATTGGTTGGTTTAGGTTATGATGCTATGATGACATAAGTTAGAGAGACATTTATAGCTAATGTCATGACTATTAGCTCGCTCCACTCAAGCACGTGCAGGTTTGCACTCTGCCGAGTGCTGATCTAGTTATTATACTGTAACCTAGTTCTCAGTCATGCTGAATCTATACACATAATGGTGTTCATCATTTTCTCACTCTACTGTTGTTGAACAAAATGCTTTCTTTCCCTTTCATATCAACATTGTCCAGCATACACACCAGCTGGTATACTGATATTCCCTCTTAAGCCTAATTTATGCTCTCTCACAGTGTATCATGATAAAAAGATAGAAGCTCTTTGTTGGGCGTGCTAATTTGGGGGTGGAACAATTGTGCAATGAAGTATGGATTTACTACTGGTTACGAATACCTACTGGTTCTTTTGGTCTGCCAGGTGTAAGTAACACAGCCTTCAGCCATTTGGTGGAATTCACCTACACAGCCACCCTGGCTGTAGGTGAGGAAGAGGAGGCCAACGATGTGTTGAAGGCAGCAGAGTACCTTCAAATGCAGGAGGCCATCAAGGCTCTCAGAAACATGTAAGACGGCTCAATTATTCTTCTGTTATTTTCACATTTTAACTACTGAATGAGTTAAAATCAATCACAGAATATCAAGTTTACCAGTCAAGTGGAATTTGTTGACCTATTTTTACATGTACTGTACATCAGAGTATTCTATGTCCTTTACCTCTGCAGGATGACTGAGAGTCACTTGCAATCTCGGGCAGGGAATAAGAACACCAAAAAGAGGAAGATCGCAGAGACATCCAATGTAATCACAGAGTCTTTGCCTACAGTGGAAGGAGAACAGGTATTGCCTACTCCCACTGATATGAATGAAGCCTGACATTATGGAAGTAGATGGCCACAAGTTTTTCATATCATTTCTCATTGAAATTTTAGGATAAGGGGACAACCTTTGTATTTTGCATTTTTAATTTAGTTGTTGATTCAAAAACAACGATTTTTGTGTTCGTCCAGGTGGAGATTGAGGTTGTAGGGGAAGGGTCTATCGAGGTGGAGGAGTCTGGACTAGAGGAGGTGGTGGATGCGGCAAGGAATGCCCAGGCTTCCTCAGATGATTCTGCGCTGGCTCTACTTGCTGACATTACCAGCAAATACCAGCAGGGGGCACCGACTCTACATGTGATCAAGAGAGATGGAATTGCAGAGGTAGCTGTAGTGCCACTGCTCAAATGCATTGGTTTATATTACTTACTTAGTTTTATGCACAACAAACTATATTATTATAATGTGAGAATTTGGTTGTTTGAATGTGTGAATCCTGGCATGCCTGCCAAGGCTTGTGCTATTCAACTCCAATTAAGTATTCCCCCCAAGGTACTAACCAGGCTCCAGGATAGCTATTTTTTTAGAGAGAGATTAAACTTTTAATGTGAGAGTGCTCTGTCTGTTATCATGTGCTCTTCTCCCTCTCTTTCAGTTGCAACATGCAAATGCTCATAATGAAGAACAATTGAAAATGTCATATTTATTTTTTGACAGTGTTACAGTATATAGTATTCACTACTTGTAGTGTCCCTAATTAATGGCTAATAATTCACAATCACTACACCACCCATAATGTATTAATATGGTTATTAAGACTTAAAAAAGGCCTTGGGCATGCTGTAGAGAGAATCTTCCTTATTCTGCCTTTTCCTATGATTGCACTCAGCAACATGACCAAGTTAAAGATATAAGATCTTTTATCTTTAATTTGACTCAAGGTTTTACAATTCATGGCAATGCATCATATGCATACAAAGTAGTTAATGTGAATCATAAGCTAAAAACAGTTCTGATTCCAATTGGAAGTGTATTGCATAGTTTTGGGGTCATAACGTAGAAGAGTTTGGGGTGTGTAGCGTTGGCCAGGTGTTTTTAGTGATGGTTATACCAGTTTTCTTGTGTCAGTGGGGTTTGTTGGGTGTGGTCAGATTTACAAGATATGGTGGTGCCATATGTTTGAATGCAGTGACTGGAAGCCAATGGAAGGAGCGCAGAAGGGGAGTGATGTGTGAGAATTTGTGGCTTAAGCGCACATGCTGGTAGCCCAGTAAGGAGGGAGATACAGTAGTCCAGTAAGGAGCTGGCCTGAGTGATGAAGGGTCTAATTTGTCTAATGTAATGAGTGTAAACCTACAGGATCGAGTGACAGCTCTAATGTGTGCTTTGAACTTGTTTTGAACTGTCTGATTGTCTTTGAACACACTTGTTTAAAGACACTTGACACCATTGTGATCCATTGAATTTACCTGTTTGGTTGGTCTTGGCAGTGAAGTAAGTGGTACACAGATCTCATGTTACAAACGGACAAACATTTTATGCCTAGCAGTGTCCGCCCTGCTAAACAATAGGAGTATAGCTGAGTAGCTACGTATGTACCGGCCAGAGGCGAAATCTACATCCTATTGATGCTTGGTGTGTGTTCATTTTTTGAATTTTATGATTTTGACACCAATGTATACACCACTGTAATTAGTTTCAAATTGCAGCCATCCACAGGTGCTCTTTGAGAGCAGTTTTGAAGGAGTCAAGGGATTCACATATCTGTTGGTAGCCTAGCCTGTTCTGTATTTTGGTGGTAGTAGCAAAATTAATTTGGTCTCTTGTTTGAGCCGAATTTGGCTTGTTGAACCCCCTGTGGGCATTGACATTAAGGAAGTATTGTGATGGGTACATGCCATTGGTATCTTGGTGGCGTAGCTGAGATTATTATTTGATCCAAAGGGAATGGATTCAGGGTTTTGTCAAGGTGTAAAGATAAAGACAAGTTGTCTGCTTTTCACTCATTGTTTATTGTTGTAAATAGTCATATACTCATCACAGTATGGATTACATTTGACAGCATTTTACTGTATTGTCCAATATTTTACACTTATTTTGGGTACAGGCTTTAGTTCCAAGTCTGACATATGGTTGGAGGTTGGACCAATAACCTACCTCAAGCTCAAACCCTGAATTCACTTAACCACAAGCACGGCGCAATGCACGTTCGACCACTGTTCTTTCTGGCATGTCAGGCGTTTGCTGTGTTGGATCTGTGTGTGCATCACGCTTATTTGGACAAAACCAAAATAAATATCTTTGTTTTTGTTACCAGGAGTATGTATACGAGGAGGAGACGGTGGCTGCCTCCAAGGTCCTGGAGAACGTTGAGGTTGTAGAGGTCCAGATTTCCCAAGTAGATAACATGTTTCGCTGCAACCAGTGCGACCGCAGCTTCAAGCTCTACTATCATCTAAAGCAGCACTTGAAGACCCACAGCGGCCTGCAGCTTAGTGGTGGAAAGCCCTATGTATGCACTCACTGTGGCAAGGCGTATACACGAGAGGGAGCCCTGAAACAGCATATCAACACATTGCATTATGAAGCAGAGGAGCTGTCCCGGAACCAGAGACCCCAGCAGAAGAGAGTACACGTTTGTGAATATTGTGAAAAGCAGTTTGACCACTTTGGCCACTTCAAAGAGCACTTAAGAAAGCACACCGGTGAGCCCCTCTTCACACAATGAAGTAAAAGCCAAATAGTCACTTGAATCTCTGGCAACATTGGGGTTCATCTCTTTCTAATTAATTCCTCATTTCTTTTTTCAGGTGAGAAGCCTTATGCATGTCCAGACTGCCATGAGCGGTTTGCACGGAACAGCACACTTAAGTGCCATATGGCGGCATGTCAAAATGGTGCCGGAGCCAAGAAAGGCCGAAAGAAACTCTACGAATGCCAGGTGAGGTATTGCAAGAGAAGAGATGTCCAAGTATTGGCTCAACATGTATTGGATGAATATCACACTTTGATGCGCCTCATTTGTCCTGATCTTCAGGGGAGGGTAGAATCATGAATCAGTATCACACTGAAGTTATTTAACTATAAACACCAAAACATGTCAATCCAGAGAGAAAAGCATGCATAAGTATACTATTACCGGCATTCGAATAAAGACAACCTGCGGAAATGCAAGCTGTGGGATGGGGACAAATACCTCGGGGGTAAATGTAGAGCAGGGGGCATCTATGACAAAAATCAAGTGCATGATGTCACAGGGATTACGGTAGATTGATGCCCAATGTGTTTTGATGTGGAATTTTCCTTTATGTTCTACCTTTCGTTTGAACAGGGAACAACAGTCAGTTCTAATATCAAGTACAGGTCACTTTGATGTCTATGTCTTTCCTAAACACTTCTTCCCCACAAAATGATGTTACAACACCTTACTACCCCCTCGACTGCCCTCAGGTATGCAGCAGCATTTTCAATAGCTGGGATCAGTTCAAGAACCACCTGGTGAGCCACACGGGGGTGAAGCCCAACCACTGCACCATCTGTGACCTGTGGTTCACGCACCCCAAGGAGCTGCAGGCGCACCTGGGAGACGTCCACGGCATCGCTGACGGCAAGGCCGATGAGGTGGCGGTGTCAGGTGCTGCCGCCGCTGCTGCTGACCTGACAGCAGCGGCGACGCAGTCCCTGGAGGGTGAGGAGGAGACTGTGTTGCTGGATGACGGCATTCAGGTGGAGCACGTGACGGTGGAGCCCGTGGACGTTGTGATGGAGATGAGTGAGGCCGCCACCACGACGACAACGGTAGTGGTGGACGAGGAGATGTGCGAGGAGGACATGGAGAGACTGAAGCAGGCCGGCGTGGAGATCCAGGTGGTGCATGTGACCACGGAGGAGGAAGCTGTGGAGAACCAGCAGGTGGAGGTGGAGATAGACGAGGGTGAGGTGGTGAGAATCGAGGAGGCAGAGCAAGCCGTGGAAGTATGAATAAAATATAGAAAAAAAAAAAAACTAAAAAGACTTGTTGTCGTGGAGACAGACAGCCAGGGCTGGCGGCTTGCACTTAGGGAAGGATTTCAGCAAATGTTAAAGGGATTGTGATATTTAAGAAAAAATAGTTTTTCCATTTTTCTTAATCTTTTTAGGTCTTCTGAGCTCAGTTGGACCCAAAACACCTGAACTTTAGTAGATTTTTTTGTTGTTTAATGTTTTCTTGCTCGAACAAATGGTCAGATTTTCCTGCTGTTTGTTTGTGATAGAACAGCCAGCAAATCGCATATGTCAATGGGATTTGCCAGTAGATGGCATCCAAACACCAGAGAAAACTGCAGACTACAGAAAATCCATTGATCATTGTTCAACGTTCAGGTGTTTGGGGTGTAACTGATATCATAAAACCTAACGGATAAAAAGAAAAATAACTCAAAATGAATGTCATGAAACCTATATAAGTATGACACGCATATGAAAAGATGCTACTGTGCAAATGTCCAAATTCTCAGTCCTATAAGTGGTTTACAGCAATGCTGATGTTTTATTCTCCTGAAATACATTATTTCACTTCTTCAGAATGTCTTGCTGTCGACCATCACACTGAGAGGCTCGTGCCCAATTTGTGCTTTGTCATGCGACGTGTAATGTCACTTCCTGTAAATTGATTTTCAACATAGATTGTTTGAAAATCTGTTATTCGTACGAAGTTGTATAAGTTGGGCTTTATTGCGCGACCCATCTCCCACTTTGGAGTCTGGGTTATTATGGAAGGAGACAAAATATTATATATATTTTTGCACATAGGTTTCCTCCTCTTGTTTTTAGATTTATTTCTGGCTTTTTTGAGCTTTACTTCCTCACATGGTTTTGTTTAGATTCGTCTTCATCTGTGAAAGAGATGCTGTTGAGGTTAACTCTAACCACTTGGTCATGTCTTTACCCCTGAAACAAATGTGTCTTCCTGTGTTAATTATAAGTTTATTAAGATGTATAATATGTATGTTTTTGCTAAATAGGTTTCGGATGAACTGGACTATTCTTGTTTTTATAGGATTATGTAACGTTCAAGATGCTGATCTTGTATTTGTACAGAACAATGAATAAAAAACTATTATAATTGTCCTAAATGTGTATGTATATTGTCATAAATAGTGTAAAATGTATAGTACAGCATAAACTGGATCTTCATTCTCTTCCAATTATGCAACGAATTATGTGGGGCTTTGTTATTACTGCCTGTATGCTTTGTATGAAACTAAATCTTACTGGGCTGCTATATTCCATAAGTTAACTCAACATAGGCCTACATTGACGGTGAGTTCAACGTGTACATGCTACCATAGGGGATTGAGCTCACCGCCTAGCAACTTGGATAGCTCCTGTGGTGCTGAAAATGAGTGATCTTATTAGACCTCACCCTCCGATCTTTAATCCCTTCCGCTCATTGGATAATCAAAGACGGTTCACACCGCCGCTCAATGCCTATTGGCCGCTGCCTGCGTCTGTTGGTCGAGAGATTTCCTTTCGCACAGGCTTGATCACGGCTGCAGCAACACGGTTCAATGTCACCGCGCAACAGTGAGGCAGCGACGATTAACGCAGATAAGAGAGGTAAGATGATGAATCATTTCTATAGACTTTGTTCTGTTCTAAGTGGGAAATAGTTGGGAGCAGTTGACGTATAGGATTCATTTGGAAATAAACGATACCCGCAGTGTATTTAAAAGAAATGGCCTCCGCCTGCTGAGATCTGAACTGATAACTGTCAATTATTTCATTAGGCTACAGTAAATCAACATGAAGCCTTAGCTGTCTATTGGAGGGTAATACCCCGGAGTGTGTTCAATCTGCCTACCACAAGCAATTACCGGTTGGAATTGGTATTACGTGGCTTAATACCAATTCCGTGAATTCACTTCTAAAGATGAATCATTTGCCGGCTAGGAGTCGGTAGACTATATATATACAGACTGTATAGCCTAGTTAGTATATTCACTCCAGTCTATTAGCATCTATCTATTTTATGTCAAGCCACATTGAAGTATTTTGATTCAGTGATGAATACACACTAACTGGCTGCAATGCATCACTTTGGATTGGAAAGCCAAACCCTGGCAGTCTGGGCAGAGGGGAGGGATGTATAGATGAGCAAATATGCTAAGTAATTTGAATATGTTGATGGCTGTATTTTTCTATGTAGGCAGAAATCTCTTAAAACACTGGAATCTAAGAGATACAACTTTTTCATCTTTGACATTTGTACAGACATAGTTCCGTTGCAACCGCATTTCTCTCTAATTTAGTTGACACTTGAGTCAAGATCCAGCCCAAGGATAGCCTGTAATGAATCTTGTTTTCGATCTGTCATCTCCCACCATTAGAACCAAGGCACTAGGCAGAGCTGTGTTCATTACTACAATGATCATCCGGGAAATCGGAGTGCTGGCCCTATAAAGTAAGCTAAGTCACAAAATAAAGTGCAGTTAAAGTATTAGAGCTAATTAACCGCTGCCATAAACTCTCTTATTATTCAACGAACTGTACTGCTTTTCCTTCCACTGATATTATAAACTTGTATATTTAAACTACAATAAATATTGCTATTCTAGACAAAGGTTCTCTCCGGGATGTTGCTATTCAGCTCAAGTGATTAAGTAGATTATAGCAAGGCATAAATGTCCTGCAACGTTAGCAAATCCCAAACACAAAACACCATTATGTCATTATGGTTGAGCACAGTACCGGTAGCAGTGGCAGGCTATATGGAGACACATCTTTGAACATCTTTGCCAAATAGTGTGTCATGGTGCGTAGACGGCATACACAATGCAAACAAAAGACTCGGAATGTAAAGAAAGCAGGCAGTATCTCATCTTTGACATTTATGCTTGCACTGTGATGCCAAAAATGTGCTAGGTAATAATAATAGAACAAACGAGAAGTGCTCATTGTCAAATGCCACATTTTGCAAAAGGTGCACACAAGTACCCCATGCATGGCCTACTTGTGGATGAGCAGAACACGCCTACTCGAATCCCCTATCTCCTGAACACTACAGATAAATGATGGTATTATAGTGACACTGAACGATTTAAGTACATTATGTATAAAGGATGTTGGAACCCAGATTGGTTCCAAAATACACATGTACAACTGGACATACATTACCTTTTATATTACCCGCCCAACACTGGAATACATCCTAAAGAGATCAGCCTTCGGTAAAGTGCAAACTTGCATGTTGCGCACAAGTGGGCCAAGCCGATCGCTTAACTTGCACCCGCTCCATTCACGCAAGTAATTACATCAGCATCAAATCCAGCCAATTAGCTATGGGGGGGATTTGCCACCCCACCCACAGCCGACCACTGTAGCACAAGCTGTGGTACCTACTGAATGGATAGATAGATAGATCCTTAAAACGTTTCAAGACTATATATGATGTCTAGATCAGCACTAGGTAGAGTGCAAACTTGCGTATTGTGCACGAGTGGCCATAGTCTACTTGTGCATGAGTGGAGCGGGCTATGACACGAGACATTAGATTAAGGTCTCTTGCTTACGTCACCATTACTGAGCACCCCGAGGGATGACCGAACACGCAATCGTGCACCAATTGCACTATTCACGGTGATAAAATCATATTTTAGGCCAACAGATGATCTGATTGCAAATGTCTGCAGCATGGTAATTGCTACCAATAACCTCACCCAAGCTCATGTACACACCTGCCTGGTTGACGGCATACTGCTGGTCAGATCAACATAAGGAATGAATCTTTCTGGCCATATATAGAGCGTATCTTGAGTCTACAGGGTTTGATGAGGTCAGATGGAATGTCAGAACAAGTCATTATAAAGGTGGCATTGGGGAAGTGTCTTGAGTGGTTTGACGAAGACCCAGTAGGGGAACTATGGTCAGAGTTAGTTCAGTCAGATATACTTGAGTGTGCCATATTGTGCTTATTATAACGGTATTACACCTGTTGCTTTGTTTGGGATGAGGTGGCAGTCAGCTGATAAATTGCCAGCTTATTTAATATTGTCATCTTGCTGCTGTCACTCGTTCTGGTCTGTTGGTATGCACTTTTCTTCTCCCACCACCTCCCCAGCACCACCAGTGGGCTCTGCTAATGTTCTTTCCCATGGGCGGTTGATTTATATTTTATATATCTTCCTGCTTTTAAAGTTAATATTGGGGATCAATTGTGCCGAGCAGGTGAGAAAATGGAGCCGAACATCAAGATCAATGCCGTGTTAATGTTGTATTGCATATTCATTCTATAACAAATATTGGTTTAATCATTTGTGCACTATCTGACTGAATTATGTTCCATTACAAAAAATCATCCCCACAATATTGTCAATATGGAGGTATTTAGTTTATTTTGTCAAAGATAGATTTTGTGGTTATACAAAATCACTTAGGGTGAATGATAATGTTTTTCTGGCCAGGTCTGATTCGTACTCCCAGACCTGGCCAGTCCTTTGATGCTCATTCAGCGGTACATATGACACATTTTCTTTCATTTCACCCTTCTTTGATGAAGGCCTGTTTGAAATGCCGAAGATGATTAAGGGAAAATGGAAATAGGTCTTGTCACTGAGACAAAAACTGTTAGCTGTAAGTAAAATGATCCCCAGCGTTGCATTGCCATAGTTGTGCATATGGTTGAAGTTGTATCATAAATGCTGCAGAATAATAGTGCTGTACTGTAGAGCAGATAGATTCTGATTTACAAAGGTAAATCAGAAACAAATAGGTTATTTATTTGTAATTCATGCTTATTATAGGTGCAAAGTAGGGGTGGAATGCTTAAATTAACTAATTGGTTAAATAAATTAAACTAGAAAATAATGATATAAAGTTTGGGGAGAGACTTATTTTTAAAAGGTTAATCTGCAAGGACTGCAATACAATGTGTTATTTTTATTCTTTTCATGTTGATTCAAGATGATAAAACAAGCTTCAAGAAAATCAAAGTTATAGAATAGAATAAGAGCTAGAAAATAATAGTTTCATCTATAATGCAAAGTCGATATAATGCCAAAAAGGCTACTATGTCTCATGACCAAATAGATTCAGACATGGGTTTAAAATCAATTAATCTGATTTAGCCTAATTCTGTTGAGACCTTATCATACCAAATTCCTGTAACTGTCCATTCATAGAAATTATATTAGTCATCATAGCGTAGTAGGAGAAATAAGTGGCGACATGTTTATGTAACCTATTTCAATTAGATCTATCCTTTGTCTTATCCTTTCGTCCAAAATGACGAAATGAAAAATGATTTCATTTTCTCTCTCTCTCTCTCTCTCTCTCTCTCTCTCTCTCTCTCTCTCTCTCTCTCTCTCTCTCTCTCTCTCTCTCTCTCTCTCTCTGTGTGTGTGTGTGTGTGTGTGTGTGTGTGTGTGTGTGTGTGTGTGTGTGTGTGTGTGTGTGTGTGTGTGTGTGTGTGTGTGTGTGTGTGTGTGTGCGCGCGTGTATGTGTGTGCATTGTAAACACACCTCTTGCTCTCTCTGCTCCCTACAAGCAGTGTCATGGTAACTTTGTTGAGGCCTCAGAGACAACTGAAGCTCTCTCTCTCTCTCTCTCTCTCTCTCTCTCTCTCTCTCTCTCTCTCTCTCTCTCTCTCTCTCTCTCTCTCTCTCTCTCTCTGTCTCTGTCTCTCTCTTTCTCTCTCGATCTCTATCTCTTCTATTTTATTTTTTGCACTCTCTTTCTTTTGTCTCCACCCGGCCAAATCTGGCTTGTGTCCATCCATCTGTCCATGTGTCCGTCTGTAGGGATTACAGCAAAACTGCAAACACACACACAATCATACACGCACACACACATACATACACACACAAGCTCTGTGCCATTTTGCAAATGGTGGTGCTAGCTATGGGTTTGGGAAGGGGCAGTCGTTTTACGCAGAAATGTGAAATATTTGCTCCATAGATTCCAGTGGAGTCCGTTCTCTGTTCCTATGGCCTGCATTCTCCATTGTCCTGCCAACCTTTCACTGCTCCACTCTTTAGTTTAAACCACTCAACCCTGTCTCAATTAACACACTGGGAGGCTTCGCATGGGCAGAGCTTTGTGTCCGTGTGTCCGTGTCCGTGTCCGTGTCCGCGTGTGTGTGTGTGTGTGTGTGTGTGCGCGTGCGTGCGTGCGTGCGTGCGCGCGTGCATGCATGTGCATATGCATGCATGGACACAAGGATGCACATGCCTGTGTGTGTGTGCATGCATGCTCATCCGTGTGTGCGTGCCGTGTGCATGACTGAACACAACGGTGTGACAGAAAGAGAATGGGAAGTAGAATGGCAATGGCAGTGTAGTGAAGAGGAGCACGGGAGAGAGAATGTTTTAGGCTTGGGATTTCTGTAAAAAAAGGGGGGGGAAAGGAAAGGAGGAGTGACTACAGGCAGTCAGACACATAAACATTTTACAGACAGTCTGCAGCTGGTGCCATGTCCGAAACCTCAGGCATATGGACAGCAAGTATCTGGAGGGAATTGTAAAGACGTTGTGGACAGTGGGAGGGATTGTTGACCGTAGCTATGGCTAAGGTCTCATGTGTGTGCTGTCTTTGCAGCGAGTAAAGAAGTTGCTGACTCTAGCAGTGTGATCCACGGCACAGCACAGGCTGCCACAGCAAGGCAAACCTTCCTTCATCCAGCCTGCAAGCGACTGTCTGTCTGCCTGTCTCTCTGCCCTCAGCCGGTAAGGTTTGATTTACACCCGTCCTCTGGTGTGAGGCTTGTCGATCAGCTATATTTTTTGTCAGGTTGTGCAACAAAATATCTTAAAGACCCTGTTACACAAGCATGTTTGTACTCTACAGTACTGTACTGTGTGTGCTGATGTATTTATGCTTACTGATAAATGCACGTTGGTGTTGTAACTGAAAAGCAAAACCTTGCAAATATTACTAAATAATATTTGATTTAATTTATGTACAGTACAGTACATGTTGCCTAGTTTCTGTATGTGTGTGGATGCCATGTTTTTTGTGTGTGCATATGGTTAGCATGTGTACTCAAATACTAGAATAATTTTTGTAAAATGGCTCACGCATGTTTAACTCAAGATAGTCTGGTGAACTCAGGTATATAGGCAGTGTTGTAGTGGTACATTTAGAAGTGGGGGGACGCCTCTTAAAGGGGAATTCCACCCATTTTCATTTTTTTCTGAGAGCGTACAAATGTGACCCAAATGGACCCTAGCGGGTCCATTTGGTTCCATTTGTACACTCTCAGAAAAAAGGAAACTCATTAACATAGTGAAACACATCTTGATGATGTCATCAAGATGTATTTCACCATGCTAATGATTTTTTTCAGACCTCCTTTTCTAGGAAACACAGAATGGGGGAAACTTTTTTATCATGTCCAGTCCACACAACATCTCTAAGGTATATTAATGACATAGTAAAATATTGAAAATGAGTGGAATTCCCCTGACACGAGCATGCGCATTTGCGTGCACCAAAAGACAAGACAAATAAAAAAAAACATAAAAAACATAAACAAAAATATTTTAGATGTAAGAAGTGAGGGGACGCTGTCCCCCCGCGTCCCCTCCCTCCCTGTATATAGATGAATAAGCTTGCTCTCTACTGGGTCATATCAGGCATACGCATAAAAAAAACCGTAGCAACCCATTTCCTCTGGCAAAGATATACAGTGCAATGAGTGAAACATCTGCAGAGGCTTTGGGACACATCATCGTGATGAACCTGAGATCATCAAGTGTTTTACACCCTCCTTCATGTGACTCAGCCAGTATTGATCTGACCCTGGCGGTGTCCCAGGACTCTTTACACTCATTCTCATTCAAAGCCACCTGGATTCTCTCTCTTTCAGCCTGATGCCAAGTAGGCATGTACAGTAGACCTTGCACAGTGAGCTCCTCCATATGATCCTCCTAGGGAACTGTCAGTTGTATGAGTAGTGCATACTTTGAGGAAACCACTAAAAGCTCAACATCTGGCCTCAAATAGGTTGTTGTTACGTGGTCCAGAATCTTGGGTTGTGTTCCCAAGGCGCGGCTCCCAGTCCGACTCCGAGGTGAGAAGGCCGGATGCTAGCTTTGGCTGTGACTGCAGCTTCTCTCCAGCCCTGACAACGGCTATGTTGCTCGCAACACATTCGTTGTTGTGTATTGGAGAAGGCTTCGGAGAATGTCTGCACTGTTCTCCTATTCATTCTGCTAACAGCAGCGGCACTCCCCCAGTACTACCAGGCAGCCTCTTTGGATATGTTAGAGTGAACCTTTTCTGGCTATAAAGGACATCAAACAACTTGAACCATGACCATAATACGCTGGTGTTCATTTATGATTTATTAGTATTCTTCACCATACCGGTATATGCAAAGGGATATAAACAAATCCTGTGTCTGATAGCATCGGATAAATCTGGTAGTTTGTTAGTTTGTATCCATTGATGTATTTTCAAACTGTACAAAGACATTCATAAATGAGACCCATTGAAAGCGTTTGCAGATTGCCGAGCTGTATCAAAGTCGTTCGCTTTAGTGAGTCCTCTGCTGTTCTAACATCCTTCAAACACATGGTTCATGGTTTCCTGTTCCTTCCTGCCATGAATATCTAAGCCTTGATCACACGGGAAAGGATTTGCTAGAGAACAGAGACATCCACTTCCTAGCACAAGGTGCACGCATTAGTCTTTTATGTGAGTGCATGAAAAGAGTAGAGACAGTATATTGCATCGTGTGATTATGAGTGCATAATGAGACAACATGTGTTCTGAGACAAACGCTCCATTTAAATTTAGGCACTTGTTAAACTACTCAATATAAATGAAACCTTTCTTTAGTGTAGCCATTAGCAGTGTGTATTGGTTTATTGAGTAGTTTAGTGTTTACTGTTTTATTTTGGCAAATCCATTCTATGTCAAAGTTTTGTGCGCACACATCTTTCCTACTGATCATTGTCCATAATGAATGCATACAAAATGCACTTAACATTGGTCACACAATGTAGAAAGACTCTCTCCGCTTGGACTTTGCATTCATATTAGCCTTGTATTTTGTCATACTCCACAGACGACAGTGATACACTGTTATCAACTTTAATATTGAGTATATATCAACTAATATTGAGTATAATGTAAAATGGAAGTTTTCTATAGGAGTGCAGTCAGTGTGTGAACTGTGTGACTGTGAATACACTAAATGTATTTCAAATATTATTATACACAGGTCTACCCACCCACCCTATTAAATAGTGTGATGACTGCATTGCTAAGCTAGACATTGATCACTGGATATACAGGGGCTTAGCGTATCTCTCGGGTGGGCCTATAGAGTAGTCAATTCTCCTGATAGGTTTACGTTTAGGATCTGCTGGCTTAACATTCCACTTGGTTGCTTAGTGATGGACACTGAACAAGCATGTTTGTGTGCCTTTATTTCAGTGGAGGATTACGTATTAACAATGACAATGAGTGTAGTGAGAGAGCATAGAGGTAATGCTCAGTTAGTGCTTTATCAATCTGGGAACCCTTTCGGCTAAGAAAAAAATACCACCAGAGTCTTGAGGCCCACTAGCATTTACATTTAATTATAATATAATTTGTATCACACATACTATCATACTCATATTCGAATCATGTTTGTGTCCCACAAATAGCATATATTCACAACCAAGTCTAACCGTTATGCTAGACCTTGTACAAATTCAGATTCCTTTATTGTGTAAAACACAGGAATTTGCTCTGGCATTTACATACATTACAGTACAGTTTCTACAGCACATGTTCAGTACAGCACCACTCCAGAAAATTCTGTTCTTTTATGTAGAAACAGGAAACTCGGTTTGGCTCTTTTTAAATTCCTCCTGTTTGCCTCTGTGATTAAGAATAACACTACATTACAAATACAAACTAACAATAACACCACACATGTCTGGAGAGATTACTTCTATCTGCACTGCCAAATGCATGTGCCTGAATTCAATATGCTGTAACATCTTCCCAAATTATTTACAGTACATCCCTTAGACAACATTTACAAACGCTTGCAATGATTAAATTGCGTAATTAGCCTTTTTGTTCTGAGCAGTATCATCAGTGAAGCTGCCATTATTTCAGTGAAATCCGGATTGACCTCACATTTCAGTGGTGCTGAGTTATACTGTGTTATGTAAGCTTTGCAACATTGCAATAAGGTTCCTCACTGCCGAGGACATTGTTAGAAGAAACCTGTTCCTTGGCAGCATTTAATTATCATGATTAGGCTACAGACGTTAGACATTAGTATGCAGAGTATGCGCAAACACATGTGCGCAAATACATGCACACATGCACTCTCTCTCTCTCACACACACACACACACACACACACACACACACACACACACACACACACACACACACGCACGCACACACAAGCACAAACACACACACACACACACACACACACACACACACACACACACACACACACACACACACACACACACACACACACACACACACACACACACACACACTCTCTTCTTTTATTGTCGTTACGGACTGTATTCATTGGATTATATCACATTACCTTAAGGTGTAATTCAAGTATATTTGCTGTGCAGGTTAGTGTGTTGTCTCACATGAAATGCCATTGAATATTTCGAACTGATCTGATTTATGTAAACTCAGATCTGAAACTTAAGTCTGCTTCTTTGTTCTACTTCATTTTCTCATGCTTGATTAAATAACACATTTTATCATGTGCTTTATTCCAGGCTGTCCCGGTAAACGCCCGGCGGCTGCACCATAGCCACACTCCATCCGACCTCTTTCTCCTCCTGTGTCCCCCCTCCCCACCCTCTCCCTCTCAACCTGTGGCCTATTAATACCCCCGGAGTCTCAAAGAGCCTATCAAAGCCCTGCAGAGCTCTGATGTGAGGGCTGGCTCAACAGATGACGCTGAGCCTTTCAGTACACTTTTCCATCTCCTGGCTGTTCCCCCTCATGATGGTGGAAAGAGTGACGTTGAAGCTGGACCTGTTGCTTCCGAGGCATCAACACTTCTGCTTCAATCATCAGACAACAAACTGCCCTTGACTTCTCACTATGGCAAGAAGGACACTGGGTGGTTAGGTTGGATTGGATCTAGCCGTCGCTCATTCACTGACCTAAATAGGTTTACAATCCGGAGGAGGACAATGAACAGATTTGCATGCTGAATGGCTGGTACGACTGAAGGTAAGTCTGGCACGCTGATTCTGTCCATGTTGTACTTGTAATGAGTTAGAATCGTTGATGGTTATTCTCACGTGACATCACATGTGTTACACTTCTGTATATACTGTACTTGCACAACATAATGCCTCACAGAAACCCTCATGCCTCCATAATGTTTTGTGTCAGGGTTGAGTGCAACTGCAGCTAAAGGATGTATTAGCTGTGCTCATTTGTTACCGGTATTTGCTTTGTCTTCGCTGTCAAGTAAACCTGTTCAAGGAAGCAGACTTGAAAGACCATGTCTATAGAGCTGCGCAGTGACGTCACCGCCCCTGTTCCGGAAGTCTTTTCCCAATTCATTTTTCTCATAGACTTTTCGAAAATAATTTATATCAAGACGATTACGCCGCGGCCAAAGCCAACTCAGGTCGTGACAAATCATGACAACAAACACAATATCGTCATATAATATATAATTGGGAAGAAGTAGAAAACGGCATGATACAAGACTTTTTGTTTCGTTTTTCATCTTAGAAATTATTTTATTGTCCCAAAAGTTTGTGTGTGTCATCATGATTCGTCACGACTCGAGTTGGCTTTGTCCGTGGCGTAATCGTCTTGATATAAATTATTTTCGAAAAGTCTATGAGAAAAATGAATTGGGAAAAGACTTCCGGAACAGGGGCGGTGACGTCACTGCGCAGCTCTATAGTGCATTCAGACACGTGCCAATTGCTGACTGTACATCAGAGAAGTCAGCACAGTTCCAAAAATGATTTCATGAAATAAAATAAAATTAAAATGCAACATTTATTTTATTTCTATTTAAATAAATGCTGGTATGTTGCTTGCTTGTTGTTACATTGTAGAATATTACATGTTGTCCTAGCACTTTAATTCCTCTGCAACTTGCCTTGCTGTTGTTTGACTAATACACATGGCACATATTCCTTCCTAGCACTTTGTCACTCTGGATAGCAAGCCTAGCCGCCAAGTCCTAGGCTAAATTATAACTGTTTCTGCAAATCTGCAGGCGTTCCACCGATCCCAGTCATGAGATAAGCCCTGCTCCACGCTGGGCATCCTGCGCAGGATGACTGCTGTCTGCCCCTCTGCAAGTATCCCTGCTGGAGTAGGGACAGCAGGCTCCAGGGGCTCAGGGGCAGCAGCAGGCATGACCGGTTCACGGTCAGTTGCAGGAGTGGGAACTGTGGATTCTGTCCGGGGCTCACTCGGAGGCACGGCTGGGGGAACTGGTGGCCAGAGGTACAGCCGCTGGAGTCGCCAAGACAGTTCAGACATCAACACAGATGATGAGGGAGCATCAACCCGCCGACTCACTCCACTGGAGAGGCTAAACCTTGAAATGTGCCAGGACGAGAGGTGGGTTGAGCTACATCTGTGTTCCATAACCCCCCATCTTTTACTACAGAATTCAAACCTGTGTCTCCTGCATGAAAGACGACATTTTGCAAGTGCCTTCCCAAATTGGGCATGCTTACTTCAGGGGAGATATTGTTCTATGAGCTTTCGGGCAGCACGATTGTCCAGCAGTAGTTGTCCTATAACTTTAACTAGGGTGTGCATTTCTCCAAACCACTACAGATGTGCTAGTTATATTGTGATAACATGACTTATTCCTTAACAGCTTACTGTTATACAGTACATACAGTACAAGTATACGGTACATACATACGGTATACTTTTTTTTTTACTGTATACTTTTTTATTCTTTGCTGACAATAGTTCATCTTCAATCTGTGATCTCTTAGATCACAGATTGTCTCAGTGAATGTTTGCCCCAGAACAGGAACACTGGTGTTCCTGTGGCTAAGCCCTCTGTCTTTTATACATTGTCAACTACAATGGTGTGGTGCAAAAATAGTTAAAAGTGAATTTAGTTTAGATGCGGAATGTCCGCACAAAACATACTGCTCTTCTTTGTTTTTATTTAAACAACAATTAGCACAACAATGGCTAACAATTACGTTACAATTAAGAAAATGTCTAATTAGCTTTACACTAACATGGTATTTATTTTATGCCGTTGACAGGGTGGTCCGTGAGCTAACAGTGGGTAGAAGAATCGGCTTCTACAAGGTCCGAGGAGAGATCGGCTGTGGCAACTTCTCCCATGTCAAACTGGGCATTCATGCACTCACCAAAGGCAAGAAACGGCATGACATTACATTGATGAAATGCAATGCTTATTGTCAGGACAATGTTTGTAGTAGAAAATTATTTCTGTTTGTTTCTGTTTGTTCTCTTCTTCATTTCCGCAGATGGTAGAAGTATGTTTGAGTCTCTCGCAATTTGTCCTAAAATGCTTCTAATGTTTGGAATATGTAAAACATCCCAAGCCAATTTTTGTCTTTGATTGCATCCACTTTACCTGCCAACTTACATTCACAGTTGTCATTGTGCCTGACAAATTGAGTTCTGTGAATATACTACAAGTTGAGCAAGTGTACGACTGATAACCATTTCTTGGTTCGTACAACTCCAGTGGTGACCAGCAGCTTCTCCCTGGATATCCATCTGATCTGACCTCACTGTGTAAAAAAGGCTTTTGTATCCTTCTCAAATGGTACACATTTCCCTCTCAATGTCCGCCTGATTCTACAATCATTGTGTAAGGGACACTAGAGAAAAGGTGCCAATATGTGTGAGTTGGCAGGCCGATTATGCGCAGCTTTGAATATTTATAGCTCCCATTTGCTCGAAGCGAAGACTTGGAAGTTATCAAGAATCTCACAATGCACAAACTTACACACCCATAGTGCACTGAGATGCTTTGTCTGTTTTCTCCTGAATGTTTGCCTAATATAATGTGCCTAGAATAGTGATGCCAGGGATTTAAGTGGATACGGTACTGTGTCTGTGTCTAATTGAATAGTGGTCATTGGACAGGATAGAACACACATTCCTCCTAAAACAAATAAATAAATATTGTCAGAACCCCCCCTTCCCTGCATTAGTTTTCTCTCCTCTGACTGATTCACACATTAAAGTAATTTAATTTGAGTTTGACCGATGAGCTCTTTTCATCAATCGGCAGTGCGAACAATTACTGAACGTCCTGATATAGCAGTGAGTGTACTATTAGTCAGTGTAGGCCTGGGCCAGGGGGCTGATTCAGCCTCAAAGAGACAGATTGTCTACTGCCCTTGAACAGATGGATTGATTAGAGATCTCCGGTTTCCCTAGCGACGGCTAAAATTGCTGCATACTTCATCAAAGGGGGAGAGAGAACGATATAGAAAGAGACAGAGCTGGTGAGGTGAGGTGTGTGTGTGTGTGTGTGTGTGTGTGTGTGTGTGTGTGTGTGTGTGTGTGTGTGTGTGTGTGTGTGTGTGTGTGTGTGTGTGTGTGTGTGTGTGTGTGCGTGTGCCGTGTGCGTGTGGGTGTGCGTGTGCGTGTGCATGTGTCCAACTATCTTTGTATGTATCTTTGTTTCTATGTATGAGCTTACGTTCATGGACAGATCGTCTTCGTGTGTACTGTAGATGCAGATCTACGGTCCTTATGTGCGCATGTGTGTTGTCTCGCTTGGCCTTCCATAAACAATATGAGCTCTGATGCAATTTCAATGCTGCCACTGAAAGCTGTCTGCAGCTGAAAGGGAGCCTAATGCCCACGTTAATAATGCATGCAAGAGCACAATTAGATATCTCAACCCCCTTTTACCTCTCAAGATCTTTTCTGCTTTAGTCTTCTGTAGCCTTCATATAAGCATTTTGAAACCAGTCTCATTGAAGTTGACATTCATAAGGTGTTTTGATCTACAAAGACTGCGAAGCGTCTCGCTACCCGTCCTTTAAGCTTTAAAGCGGTCACATCAAGGTCAGGCCTGCATTTTAAAGTGGGTGGGTTCACATTAATTCCAGGTGCCAAGCAACCCTTTTGTGTCCCGTCTTTCTTGATTCTTAATTTACCCACAATTTATTGTGCTCGCCCTTGAAATGGTTACATTTTAACAGCTTTACGAGAAAGCAATGTTCCAATTGAAATGCGAACAATACTGAGAATGGACCCTTTCACAGAACATAATCAAGAAAATTAGTTTCCGAGGACAGCTTATCCTCAATCAAATTATATAGACTGCAGTGTCAGGCCTGGTCGCCTCAGGGACAATGATGTGTTTACTCCAGAGAACTGGAGGAAGAAATTATTTTGAAGTGCTGAATAAATGAAAATGCTGCATGTCTCATGTCCTCAGGCCTGTTAAAGTTTTATAATGAAATATCTGCAGCAAATAAAACAAACAAACAAATGAAATCAAACAGACTAAAGTATACATACAATTTGAATATATTAATAATAGCTACTAAACGCTGGTAATCCTATTGCTAGACACATTTTTCTAAATTGTTATCGTATTTTAAGACAACAAAAAATCAAACAAACAAAAACCATTTGAGCTTGCAGATCACAGACCAGACATTTTCTAATTATTCTTAAGTTATTATTTTTTTATTTTCTAAAAACATAAACATAAATATGTGATCAAACGAGCTCAAAAAGCGTTGTGGTGCAAGCCAAGGCATTGAAATCTTCTACATTTTCAATGTTCAGTGCGGTCTGAAAAAAAGGGTTTCAGGCTACACTGTGTAACATTTCATGTCCCATCCAGATCCGGAAATCAAACCCTGGTACTAAACTAATATCTCATGCTCAGGTATAGTACCACCTGTAGAGCAATGATTGTATTAAAAATGCTTCTCCATACAGATCAGTAAAAATATCATTTATTCACAAACAAAAGGCAGTAGTCCTATAGCTTCGAGTGGGTACATTTTGCATATCCTTGACTCTGAAATCAACTGCATGACTCAGTCCAATGATAATCGGATGTTGCGGGGTGTCCATGGCCGCTGACCTTGGTGTCCTCTCTCTGTCTGTGTCTCCAGACAAAGTGGCCATAAAGATCCTGGACAAGACCAAGCTGGACCAGAAGACCCAGAGACTGCTGTCCAGAGAGATCTCCAGCATGGAGACACTGCACCATCCCAACATTATACGCCTCTATGAGGTTAGACCCGTGCGCATGCACACACACACACACACACACACACACACACACACACACACACACACACACACACACACACACACACACACACACACACACACACACACACACACACACACACACACACACACACACACACACACACACACACACACACACACACACACACAGGCCCAAATTCTGCTGATGTTGTGGATGTGTGAAGTTTATGTGTTGTCAGGGTTTTCATAATGACTATGTATCAGGTTGATTCTGATGTTGCTCATTAAACGTGTTCCCTTGCTTCCTTCCCAGGTGGTGGAAACGCTGTCACGTTTACACCTGGTAATGGAATATGCAGCCGGTGGTGAGCTCTACACCAAGATCACTACAGAGGGGAAACTCTCCGACATTGACTGCAAGATCGTCTTCTCTCAGATTCTCTCTGCTGTCAAGCACATGGTCAGCTGCTGCGCCTGGTTTTTGTTCCATATACTGTATATACTGTACTATACTATCTATGAATATATATTATATTTTATCCTCCAGAATGTAATGTGGTCAAATGTGCACTAACCGGAATTAACATCTGAATAGAAACACAAAACACAACCAGATGAAGGGTCCAGCCTTTCGCTCAAAACCCCTGTGAATGCTAGTCTAAATAAATAAGGCAATATATCTGTGCCCTCCAGGCATACAGATGTTTAGTTTGTGTGTTTAGTTGTCTGTTGTACTAGTACAATTAATATCATTTTCTCTACCTCCACCTGTATGATCATATTCTACACTTCCCCTGGGCTCTAAGCTGCTTGCATAGGTGTTAGATGTACAGATATAAGCTGCTTCCGTACATTTAGTCTGCTTCTAATCTGCTTCCATTATAGGTCCTAGATGCACAGAATGAAATCTGTTTCATGCCAGTTGTCTGACTGAAATCAAGCAAAGATTGTCTATAAGTATACCATTCTCCCCATAGCCAGTTCTGCCCCTTTAAGTCAGCAGCTTATTTAGTCATCCTTCTCTTCTATTTGCCACAGCTAATCTCATTCACACCCATATTTCCCACAGTTCAATTCAGGCGCGCTTCTTAACAGCCCCAGTTCACTTGTATGCATCCTACATGCTGAGCTGAGCCGTCAGTTGCTCTCCAGCTCTGGTGAACTTTGCCCCCCTCCTCCCCGGCCTCCTCCCTGTAGTTCTCAGCTGCAGCATCTCGGGTTGTACTGTTGTACTCTATGTTATATTTCTGGATTTGATTATTGTATTGTATCATGGCTCATGGTTATTGTAACCTGGCTCTGCTTGTGGGGGTTGTTCATATCAGAGCTGTATCTCACAGGAATCTGAGCTGATTTCTCATTTGATTCCTGTGTGACACAGCACAGGAATCAAATGAGAAATCAGACCTATGTTTCGGTACATAGATCTGATATCACATGAGCAGAGCCAACCGCCATACTAACATGCAAATGCTTTGCAATAAAAGGTCTTTGGTCAAATCTATGCTGAAGTGTCAATGATTTGATGTTTATTATATTGCTCTTTCCCCAGCATGACAACAACATCATCCACCGTGACCTGAAGGCAGAGAACGTCTTCTACACCTGTAGCACCTGCGTTAAGGTGGGAGACTTTGGCTTCAGCACACTCAGTAACCGCGATGAGACGCTCAATACGTTCTGTGGCTCCCCGCCCTACGCTGCCCCGGAGCTCTTCCGCGATGAGCATTACCTGGGTGTCTTTGTGGACATCTGGGCCCTGGGGGTGATGCTGTTCTTCATGGTGACCGGCACCATGCCCTTCCGGGCAGACACTGTGGCCAAGCTGAAGCGATGCATCCTGGATGGGGCCTTCTTTCTGCCCTCCTGGGTGCCAGAGCCGTGCCAGCGGCTGATAAGGGGCATCCTCCAGCCACAGCCGTCGGACCGGTGCAGCGTGGAGCAGATGATGGGCTGCGACTGGCTGCTTCCCGTTGAATTTCCCAAAGCCATGGAGCCCTTTAAGCTGGACCCTTCCTACCTGGCGGAGAGCCCTCTGTCTGAGTTGGAGGAGGATGAAGTGGAGGTTAACTCGGCGTTGCAGATGCTGGGCATCACGTCAGAACACATCCTCAACAACCAAGGCAAAGACTGTCGGAGCTCAATCACCGGAGTGTACAGGATCCTGATGCACCGCGCTCACAAGAGAAGGGCCGTGGAGAGCATGCCCGTGGTCACGCATGTGGTAGGGACAACTGTGACCACTAAAAAGGAACGTCTAAAGGTATACCGCAGTTTGCGTCACACCTCGAAGCTCTGCGTCATTCTGTGACAAATATCTAAAGCTGCTGGCCTCTTTAGAGGAAAATACTCAGCCCAAATGGTGTTGTGTGGAAAGACCCATTTAATTTCATTAATGACTAAATGCTTTTAAATCTTGTGTGGTACAGTATGTGCAGTGTACAAGGTATTTCACAATTAAATGAAAGCAGTCTCTGTGAGAATGCTGCTGCCCACAGTTAACTGTAGAATTGTCTCTGCGTTTGACATGGATATGCACTTGCAATCCTTTTGATAGTTATCAAGTGTAAACATTGAGCTGTTGTGTCAATTAGATGGCTCAGGCAAAGCATGTAACCCATAACTTGTGTTATACTCTTAACTCCAAGATATCCTAAGAGGCAACAATGTAGCTTTTTAAAAGCATTACAAGTCGAAGGAGTGGATATAACTGGAGGTGTGGCAAGAGAAACATAAAGTCAAGGCATGGCCTGAACTGTCCTTAATATGTCTAATTGCACTTTTCTGGGCTGCCTTAGTTTTCATTTCTATTGCATTCTAATGTAAAGTACACTGAAGTCATCTCATGCTGAATGCATGTCATGATATGTATAGATTTGCCACAGAGGTCTTATATCATCTTATATCACACGTCTCTATGAGATATTCCTTAGTTAGACTGGTTGACCCTGTCCGACTTGCATCCGTTCCTTTCTGTGGCTGAAAAAGCCAAGACTATAAACACCAGCCACCAAAGTTACGTGTTGTGGATTCAGGAGTATAGGTGTGGTTTTGTTATGAGCACTTAGCTCATACGACTCAGGAGATACTGTACTTGGTCTTATATTGTCATTTTATGCCAAATTCATGTTTGTGTGAAATACAAATTAAAATAAAGTCAAATGGAATTTACGTGTGTGTGTGTGTGTGAGAGAGAGAGAGAGAGAGAGAGAGAGAGAGAGAGAGAGAGAGAGAGAGAGAGAGAGAGAGAGAGAGAGAGAGAGAGAGAGAGAGAGAGAGAGAGAGAGAGAGAGAGAGAGAACTGTACTGTTCTCCACTCTGTTCCACTTTACTCTGTGCTGCACTCTACTGGACTTTTGGATTTTTTCGTGCTAAGATGAGTACAGTTTATGAAGTGTACTCATCTTTATTTAATTAATAAGAGGTTTTAAATGGAATGCCTTGGGAAAAGAACACATTCTGATAGAGGAGGAAAATGCCTCCCATAAGATATTATTATGTATCATAATCAGTGTTGGCGAAGTTGGTTACTAAAAAAATAAGGAGTAGCATACTTTACTCATTGCTAAATTCCAAAAGTAACTACTTTACTTTACTTTATAAAACATAAGAAATAAAGCATAATTCAGTCGCATTAAATTATTTTCCAAAGAGAAAATATTTTATTAATGACAGGGGCCAATAGCAGACTGCAATATCATTAAAATCACAGAAAATATTCAATGTAATGATATGGATATCATACTGATGCCCATACACAGCCAGACCCTACTGTATGTAACGCTACGTTGGCCAATCATCATCATCACCATCATCAGACATTATGCCCTGTGGAAGACACTATTTTCATGTGTGTTTGACTCTGGGACTGCAGTTAGTGCACCCTATCGGTTTAACTTTACATGATATGGCATAGCCATTAATGTGGGTAACTAGTACTAACTCACCCAATGAAAACACTGTGTTTGGGGATCCGTCAGGCCCTGCAAGCATGGCTGAGGGAAGTAGGGGTGCTGGGGGGGCTTGAGCACCCCCTTTTTTCAGACACAGCCCCCCTTGGACAGGAGGAGGAAAATACTAGTTATTTTAATCAAAACAGATTCCTGTTAATAGGCCTTATACATATGCTCTATTGTTGTATCAGAGGCTAAGGTACCTGTGTCAGTTAGCTCATGCATGTGGAGAGGGAAGGTAAGCCACTTTTCCGTGTGTAAATGCATGCACAATGCGCATTTACGCACATTTTGCGTCTGTGCGCATCTTGCAGCACCCCATAGTGAACGTCCAGCACCCCCTACTGTCAATATCTTCCCGCGGCCATGCCTGCAAGGCCTGCACTGTAGGCCATGCACTTGACTGGGACAGATTTTTTTTTTATAATATTTATTTTCTAGTGCTGGGGCGATATGGGTACCTCACAATACGACAATACGACATTAGGCCCTCGATTAGGCCCTCTATAACAAATATCATGATGTATATAGCCTATATTGTATATGAATGAATGAGTTTATTTTCGTGTCTGGCTGCCTTTCGCAGCCCATCCCACACGAGATTATTCAGACACAGTATATTGTGATAAGCGATATATCAATAGGCTACATTGCAATTCATCATATCACAATATCTTCAATTGCGAAAAATAAATATATAAATAAAAGGCCAAAATAGAAATTACTACATTAATTTCTGTTTTACTGCTCGCCTTTTGTCTATTTGATTCTGATACCTGGCTTCTTTCCTTCTTATAGGCAACTATAGCTCTGGTCCAGAGCTCCACTGCTTCTGAGTCTGACTTGCATTGGAAGTCAGACTCAGAAGCAGTGGAGCTCTGGACCAGAGCTAAGGCAGCTATAAGAAGAAAGCCTATATTTCTACTTTTCAAACCGATCATAATTCGTAACTCACATTTTGTGTCATTTCGAACCCAGTGAAATCTAATCAGCTCCCCATTTAAACAGTGCCATGGTCATTTTAACCTTTTGTCAACCCAACTATAGCTACACACACAAAGGCACTGGGGACAGGGGGGAAGTCAGCGCACTATTACTATGGAAGATTATCCAAAAAGATGTAAAAAAAAAGAAAAAGAAAAAAGAAAAGAAAATGGATATACCTATATAAATAAATCCCTAATCAGACACACAGAAGAAGAAAAATATAGCTATTTGTGCCTGATAATTATTTGCAAGGGAAAAAGAAAATACCCTATGCAGCGTGCATGCAGAGCAAAGAGTGGTAGCAGGCAGCATGCCGAAGCATGAAGATAGACAACAAAGTTGGACTATTGTTTGTTTACAAGACTACTCTCTGCTTTATGCCATGAGGATATTACAATTATTCCAAGAAGCGTTCCTATAGCATCTAAAGTCATCGAGTATGTGTTGCCTTTTCGTTTGGAGCTGTACTTTTCTGACGGAATTGCTTTTAATGGCTGCATGTGGATATCACAACGTCAGGTAGGTGATTAATCAAAATGCGAATGAAACATGCTTGACAACAAGAGCAGATTTGAGACCCTCCGTCTCTATTTCACTTCTAACAAGAGAGTGTGGTGGTCCATGTACGCAGCACGGGCACACCACTCTAGTCTTTCCTCTCTCTCTCTCCTATATTGCTATGTGCCCCCTTTTTATTTTGCTGTTATTATAGCCAATGTTTTTCTCTCGGACAGCCTGGAAGCTCTGCTTATATTCTCTGCGGAGCTACAACGGTGCTTTTTTTTAAAGGTAGGGGAAGTGATTTCACTTTTGTCAGATATCACCCTCCAATTTTTTTTTCTGTTAAAATGCTCTATTATAAGGTGTGCAGATCATATTATGGAGTTTCCCCCTCCCCCACGTTAGCAGAGGAGCTAATAAAAGTTCCCCAGGTGGAGGGTGAATTCTCCTCCAATCAGGATCGAGCAGCAGGTTCACATAGTGTAGCTACTCTTCGGCGCCCCTAGTGCACCAGGCTGGTACTACACAATGAATTTCAAATCACTTACCCTACCTTTAAACTGAGTTTTTTCCCTCTTCAGTTGTCTCTGGGTAAACTTCTCCATGATGAGGCCGCAGAATCCTCTTTGCATCCCCTCGCTGCTGAATTGAATGGGAGCAATATTGAGATTGACAGCTTCTTTAGTCAATCAGATTTTAAGTTTGTCCTGATGGGCGTTTACTTTCTTGTACCAGAGCCTGCTAGCTGCCATGAGCATAGCCCTGCATGGCTATTATTCTTTTTCAGAATAATTGCCATGCATTAGCCCCATAGACTTGTTGTCCTGAAGCTTGGTCCGAACCAGGCTATGTTGTAGCATATCCTAGTGCTTGGGAACAATGAGGACTGTGGTTTCTGTCTCAAAGTTACTGTACGTTTGTACAGATGTAGAGGACTATTGGTTGAATTATCTCGCTAAATTAACATATTTAACTCACAGAAAATGGCCGGAGGAGAGGAAACAGACATGGTGGTGGGTTTACAGGCAAGCAAGGACTTCTTTGAGAAGGAATTAATCTCTTTTGGAGCAGTCAGAGCAGACACTGGCAACCACGCTAAGTAATTTTTACAGTATGCAATGGACCCAGTGATGGTGGTCAGTCATTGGTTGATAGCATATACTCTAAGGTTGTTAGCCTCCATCTGGTTGTTGTTCTTGTTGTCAGATGGGCTGATTCTCGGTGCGTTGCACGTGCATGTGAGTGTGTGTATACATGTCTGTGCGACAGTGCTTGAGAGAAAAAGTAGGGGAATGATTTCTTGTGCCACCATTGAAGCCACGAAAAATAACCGATCTACAAGCGATCTACAAGTGTGTGTTAACTCTAGCTCTGGTCCAGAGCTCCACTGCTTCTATGTGTCTGCCTTGCATTACAAGTGTAGTATTGCGTGGAAGCGGGGATTGAACCTGGAACTCCCACTCACCACTCCAACACACAACCAATCGCACCAATAAGGCTGAGCCCGATTGACAGGGCTGTTCTGGCTGGCACACAGTCTGGGCATACTAGACTCTAGTGCGCCCAGAGCTGTTCCTCTAGTGACTAGACACTAGAGGATGGACAAGGGACTTCTGATGCTCTAAAGTCCGGCTCTTTGAAATACTTCCGAGGCTTTGGGCGGTTCCGAGAGGAGACGCACAGCAGAGCCAAAGTGGGACAGAGTTACGACACTCCCGTCCAAAAGTGTATTGAGCTACTGCTCCACATAGACTTCTATTGAACTGAGACAACTAGGCAGAAATGCATTCAACTCAGGCAACAGCCCAGCTTTAATGATCTTAAATCCCTTGATTTTAGATTGTTTTGTAGCTATAGTACACCCTATTTAGTTGTTACTGTACAGTAGCCTACTTTAAAACAGTTGCCATGTTTCACACATGCCTAAAATAGCTCTTATTTGCACCGCCCTTGTTGAAAACAAATTGTATTTCCAACACCAGTTGTACCTAGGCAAACTAAGGGGCATTTAGTTATACACCAGTTTGCCGTTAATTGCTGCTAATTGCTGCTGAAGTTGCTGTTCTTTTAGTTGTATGCCTGTGTTATTTTTGAATGTGCTTTGTTTTTAGACAGTCCGTCACTGTTATATTGTAATACCTAGCTGGTGTGAGAATAGGTAAAAAAAAAGCAATTAAAACAATTATGATGATTTTATTTTAGGCAAGAAGAGACCTTGCCTATAGCTTAATTAAAACTGGCGTTACTGGAATTACAGATGTACACACAAAGATGTGTTGCATTTACAGATAGATTTGGCAAATATGGAGACAAATGTCAACTTTTTATTGAATGCAGATGTCATGACTTTAATGGCAGAGACATCTGATCATGTGCAAGTAACTGTGTAAAAATGGAGCCATATGTCACAAGTGACTTTCAATTGAATTTTGGAAAAAGTTAAATTGTATAAAGTGCGACACATATCTGGGCTTTTATCTTGATGAGCATATGGCATTTCATAAAAGGAACAACTGTATTGCACTTTGACAGTATCAGCAAATAGAGCACTAGGGGGCGTCATAGCTAAAACATAAAATCTGAGAGATAGTACAGTAGTAGGCCTGCATGCTACTACAGTGCATGTTTGCTTGAATATAAAAAAGCTGATTCAATCAGATGAATTTGACTTCAGTGCATATCGGCTCACGATATAGCTATTACTTTTAATATCTTTATCACTATGATGACTTGAGTGTAGTTTAATCCGACTGTCCGCCCACCCTTCGGTAGCCCTGAAAACCCTCAATTGATGGAAATTACAGAGCAGGGCTCACTCATTTCCGAGCGCACTGTCACCTTTTTTTACCCTCGACCAGTTTGCACATCTGATATTCTCACTACACTGAACCTAACACAGCAGTCGTCATATAATTAATTGCTGTATCAAAGTTTCTTCTTTTCCACTCTGGTCACATACCGTTGAGTTGAGTTCACGCATACCATACAACGTACATGGTGCAAGTGTCACACAAGTATAGTAAGTATAACATAAATGTGATACTTGATACTTACTATACTGCACTATGTCCAAAATATGCCTGCCAGGTTAGGATAGGTAGGGTTACGGTAGGTGAGGTGAGGACACATGTTGACAATGCATAATGTTAAAACTCCTGGCATGACCATCCATCACTCAATCATGTTTATCTGTTCTGTTTCTCAATTATGATTTATTTGAGGCATTTAGCATGTGATTATTACGTCAAAACACCTCTATGGCTGGGCAATGAGGAATGTTGATTATTAAATTCACCCTGAATGGAAAGCAAACCCTGCGTTGATATCAGAGCACCTTTAGAATTCTCCAGAGAGGTTTGTTTTGATATTAAAAATAAGAAATTGGGCATACAAAAGAGAGAGTGTAATCATTTTGTAGAAAGGGGTGAGTCAACATAGCAAAATGTTTAGTTGCAGCCAAAGAGGTAGTATTGGTCGAATGTCGAGTCAAGTTGAAGTGACATTCGTCCAGAAGTACTAATGCTACCTCTCTGGCAGCAACTTCAGACCAAAATATATGTTACAGGCTAACTTTATAAGCTATAGCTTTTTCTCTGTCTAAAATATTGTGCCTGTCCTACTTTTATCTCTGTTCGCTCACCAGGAACTACCATACTTTTGGTAGTTTTGTTTTGGCCACTGTTTCTGGACGGGTCAAACCCCTTTGTACCGATGCAGCATACCAATGCCAATCAGCGTAGAGTGAGGTTCTAAATGGCCCATGGCTAACATCATCATCTGAACTGTATTGCGTGAGATCATTTGACTACCGTCTTTGATTGATTAAATAGGCCTACTTTATTTGAAGAAATGTAATGAGTACATGGTACAGTCAATAATCATAACATGAAATCTAACAAAAATCAAATCATCATAAAAGATCATTGTATTTACCCCCAGTACCATTTATTCAAACCGTGAAACACCTGGTATCCTTTGTGCCTTTTCAAATGCTGACATGTTCTACAGACTTGATCACTGGTGAAGTAGCACTTATGCACCTTGTACCTCTCTCTCCACTTAAAGTACTGCATGTATTCTGTGTCATTGCTGTCCAAGTAGAGCAGTCTCTCTGCCAACTCCTTGGGGCTGGTGAAGTCATCCACGTGAATGAAAGAGTCTCCTGGAAACAAAGTTATTATAATTAAAGGAATGTTTCACTTAAAAAAAGGAATATTTCACTTTAAAAAAGAATCGTTTGGTAATTTTTTCATCTGCTCATGTGAACACCCCAGACAGTTTTCATGTTACTTAATTCAATATAACTTGAAACTACATTTTAACCGTGATAGCTTAACTCCAAAACATATTTTTTCCTGGTGACTGATATTGTCCTCCTAATAAGTGAGGCAGGCATGCTTTTTCATTTATTGTTTTATTCTATTTTTTAAAATACAGTCTTACATTTTCTTGCTCAACGGTGTGCAGCAGAGGCTGCTATATTTTCCCAAACAATATTTTAAAAATCAATTAAAGGTAGGGTAAGTGATTTGAAATTCATGGTGCACTATGGCCTCCCAAGAGTAGCTACACTATGTGAACCTCCTGCTCGATCCTGATTGGAGGAGAATTCACCCACCACCTGGGGAACTTTTATTAGCTCCTCTGCTAACGTGGGGGAGGGGGAAACTCCATATATGGTTTCCACACCTTATAATAGAGCATTTTAACAGAAAAAAATATTTTTTGGGTGATATCTGACAAAAGTGAAATCACTTCCCCTACCTTTAAAACAGTAAATGAAAATTGATGCGACATATACGTCGTCACATATTAGGAGGACAATATCAAAATGGAGTTTTAAATTATAGTTGCTTTCTATAGGAAGGGCAGCTAAAATAAAAAATCTAAATACTGAATCAAATAACTATAAACTGTCTGGGGCGTTCACATAAGAGTGAAATATTCCTTTTACGAAACAACATGGACAATAACAAAATAAATAAACTATAATACAACCCCAATTCCAATGAAGTTGGGATGTTGTGTAAAAATGTAAATAAAAACAGAATACAGTGATTTACAAATCCTCTTCAACCTATAATCTATTGGATACACTATAACGACAAGATGTATAATGTTGAAATTGATAAACTTCTTTTTTTAAATATGAACTAATTTTGAATTTGGTCCCTGCAACATGTTCCAATAAAGTTGGGAGGGGGGTATGGTTACCACGTACCACTGTGTGGTACACCTTTCTTTCACACCTTTCTTTCTTACAACAATAATTAAGCATTTGGGAACTAAGGACAAAGTGTTGAAGCTTTGCAGGTGGAATTCTTTCACTTTCTTGTTTGATGTATGACTTTGGTTGTCAAACATTCCGGGATCGCTAATGTTGTAATTTGAGCTTCATAATGCGCCACACGGCACATTGTTCACAAAGTGACAATCCTGTTGTACCAAATCATGAGACTAATCTGTTTACAATTAACCTGTTCACCAAACGGGTGTTACTTGGGCATCTAGCAACTTTTCCAGTCTTTTGTTTCCCCCTGTGTGAACTCTTTTGAAACGTGTTGCAGCCCTCAAATTCAAAATGAGCAAATATTTGCCCCAAAAAATGAAGTTTGAAGATTGAACAATAATATATTGTCTTTGTAGTGTACTAAATTGAATATAGGTTGAAGAGGACTTGTAAATAATTGCATTCTGTTTTTATTTACATTTTTCACAACGTCACAACTTCAGTGGATTTGGCGTTGTAAAACAATGTTTCCAAATTTACCTAAAACAAACTGAAACAAGCTTGTTTTTTTGTCAATGTATGAGGAGTGATGGACTCCATATAGGGGCTCAGAGTATATTATCACAAGGCATGACAGGCATGTTACGAGGCAGACAGACTGGCATGTTTTGCCGGTTTTCATAATAATCTGCGACCTATGGTTGCAACAGAAAACCAACAAACTATCCAAATTCGCTCTGACTGAATAAAAATAAAATGAATGGCAAAAAAAACTAAAATGAGAGAAATCCCAATAAACTTGCCTGGAACATGGTCCTCATAGTTTGTTCTGGATGGGCCCAGAACCACAGGCACAGTCCCCAATCTCATAGGATCATACAGCTTATCGGACATGTAGTCTCTGTCAATGGAGTTTTCCCAGGACAGGTAGAACTTGCAGCTAGGCATCAACTTTAAATAATTATCATAGTTCACGTAGCGATTGAAGGCTCTCCCATAACCTGCTATGTTAATGTGTTGTTTCATCTGTTCGTAGACCTGGACTCTTTTTAACTGTGGGCTCCAGTTGCTCACGATCCAACACACCAGCTTGTCCTTCTGTGGCAGCTTGAAGGGCACGTCCTGTATGGGACAAAATGAAAATTGTATGGTCAACTGAAAATGACATTTTTGTCAACCATTTAACCCTCAGCACCACTTTTGGGGTGGAGTTTCGAAAATCTGCAAGGTTGAAGTGCCTCAAACTGAGATGTAAACATATATCACATATCAAAACATATCATATAACAATGATTCATTTTATTAGATGTTAGGTATAAACAATCACAAACATTGCGAATGTTGCGATATTTTTCCTAAACATTTAGCACTAATCCCGTCTATCTGGATTTATCATGCCCAAAATCTAAAACATCTAAAACTACTGTATGCATGCAGGAACACAGGCCAAGGTTGGGCCAAGGACACCCTTCAGTAGTCCTGACAGACCTAAACTATGCAGATGACATCAGCCTGCTCTCCAAAAACATGGAGCAAGCGCAAAGCGTTACAAACAAGAATCTGTATGCTAGGATATTCGGGGTGAGCGAGAAAATAGCAGCCAGGAGAAAGTGACTAGCAGGACACTGACAAAGACATCAAGAGCTGCCAGCCAGCATACTGGTGTTGTGGGAACCAACACATGGGCACTGGTCACGAGGACATCCCAATGTGGATGTGCTCAAGAAAGATGCAGGAGCACAGAACACCAGCAATTTGGCTGGAAGTATGGAGGACCGGGATGACTGGCAACGATGATGGAAGGCTCATCAGAGGATGACCTAGAGAGAGTTGGTCATCAAGTGCATAAACCGTATGATGTACAAATAGGAGAAATGTGTTTAGCCTCTTGCCGTAAATGTTAGGTTGTGTGCAAATGTTTTAAAGAACTTGAAACAGTACTCTGCAATACATTGAGCCCTATTTTGCATGTCTTAAGACATGCAAAATAGGGAACAGTTGGGCGCAGTTGTGCATTTGCACTCATTTCGGGAACCAAAGAAAAGCAGTAAAGTTTCCGACACAGGATTAATAAACTTTGAAACACACTTTGAAAAAGTGCAGACTCTACATTAAAGTAGAATTCCTGACACCTCTCACATGGGGAGAGTGTGTGAGCACCTTATATTTTGTATTTGTACATGTACTGTATGCCAATCTGCCAATGTCAGTGCCAATCTGGGTGAATACCCACTGGCATATATTTGGGAAAACACCGCTGTGAGGTAACAGTATGTCTTGAGTGACTAGTTGTTGGCTAATTCTGAAATGGTGTCTCGTACACAGAGGTGAGATCACTTAAATTGTAGAGAGAATCTAGCAAGGGTTTATGCCATAGTATTAACCTCGCGTCACCAGGCTTTTCAAAAACAGCCTGTATTCCTAAATCGATGCGCAATCCCTTGCGGTAAGTGGATGATATCTTTTGTCATGTATTTGTAGTCATCAGTCATCCCTCACCAAAATAATTTGTCTGCGATCGCCCTGCAATCTTTAGGGCCTACCCCAGAAAATACACCATTTTGCAGATAAGAAAATGCATACAAATGTGAGCGACTGACTGTATAGTATAAACTATAATGTTATTAGGATTGCATGCTGCAGGGAAAGTATTATTCTTATGGTTTAGAGGGGCTTCTGGTGGCGCTAGGTTAAATCCCCCAAACCCTCTAGATGCATTGAAAAATATTTTATAGCACGAAGACGAGATTTTTAAAACTATATATTTTTGGAAAACTTGTATAGCCTAACGAATCAGAAAATGTTTGACGCCAGCAGCAATATCTATGACCCAGTACAACCTTTTTGCATGCCATAATTTTTGGTGGGGTAGTCATGCCATTTAGGGGGCATTGCCCCCTAAATGGAATATCTGGCCCTGTTGCCCCCTAAGTGGAAGATCTGGCCCTGTTTGAGGGTTTCACATGATAACTACAAACCAGTGACTACAACATGAACTAACATCTGATCCTGATTCCTGGCCGAATCATAGATCGAAAAAGGAATCCTGCCCAGGATAGGTTAGAGCTACAGTATACCTCAGGCGCCACTGGGGTGAGGTACCCGTAGGGCACCGGGATGTGAGAGTCCAGACGATAGCTGCTGGTCAAATTGAACAGGTCGTTGAGTGCAGGGATGTTGGGCGAGTTGGCGGGCGACTCCCAGTTGAACCAGATCCACTTCTGGAACCAGGGCCGTGGTTGTGGTGGCATGTTGTCCAGCCCCCCATGGATGTCTCTGTGGTGGAACATCACGGCGTGCGCTTTGTGGTATTCGCTCCGGTCGTCCGTAAACTGACATCCCACCATGTCGAACTCGCTGCAACTGAGGCGAGAACATGACCGGACTCTTAAAGGGATATTTCACTTTCAACACAGCTTTTTTTTTTTCATCACACAAGCAATCAGGCTTAATTTTAGCTGAACCCAACATCACCATTGAGTCATTGAAAACACAATCACTTTTTTTTTTCTGGGTACTGACACGTCTTGCATAGCCAGACAACTATTTCACAATCTCGGAATGCTATATTGTCTGGACTAGTGAAACTACACCTCAAAAATAGCATGATGCAGTACAGGAAGCCTTTGAAAGGAAGAAACTGCAATACTCGGATCTCGCAGCAGAGGCAGAGCAGCGGGGCTGGAGAGTCAATGTCTGCCCAGCAGAAGTTGGATGTCGGGGCTTTGTAGCCCCGACATTGGGTCTGATGAAGGACCTGGAAATCGGCGGTTCCAAACCAAGCACCTGCTTCGACCGTCAAGCGATAATTCTTTTTTGAAAATGAAACGCATCAAGGAAAATGAAAATATGAATTTGCATCCAACTGTTTCCAGTGTCCCATGATGAGCATTTGCATAAAATATGCGCATATACTGTTCCTCTTCCTCTTACTTTTGCTTCTATGACCAATGTTGACAGAATTTGCCAGTGAAATATTCCATCAAAACAATGTAGAGACACCTACACCTTTAAGTAAATGTGAAATTTTTCACTCTTTTTACTTTTGCAAAAAGTACAAAAGCATTGGTATTAAAATGTATTGAAGTGCAAATAACAAAAAATTGTTTTAATACTTAATATCATATTGCATGTCCCGCTTTCTAATGGTTTGAGCCTTCATCACTAAAACACACACACAAAAATAAAAAAAAACATTGAATTTCAATTTAAGATTAATTAGGTAGAATATCCAATTTCACAATGTTTTCAAATTTATCACGTTGAAAAATATCTTAAAATGTACATTGGGCTGCAGTGGCTAATGTAGATTATGTTTTTGTAATAGTCAACATCCACCACAAAACTGCTGAGGGACTTGGGAGTCAAGGGCAAGAACCTGCGGGCAGCCATCAAGGCGGCATCGGAGGCCGCAGAAAGAAGCAGCCAGTGGCTCTGGATGAAGAGGAGCGACCCCTGCTGGGCCGCCAAGTAGCCGGACAGAAGGTATGCGGTCAGGTTAGGCCTGACTCAGGGAACAGGACGCCCCTGCCATGCATAGTCCCCTGAGATGTTCGCCACTTGTCAACAAGGTGACTCTCATGACTAATTGGATTTGGGACGCAAGCTGAGGTCTGATCCCCCTACAGCTGGCCGCCTCTGGGGAGGGTGTATAGTGTAAAGGGCCGAAACACCCCATGACCCAGAGGAGCACTACTGATGATGCGTACCCGTAAATTCTCCTGACAATCTCCATCAAGTCTACAGTCCACCAACAGTATTTTGTATGTGCTAGCACAAGAAATCTACACCTCATCTTGTGTTTTCTGGAATCTGACTATCTGGACCCGTCCAGTGACTGCTGAGAAAGTTCAGCTGACGACAGGGGAAAGTCCTTGTGACAGCATGGAGAGACAGCTGGCAGGAGGGAATAGACCCTACCGGGACAGTCTTGGGTTAGCTGCCCATGACTGTAGTCTCTCATGCCTTGCAGCACGTTAGAGACACCCCTCATTAGCTACGAAGAAGCAAACAAAGAGAATACCCCCAGAGTCTGCGAGAGCGGGGGCGGAAGATGACTCGTCGGCTGATAAAATGGTAACGACTGGACCGGAAACGACTACGAGTAAAGACAGCACAGCGCAAGAGAACACCACAGCAAGCCTTGCCACAGCAACGGACCACCAGCTGCAGATATGTAGCTGCGGGTGGAAGAAGGTAACTTCTTTTCGGGGCCTGAGGGTTCACCAGGGAAGGAAAAGGTGCTTGACGGAAGAAAGACAGGGGCCTCGCATTGACTACTTCCTGCGGAAGAAGCCAAGTCAGACGAATGAAGCTCACCAGCTGGACGAAAACCATAGTCTGGAAGGCATCAGCACCCCTGTCAGGGAAGAAGCAAATTCAAGCACAGACCCAGCGGTGGAACAAACACCAGGAGCGGAACCCACCCAAACTCCTCGACCTGTAGTTGAGCGGAGCCTCCCAAGCTGCAGACTGCGAGTGAAGTGGCCCGGTACTGCGGACAAAAAGCTGTGGGAAACGGTGAACAAGGACCTGTCTCTGACCCTCGGTCAACTTCGAGGCACAGTGGAGAAGAAGTTGGAGAAGATGGGAAACATCATCTATCAATACGGAGCAGACCGCTTTGGAGTTCTGCAGTCAAGAGGCGCTAAACTGGCCCCCACTCCACTAGTCTCCAGAAGACAGCAGGAAATCAAACGCCTCGTTCAAGAACGGAGGCAACTCAGGAAACTGTGGAGGAAGGCCTCGGAGGTGGAGAAGGAGGGCTTAAGCACCCTCCAAGCTGACATTAAGACACGTCTGGCATCCCTCCGCAGAGCAGAGAATCTAAGGAAACGAAGGAGGAACAAAGAACAAACAAGAACTCGGTTCTACAAAGATCCCTTCAAGTTCCTGAAGACTCTTTTCACTAAGGAGAAAAGTGGAGTGCTAAAAACATCAAAGAAGGACCTGGAGGAGCACCTGAGATCAACGCACTCTGATCCAAAGCGCTATGAACGCATGACCATCCCTCCAGACATTCCACCAATCGATCCCCCAGAGCATCAATTTGAGGTCGGTCCACCAACCTGGAAAGAGGTGGAGAAGATCGTCCGCCATGCGAGAACAGCATCAGCCCCTGGGCCAAACGGCGTGCCATACAAAGTCTACAAGAACGCACCAGATGTCTGCAGGTTTCTCTGGAGCCTCATGAGGACAGTGTGGCAGAAGAGGACCATACCCAAAGCGTGGCGTAGAGCGGGTGGGATCCTTATCCCAAAGGAAAAGGATGCATCAAACATCGGCCAGTTTCGCCCCATCGCCTTGCTTAACGTGGAGGGCAAGATCTTCTTTGGAGTCATTGCGCAAAGGATGGCCGAATACCTGTCCAGAAATGGGTACGTGGACACATCAGTTCAAAAGGCAGGAATATCTGGCTTCTCTGGGTGCCTAGAACATGCTAGCATGATCTGGCACCAGATCCAGGTGGCAAAGCTGGAGAAAAGGGACCTCCACGCGATCTTCCTGGATCTCGCAAATGCCTTTGGCTCTGTGCCGCATGAACTTCTCTGGACCTCCTTCGAGTTCTTCAACATCCCGGACACCATCACAATCTTAGTCAAAGACTACTTTCAGGATTTGCAATTCTGCTTCACTACGCCTGAATTTACCACCTCATGGCAGTGCCTGGAAGTAGGCATTATGGCCGGATGCACAGTCTCTCCCTTGGCTTTCACCTTGGCGATGGAGGTCATCATCCGAGCCTCAAAATGGGTTGTCGGAGGACAAAGACTCGACTCTGGCCGGCGCCTACCTCCCCTCAGGGCCTACATGGACGACATCACCCTGACTACCACCGTCCCATGCACCGGGAGGCTTCTCAGAAAACTGGAGGAGAACATCAGCTGGGCCCGCATGAAGTTCAAACCATCGAAGTCACGGAGCATCTCAGTGATGAAGGGAGTGCTTACTGACTTACAGTTCTTCATCGGCGATGACCCAATTCCCACTATATCTGAGCAGCCAGTCAAAAGCCTTGGGAGACTCTACAATGCAAGCCTGAAAGACAAAGACCAGGTGAGGCAACTCCATAATGACATCAAAGTGGGCCTACAGGCGATTGACAAAACCCAACTCCCTGGGAAGCTAAAGGCCTGGTGCTTCCAGTTCGGTCTGCTACCCCGGGTGTTGTGGCCCCTGGCAGTCTATGAGGTGCCCATCTCAACGGTGGAGAAGCTTGAGAGGCAAGTCACGGTCCACATCAAGAAGTGGCTTGGAGTCCCGCGCTGCCTCACAACCATAGGCCTCTACGGAGACAGCGTGCTCAAGCTACCCCTCACGAGCCTGACGGAGGAGTTCAAGTGCGCCAAAACACGCCTGCAGATGACCCTGAACGAATCCAAAGACCCGGTGATCAGAGAAAACGCACCGACGTTGGCCACTGGGCGCAAGTGGACACCGGCAAGGGCAGTGGAGGAGGCAACAGCAGCTCTTCGCCATGCTGACATCGTAGGGAACGTCCAGCAAGGAAGAGAGGGCCTGGGACTAACAACTAGCCGCCCAGTCTGGAGGAACGCCACTGCTCCAGTGCGGAGGAAGATGGTAGTGGAGGAAGTGCGGCGCCAGGAGGAGATGGCCAGATGGGCCAAGGCAGTCGCCCTTGGCAAGCAGGGGTTGTGGACACGGTGGGAGAGTGTCGAGAGGAGGAGGTTGAGCTGGAAGGACGTTTGGGCCATGGAAGCAAGGAGCCTGAGCTTTGCCATCAGGGCCACTTATGACGTTCTTCCAACACCAGCTAATCGCCACCAGTGGTTTGGTGAAGACCCCGGGTGTGTCCTGTGCTCCACGCCAGCCTCCCTTCGTCATATACTCACCGGGTGCAAGACCAGCCTGACTCAAGGTCGGTATACTTGGCGCCATAACCAAGTCCTGAAGAGCCTTGCTGCTACACTGGAGGAAAAACGAGCTTGCACCAACGCTCTACCGCTGCCAACGCCTAATACCTCAACACCATGGGCAACAGCCTTCGTCCGGGAAGGGGCTACAGCTAACAGGAGAAACTCAACCCCATCAGCGAGAAGCCAGCTGTCTCCTGCACGCGACTGGAAAATGCTGGCAGACATTGGCAGACAGCTGGTGTTCCCCTCAGAGATTGCCACCACGACTTTGAGGCCTGACCTGGTGCTCTGGTCTCCCTCCATAAAGAAGGTGTACATAATAGAACTCACCGTACCCTGGGAAGATTCCATGGAGGAGGCTTTTGAGCGGAAGCATCTCCGGTATTCCGACTTAGCTGCAGAAGCAAGGCAACGTGGCTGGAACACCGAAGTCCGTCCGGTGGAGGTGGGATGTAGAGGGTTTGTGGGAACATCCACCACAAAACTGCTGAGGGACTTGGGAGTCAAGGGCAAGAACCTGCGGGCAGCCATCAAGGCGGCATCGGAGGCCGCAGAAAGAAGCAGCCAGTGGCTCTGGATGAAGAGGAGCGACCCCTGCTGGGCCGCCAAGTAGCCGGACAGAAGGTATGCGGTCAGGTTAGGCCTGACTCAGGGAACAGGACGCCCCTGCCATGCATAGTCCCCTGAGATGTTCGCCACTTGTCAACAAGGTGACTCTCATGACTAATTGGATTTGGGACGCAAGCTGAGGTCTGATCCCCCTACAGCTGGCCGCCTCTGGGGAGGGTGTATAGTGTAAAGGGCCGAAACACCCCATGACCCAGAGGAGCACTACTGATGATGCGTACCCGTAAATTCTCCTGACAATCTCCATCAAGTCTACAGTCCACCAACAGTATTTTGTATGTGCTAGCACAAGAAATCTACACCTCATCTTGTGTTTTCTGTAGATTATGTTTTTGTAATACTCAAAATCTATTTGCAAGTAAAGTTTTTTTTAATAATTGTAGTGATAGAGTCTTCCATGTTAGAGGACTAGAAAATATATACACCCACCTGATGGCACCCTTGCTACCAAAGGGCCAGAACCACAACAGTATTAGGATGTCGTCCTCTGTGTGAGCAGACTGTGGACCGATGTCGTCCTCTGTGTGAGCAGACTGGTTGTCTGAGACACTGCAGTTTGTGGTGTGGACCACCTGGAGAGACAGAGAGTTTGTTCATTGTTTGTTTTTGTTTAGAGTTGTCAGTCGATTCAAATATTTAATCATGATTATTTGCCCATAGTTAATCACAATTTATCTGCTCTAAATATACCTTAAATCAGTGTTTTTTTTGTCAAGATGTAAACAAAGTTCATCATTAATTCTGAGCCACAGACCACCATTTCATGACCTTTATTTAATGCAGATGTTTAACAATTATTCAACTACATTTGGTGAAATTGAACCAAATGGACCCTCTTGGGGTTTTTTTTAGTTTGGTTCAAGAGGTTAATCATGCACTAAATGAATTGATCACAATTAAGTCACAATTAACCAGTTAATGATGACAGCCTTTTGAGTTTTGGAAAAACAATCTTTCAGTCGTTTCAGTCGACCCTTCTTTGGATTAGATTAATCTACTGTTCATTTTGATGACCAAAATGTGTTTTGGTGATGATGGCATCGTAATGCCTGGTTTACACTTCCATGCTAAAAATATAGCTCTGTGCGACACATAAGCTTACATATGCACATATGCATTTTCAGACCACCAGTGCACACCCATCGATAACACCTCCGTAATATTGTAGTCTAATATTTGTCAATACTGATGTCCTATATTTAGTCATATTTTAGCTGTCTTGACTTACTATTTATTTTGTTTTTAATGTTTATTTTTGTTTTTAGTCGACAAATTTAAGAAAACAGAAGGGACTGCCGGAGCAGACAACACCATGTTATAAATATCCTTTCAGGTGCGCGGCTCAAAAATACAAGTCTCTTTCGACAAAATTAACACTGGACACTAGTGATGCACGGGCCGGCCCGATGGTGACGGGTGTTGTCCTGCGGGCTAAGCGGACAGGTTAAGGTTTTTGGCGCATTTAGCGGGCTGGGGCAGGAATGTTGTGATTAACTACAGAGATTGTCGTGTCAAGATTAAATTAAAATAACTTATTCAGCTATCGATGTCACTTTGCTCTCTTGCGCTCGCTGTCTCTCTCTTGCTCACTGTCTCTCTCTCGATTATACTATCATCATTACAATGCACATTTTACCTTGATAACCAGATAATTTGGGCCGCAGGGAGACGGCTGCGGTGTGGGGCGGGCCGTTGATTAAAATGTTGCGGGACGGGTTGCTGGGGATGGACTGGCACCCTTGCAGTACCTGGTATGCAGTACCTGCATAGTACCTCAATGCCCTCAGCATCCGCATACCTGAGTCTAGAGCTGCACACTCAGTTGCAAGTGCACAAAGATGACAACAATCTGGTACAACACACTTCTAAAACAAACATTCTCCTTCTACAGCAATGCCCCCCTGACCCAAATGAGGAATGCCTACCTAATCCCTTCCCTCAAAAGAATATAGGTCACTGTAGCAATCTGCATTTTTTGGCAGGGCGGCAGTGCAGTAGAAGGACAGTTTGCCCATGTTTGTTTTAAAGGTGGGTGGCCTTGTTTAAAACAAGGGGAACAAGTATTTTTATTGGTGCTATCCTTTGTGTTTTACTGCACTCTGTTGCTGTTTCCATTTCTGCCTAATAAAGCATTCAACAGCATTCAACCAACCCTCTTGCAGATGCTGAAAGAGGTGAGGTTGATGTCCAGGTTGGAGTACATGGCATAAGACAGCAGACACAGCAACACCAGGAAGCCCACAATCAGGTGCTGTCGACTGCACTGCCATGATGACATCATGGTTAGCTCTGATAGGGAGAGAGAGAGTCATTTAGTCATTAGTCAGAGATTATGTACGATGAATTAATATTCACCAAGGTTATAATGGTTAAAGCTAACTAAAAAACTAAAATGAGAGACACGGTGGCACATTAGTTAGTGCTGTCGCCTCACAGCTAGAAGGTCCTGGGTTCGATTCCCGCGAGGTATGTCGCTGTGGGTGCCGGTGGCGTGTCCCAAGGTGGGGTTGGCCAATGGCCTGTCTGTGTGGAATTTCCATGTTCTCCCCGTGTCCCCTAGGGTAGATACCCTCACAAAAACATGCAGTAATCCTGGCCCCACGACTGTAACCACTGGCCCAGGTAATCGATCCCCATAGTTTGCAAAAAATACCACTTTCGATTCAATATCACTTATTAATGCTGATCATTCAAGTAATAACAGCACTCTTTTCACGGGGGTCAAAACCGGTAGACCGCTCAGCAAGCTGACCCTTATACAATGCAGAATGCTTAAAATAATTAAAGCAAGGGGTGAAAGAATGGCAGCATCCAACATAATATATACATAATTATAACAAGTAGTTATACACTTCTACAGCCTTAAATGTATTTGATCGAACATAACATTTTAATATACATGAAGCATTAATTCTCTCTGCCCCTTCTTGGACAAAAAAGCAATACTTGTATTTTTTCACTGTTCAAGACAAATATACAGTATATCAAATAAATATCTATAAAATAGATAGCATTAGATAGTGATCCAAGGCTAGTAATGGCTAACAATGGGCTTATGCTGGCATACATGCACCATATTATAAACTGTACTTTACTACTGCAGATAATAAACAAATTACTGTGATACATTACAAGCAGTGGTTTCAAACCTTTTTGATAACTGGGCCCACTATTTATCCAGCATTTGAGCCAAGGACCACCATTTGATGACATTTTAGCCCCACAGATCCCAAAACTAAAGATTTCTTTTGTTTTTGTCCACAATTCCAGGCTGGATTTTTGCAAACAAAACAGGCAAACAGTAAATCAAAGTGACCATTAATCTTCTACATTCTCTAATTGTGTAGGGTTAATTTAGATGAATATTTTAACTCTTGAGAGTGTAAACATGAAACCAAATATAGCCTTATAGAATAGATGGTGATCAGTTTTTCAAATCGATCAAATGCACCGCTGGGAAAGCCTCTAACAATTATAGCCTACGCGCAGCGCACGTGTGTCTCTAAGCTGCGCAGATACAAAGGACGACATTATCTCTCTTCATATAGTTTGAAGTCATATAAAAACGTATACCTATACCCAATGGAATATAAAATATGCACTGTATTGACAAGCTGGAATTAAAGCAATCGCTTGAAAACGAGAAGAATGGGACATTTGTAATCTCAAAACTTTTTGGATCGGAGCGCGTGTGAGTCAATGCGCTGTTGACAGGCGCTTGGATTCAGTATGGTAAGTGCGTGCTTATACAATGCGTGTGCAGTCTGTGCACACAACAGGCGACTTGGGTTTGAGATCACATAACCTAAAGGTGGTTGTTTTTTGTGCTAATAAACGAAATATAAATGAAGTTGAAAAAAATCTCTCTCTATATTAGGGATGTGAAAAAAAGTCGGAAATCAACACGATTGTCGACACGTGCTGACGTCGACACAAAAAAGTACGAGTCGAAAATCGCCTCTTTTTTCTTTTTTTTATATTAATGATTTTTATTTTGTATTCTTTGCAATTTCTTGTTCAAAAACGTCACAACGTTACTGTTTTCAAGGGAAGAGAATTGCTTATTTCGGGTATTAGGCTACTATCACTGTAGTGAGAACATGTCTGTGCTGCGCGCGTCTGTGCTGCGTCCTCCTGCTTCCCCCTGCGTTCTGCCGCGGCGAGTCCGGCTTTCCCCCCGAGTAGGAGGAGGAGCAGGCGGCAGCGGCCCCGGCCTGCACCCACCGAAATGCGTCCTCCTCCTTCCCCCTGCGTTCTGTCCCGCGAGTCCGGCTTTCCCCGAGGAGGCTAAACAGGCCCGGACGCAATGATTGACTTTTATTTCGCCGAGCAGGCGCCTCCGAAATGGAGCGTTACGTATGGGAGAAAGCTATCTCTCCTGCACAAGACCGAGGTCTCACATGGTAGAGAGAGAGAGAGAGACGGAGAGAGAGAGAGAGAGAGAGAGAGAGAGAGAGGGAGAGAGAGAGAGACGCGTGCTGCTGGTGGTTAATAGAACAAGCCTATATTATTTGTACTTATCTTGTCCAGTGTTCTGTTTCACGTTGTTTGGCCATGTCTAACAGCAGACGCAGGAAAAAGCAAAGATGCAGGGAATCCGTCGCAAGGAAAGAGGAAAACTCCTCTATAAAGCGATTAGGCTACTAATGATTGTGGAATGCCAGGTGCGGGTGCGTGTCTGTTGTCTGTTGCGTGGTGCGCTCTGCGCCCTGCGCCCTGCTCTGCCATGCGCTTTGCTTTGAGAACATGCCTGATCATTGCCGAGCGCAGTATGGAACGTTCTCCTCAGATATGCATATTTTGGTATTATATATTGCTCGATTTCGCGGTCCTGCTTATTTTATCTTGCACCTCTCCCTCCCGCAGGCATTTTCATGCCGCCCGCGCTGCAACATTTTGCGTTGGGTCCCGCCGGCACCGCGGGCTAAAAAAACTAAATAAAAAAAATCGATCGATTGTCGATATTGGGCCGCGACACGTCGACATTCCAAATATTTGTCGATTAACATCCCTACTAAGGTGTTTTGAAACTCGTTTCGGGCCTTCGGGCCAATTATATTGTCGAACCCTGAACACTCTACTGTGGTATGCTAAACTTAGTGCACATGTCTGTTATCTGTTGATAAATACAAAAGTGAAAAAATGGAAGTTCGCACACCTTCAATTGCTCCCAGGTAGTGGATTTATTGACAACGTTTCGACCCCAAAAGGGTCTTCATCAGGGGTCGAAACGTTGTCAATAAATCCACTACCTGGGAGCAATTGAAGGTGTGCGAACTTCCATTTTTTCACTTTTGTATTTCTCACCTTTTTAAGTTCAGCACCCGGAAATATATTTTAGAGATGTGCGTACTTTTCCTCTTGCTGCAGTTCTAATGTTATCTGTTGATAGCTTGTAAACCTGTTCTTTTCACATACAACACCAAACACATTTGTTGTATGAGGCGTGATCTGGTGGAGTTATATTACCCATTTTGACAATAATATCATTAGGGTATTATTACCGTGATATGCAATTTGTTACTGCCCAAATCTGGTTACCAATACCATAGTGAATAAAACTACGCCACAATGCCAGTAAGTCAGGCAAGACAAATTGTCCTGAGCTTCCACCAATCACACAAAACCGATTCAGTTGAGGAGGGTATATTCCAGTCAGGTGTTTTTCCCTCCCTGCTCCAAAGGCATTACTTGATCTATGTGGTTGCATAGCAGCTGCTCAAACAAGAACCTTCCTGTTTGTAAACGCTATGGTGGAGACTGAATGAATCAACACTATAGCGAGGGCAATCAATTTGATAATTAAGATGAACTGATCTTGCAAATAATAATGTATTGTAGGGACACACAATGAGTGTGTGCACGTGTGCGCACGTGTTGTTAGTGTGAGTGCAGTGTAATTGCAGTGCAAGAAATAAATTAAATTACAATATAATTCACTGCAGTAATGCATCTCAACCAACCAAAAGTCAGAAAACATTATTCTTACTACATTGAGTAAGAAATCAACTTAGGGCCCTAAGGGCCCTAAAGGTCTATAAGGGCCCGGCCCTTATAGACGGGGACTCCATTTTTGCTCCCCGCCTTATCCCTATCCCGCATCGTAGAGATATTCTATACATCATCTGAGAGAGTGATGTTTGCCCGTCATGCTGCATTTTGAAATGTAAAAAATGGTCCAGAATTGACCGAGAAATAAATGATCAAAAATAGTCTGTTTTTGCCGCGAATTCCCAACTTTTTTTTGCAATTTACTTTACTTATTTTGCAGACTTGGGATAAATGCACGCCACATACAGCAAAAAAACATGGTACATGTTTTTTCAACATAACATGTTGAATGGTAAGAAATGATTGAGAATTGACCGAGCTATAATTGTTTGAAAATAAGAGCTATAATCTTTGAGAATAGACACTGTCTATTGTCTTGACTATTGTCTTATTGCACTGTCTATTGTCTTATTGCAGAGGTTTTCAACCTTTTTATTGCAGAGGTTTTCAACCTTTTTGACTCCAGGGACCACCATTTATTCAGCATTTGAGCCACGGACCAGCATTGGATGACATTTTTACACCAAAGACCTAAAACTAAAGAATTCCTTTGGTTTTGTCCACAATTCCAGGCTGTATCTGGGAACAAAAACAGTGTAAACTTCTTAACCCATTTAGGCCTGACCTAAGGTTTCTGAAAAACTTGAAATATTTGTATATCAGCATCAAAAAAGTTTATTCTGTAATACTGTACATACTGTACAGAATCCAAATATGGATTCCCATCTGGAAAGTGATGCTAATTCAGATGATGAATACTTTAACTCTTGAGAATGTAAAAATGAAACCAAATGGACCCGCAAGGGTCCATTTGGTTTCGTTTTCACACTCTCAAGAGTGTTAACCAACTTTCCATCATGGATATGGCTGACAATGCTAAGTTAATGGCTGTGTAAATAAGTGCAGTGTCCTTTTTTTTCTCTTTTCTTTTTTGTTCGAACTATTATTTAATTATTACTGTAATTGATTTTAGCATTGATGTTCTTTTTTTGTTCTTTTTTGTTTTGTTTTTTTCTCTTCTCTTTTCCAAATCTGGCTTTTTGTTTCTTCCTGTCCCTTTTTTTGTTGTTAATATAAAAATACAAAAAAAAAAAGTGCTGATCATTAAAAAAAAAAGTATACCGTGGCACCCCACAACTTATGTCATAGCACCCTATAGGGGTCACTTTGAGAAACATACTGTATCGGTTATCTATAGATAGGGCATTAACTAAATATTCAACTATTCGATTATTTGACTAGCAAAACACTATATTATTAATTTCATTCGTTATTCGCTAATAATAATTTTTGATACAGTATATATTTTTCAATTTCATTGTGGTTGTGTGTTCGACTAGCAAAAATGGTTAATGCCATGTTATCAGACACAAATACAATTATATCAATCAATTTATTATAACAAAATATAATGAAAGCACGGGTGGGACGATGATATCCATGATATGATATCCATATTTAGTGCCGAAACAATTTATATTGCAATTCTTCATGGTATTGTGATTCGATTCGATATTTTTTTCAACAGTTACAACCAACTTATCATTTAGCCTGGGGACCACCTGCCACCTGGACCCTCTCAAGGACCTCTGGTGGTCCCGGACCACTGGTGGAAAACCACTGTATTTGAACATTTTAAAACAATTCTAAACAATATAGACCATGAAATGTTCAATCATACACTTCCATGCAATCAGTCTTTCTGACAAATTAATAAATACATGAATATATACTGTATATATATATATAAAAAAAACAATTTCGAACCTGGCAATTCAATATTTATAGCGTGGCCTTAGGAATTGTGATGTATTGGCATATTGATTTTTTGCCCACCCCTTATAAAAAGGCACAATACTTAAATATATTTAAATAACCTGTGTTGTTGTAACCTACTTAATAATACAAATTAAAATTAAATGCTCAATCATAAAAGTGTGTTTGCAATCAGAACTATAATACAAATGTCATATACTGCTCGGTGAATAAAAATATATATAACTAATGAAAACATGGAATGCAAAAGAGACATTTATTGTTATTATTACTATTATTATTAGTCGTAGTAGTAGTAGTAGTAGTAGTCGTATTAGTAGTAGTATTCTCACCTGGTTATGAACACTGCTGATTAAAAACGGCAGGCAATATACCTCTGCTTGTGTATATAGAACTATTCAGATCCAAATTCATGGTGTTGTGTTTTGCATAGCGTAGGCCTTTCCATTTGCATCATTCGGCTGACTTCAGATCAGTGGGTGTGTCTTACGAAAGGAACAGCATTTACTTGGCTGGGTTTAGGGTGCAGACCAATTTTAAGGCTAATAAATTTCTTTCATACATTATAATAATGTATGCTTTGTTTTGCTTTTTTTTTTTTTTTTTTTTTTTGAGAAAAATAAATTTCACACGTTACTTTTAAGTGAAAGTAAAATGGACCTATTATTTGCCAGGAAGAAATGCTATGGAAGAATGGTTTTGTAACCGTTGCCCAAGTAAATTCCCTGTTCTGTGTTCATATAATTCTGACAGTATACACATGGATCAAATTGGACCCTTACCAGGTCTGTTACTCTGAGAGTACAAATGGAACCAGTGGGTTCTACAACCTAAATCATCTGCCATATTCTGACATGTTTGATAATTTGATTTAATATAAGAAACCCTCGTAGAATTGTACGCAAAACAAAACAATAGACACATACCCACATGTGCTGGGTGTACTGTTTAAACACCACCATAACCAGATTGGTTGCATTCATTGGCGCATGTCCCATCACAATGACGAAGTGTTGATTACACATATCCTTGTTGATTAAAATCACTGTTTGCACAATCTGGTTTTGTTTGGACATCTTAAAGCACCCATGCAGGACAGGCTTCATACACCTGTATGCAAACAGGTATAGGAGTGGCAGCACGTGTAAGGCAGAAGGTTGCATTATTTAAGTCACGGTTGGTTTCAGCCTTGAAATTTGTCAAGAGTGACCAAATTTAGGCCCATGCTAGGATTTGCTGTATATTTCAACTGATTGTGAACCATGGGACAACCACCCAGACTAAGAATCAACCTGGGGACCACTGTTTGGATGGGATAAGATTAGTGGGATAAGATTAGTGCTTTTGTAACACTTACAATGCATCCCATGGCTAATTGGCTATACATATTACTGTTTCTCAAGCGACGGTCCAAAGACTAGTGGTGGTCCATGGTATAGTAATTAATTATTAAAGATTTAAAGATTAGTGGTCCTGAGCCAAAAGATATTTAAAGGGAAAGCAGTCTACCAAGTGGACTCTTAGTGGACTCTTTATTTTTTGACTTTCTTTCTTCTTCTTCTGCAAAATAGCCAGTCTGGCTGAACCATGCAGTCGGCAAAATGGTGGGACAATAGCAAACTAGTGAAAATGCAAATTTTGAACACTCATATCATGAACCGTTTGGCACTACAAGTGTCATTGACAGTGACACTTGTAGTTTATTTATGACATTTATGACATTTATGTGTCATTCCGAACAACTTTCGTGTATAGATCACATGTCATTTTGAATTATGTGGTTTCCAGTTGTCCAAGGTGCCCATTTGTTCAAGGTTCCCAGTTGTTCAAGGTGCCCAGTTGTTCAAGGTGCCCAGTTGTTCAAGGTGCCCATTTGTTCAAGGTGCCCAGTTGTTCAAGGTGCCCAGTTGTTCAAGGTGCCCAGTTGTTCAAGGTGCCCAGTTTTTCAAGGTGCCCATTTGTTCAAGGTGCCAATTTGTTCAAGGTGCCCAGTCGTCCTAGGTGCCCAGTTGATTGATTATTTTATGAGGAGAAAATCAATACTTGCATATAGGTTTTGGCCAGTCACACAGAGAATCACTGCTTGCAACTATATTTTCTTTTTTTTTTTTTAGAACCACAAATCTATTCCTGTCCCACGGTTACTTAATCCAACTTTCCAGTAAATTCAACTTAACTAGCAGTGATAGAGCAGACACATGACACATTTCCTAATAATGGTGACACACTCAGGCATGTTACCTTTCAAAGATTCTATCTCCCTTTCCTGACATCAACCCTCTTACACGGTGCAGTGCACGTATACAGAGGCTACAGGGTGTTCACTGTTCTGCGTCTGTAGAGATGTGAGAACAGACAGATAGACAGGTTGACAGTGGGTATTATGAGGATCCCAAGCTGTATTGTTCAATCGCAAGTAGGCCAGTGGCCGAGGGACGCACACTGTACTACAGGTCTAAATACAACAGTAAATGCATCAGGGACCAGATTCAATATGGACCAGCTAAACGCATGACACATCCATGGAGCCATGCTCTGTATATCAGGTGTGCTCTAATTAGTCCTGAAGTGTAAAGCTGTGCTTAGTGGAAGCCTAGCCTACACCTCAGTATTGGCTGCGGCCAGGGCACCCGTCTGTGGTGGATTGGTCCATACAATTTCTTAATTACTCTTACGGGCCACTCATGAGCCACAATCTAAGGTGGATTGTACACTGCCCTGATATGCATGAGGGACAATGCAGTAGTGATGGATGAGCTCCGTTTTTTTCCCCAAACAAGGTTCATGTTTTAGATTGTTATTAGAAAGTAAAACGTGGGTGTTAATTGTTTTACATTCCCTGCTTTCTTTAGTTTTAGGGATTTTTCCTATGGGAGGGATAAAGTAATTTCTTTACTACAGTCATAATAAACACCAGGAAATTATAACTGGCCATGGAAGTTCACAGGATCCACTGAATGTGAAGGAGGCAGCACTTTACGTGCTCCATATTTCTGACCCAGAGGCTCAATATGGCCTTTTGTCCCATTCAGTAGATCAGGGGAGCCCAACCAGTAGATCTTGGCCTGATCATGAGTGGATCTTGGGAGATGTGGGGAGGAAAGAAAAAAAATGAGGTGGAAATGAAAAAAGAGCGATATTTTTGTGTGTATGTGTGTGTGTGTGTGTGTGCGTGTGTGTGTGTGTGTGCGTGTGTGTGTGTCTGTCTGTCTACGAAGCGGCTCATTTGGAGGATTGTTGTCTGCTCTCTGTGAATTATGCCAACAGTATTGTTCAACGTGTAATGGACTGTTCTGCAACTTATAATGGACTATCCGTTGTACTTTATGCTTATATGGACATAAAGTAAAGTGGTAAAACAACGTAGTGTTGTGTTGTTGTGAAGTTACTGTAGGCTGGCAACAATGCGTGTGGTTTGAAATGTTGATATTGGACTGGTAGATCCCGGAGGGGTTGGCTGCTGAAAAGTAGATCTTGGGTCAAAAAAGGTTGGGCACCCCTGCAGTAGATCATCGAATGCCCCTTCCCATAGCTAAAATCCCCAAAACTAAAGAAAGCATGGAATGTAAAACAATTAACACCCACCATGTTTTACTTTCTCTAATAACAACCTAAAACATGAACCTTGGTTGGTGGAGAAAAAAGTCATCCTTTAAGATTTGCGTTGTGGGTTTTATGCCTTTATTTATGGGAACAGTAGTCTGACAGCAAACAAGGATTGGCAGCCTAAAGTAGGTGACCAGAGGGTGGAGCTAACCGGTCCTGGGCTCTTTGTTCTTTAACACAAAGAAACTCTTTATTTGAATGACAATGAATGGAACCGCACACTTTCTGTCCATGACTATACTGTATGACTCAAGCACAGTAGGCTAATAGCGTAGCATAGCTCATATGTGAGTTGTTGTTTTAGAGTTGACTCTTACGTTGCTTTAAGCTCTAGTTGCCAATAAAGAGAAAAAACAGCATTTATGCCAATAGTACGTTGTACAATATCCCAAAACACACACAATATCCATTCTAATGATATCGTTATAATACTGATGCCCTGCCTATACACAGTCAGATGTAAAGTAATTACCCTATGTAGACAACTAATCATCCTTAAGCTGGTGTTATGCCCTGTGGAAGCCACTGCCTTTACTCATGTGAGTGCAATTTTTGTATTACACTGCATAGCGGGGATAATTACCAACTCACCCATTGAAAATCCAGTAACTGTAATGGCATTACAGATGGAAAAATGTACTAGTGTAGTTACTTAACAGGTTAAAACAAAAATCTTTATAGGAGCGTTACTCCCAACACTGTACACTGCAAATCACGTGCAATGAGCATGCGAATGAGTGAGGAGTACATGTGTGCAGTGGACGTGCGTAATGTGCATGTGAGTGAGCATGCATGCATGCATGCCTTGATGTCCTTATTAGCCTATGCAAAAGCAGATCTAGAAGGGGTACAAATAAATGATGGGAAAGAAAAAAAAAAGAATGAGACCCAGAATAATGTTTCAATGACTCACAAAGCAGGAGAACTGTGCAGGACTGTATATTATGTTTGGAACTTTATTACCATTTAGAATATTTGGAATATCATTATCATTGAGCTATCTTTGTGCCTGTAGGTTCTGGGTAGTGTCATGCTTGCATGATTTTACTATCTCCTTCACAGTGCACAGAAATGCTCACGCACTCCAAAGTCCTATTTGGTGGTGCAGGTCCACGGGAGGAAACTGTAGAAAAACTTCTTGGCAAAACAAGAAAGTAGCCGCACACACCAATAGCCTAAGTGCCAATATTTGTATTTAGGACGCAGCAGGTTAAAACTCCAACATTTTGGCGGTTAAGCCTGAAAATGAGTGTATGATTGCCTCCCCTCTGGAACAATTATATTGTTATGATCTATTGTGATTTATTCTTAATAAAACAGAACTAACTAAACAGAAAAACGTACCTTTTTTGACATACAGTACATCCAAACAGAAAAGTCCTATCTGATTGCATTAAATGACATTAAACAGTACTTTCCAAGTCATTTTGGCACTCGATTTCACTTTTATTATCCACTTGATTAGTAACACAATATGAAAAGTTGAATAATGTATGTTTATTAAATAATGAACCTAATAACAGGAGAAACTAAACTTTGCCTCCCAGGAACCCACAGGGACAAGGAGGAACTCCTTATGGTTACCACACTTAATAGGCCATGCTGCGACACGAGAAAAAAGTTCCTAGAAATTTATTTTTATTCCTTCATCTTTGGCACTACTACTTTAGTGCATTATACCTTTCTAGACTTTGAGTTAAAAGTTCTCCTCATGATATAGTGCAGTATTTTTACAAGCTAAAATCTATATAGGTGTATAACCAAAACACAAAAATGGTGTGTAGTTCCAGAATACATTTTTTTCCCAACGATATATACGTTTTACCATGGCAACGTAAGGCTTGCTGAAACTATGTTGGAGCTTATTTGGGCACGTTCCTGTGGGCCTGGATGTTCCAGGGACATCCCACACTGGGACCCAGCACGTTGTAACAGTAAATTTTCAACCGTTACAGATGCGGGAATGCCTGTCGGAAGCAGGCCGCCATCTGTATAGAGGTTGGTTCTTTCCTCTGGTTTGATCTTAATGTATTCCTTAAGTCTGCTCTCAATACCGGGGAATGGAGAATTTGAGTGATACACTGACTGACAGGAAAGGCGCAACTTCATCCTGTGGTCGCAATAATATAGTATAGACATACTGTTATGGAGATCAGGTTGTCCAGAACTGTTGATCCAAACTAATATACCTCTCCCTGCATTGTGACTGATGGTGAGTGTCTACTCCGGCCATTGTGTGGAAAGACCCATTTAATTCCATTAACAACTAAATGCTTTTTAAATGTTGTGTGGTACAGTGTGTGCAATATACAAGGTATTTTACAATTAAATGAAAGCAGTCTCTGTGAGAATGCTACTGCCCATAATTAACTGTAAAATTGTCTCTGCGTTTGACCTGAATGCATGTCATGATGCAGGTCTTAAATCATCTTACTGTATATCACACATCTCTATTCTGTTAGACTGGTTGACCCTGTCCGATTTGCAAACGTTCTTTTCTGTGGCTGAGAAAGCCAAGTCTATCAACACCATGTGTGAGTGAGTTTTTCTAAATCCAAACTGTCCACATTGTGATGTGTTATGTTCATGGTGAGCTTTAATGTAGAGCACTATAAAGGAGAGTACTGACACACATTTCGCGCCTCACGCTTTGCGCCCGCACTGGAGCTCTGCTTTCAATGCAAGTGGTTGGGCGACAGTGGTTTGTTTGGAACCATCTAGGTGGTTATTTTCCAGCAGGAGTCACGTGTGCTTTTCAACCAATAACCGCCGTCACGTGTACCTTTTGAGCCAATAGGCGTCTCTGTTCAGCCGTAGCATTGGGAGTCAACAGGAGTGGCAGTACTCTCCTTTATAGTGCTCTAGGTTAATGATAGCGTTAGTAATTTTGGACCAATGGGACGACGGAACAGTGGGAGTTCTTATCAATGGTAGCCCTTATTGGTTACCCTGATTGGATTCTTCTCCCGTTCATGCACGCCTATTCACGTATAATCAGTACGCTTGATTTCCATCCAGTGAAAAAGGTTCTGTGGTGCAAAATCTATGTGCGATTAAAATTAGTTAATTTTGTTAATCACTTTGTTTCTGTAATTAAATAATCTCAATCAGTTAAAGTCCCAGCCCTAATTTCAACGTGATGAAGATGGTGACGGGAAGACATTGGGGCTACCTTGTCAATAATACCAACAGATGCTGTATGGGCTCCATGGTAAACCCCTTATCCCAAATCCCTTATTTCGTTTTTACTATTTTGAGATTTTTTTTGGAATATTTCAACATGTCATTCTATTAACACGTTCTGTAGACTGGCCATTTGAACTACTGATTTTTATCTAATAGTTTAAAAAGGCAAAGAAGTTAAGGGATAAGGGGTTTAGCGGTAACGAAAATGGAGCTCCATATGTGCCATAATGACACATCTTTGCCAGAATTTTGAGGCAGTGCAAAGACTATTTCTAGTAGCCCCAGGAACCAGGGACAGTACTCTGATCCACTTTACTCTGTGCTGCACTCTACTGGCCACTTGAAGTGTTGCAATTGTGCATCCATCTTCCCCATCCAGTACTGTATTGACTTTACATGGACCAGAGCCTGGAGTTGACAGAGTCGTTTTTCTACAGACATACAATTATTTTCGCGTCATCCATTTCTATTTTAACCACTTTGTAACATAACTTACATTAGTATGCTTCATCAATTTACTGCTCATTTTTTTATTGGGATTTGTTTATTGTGTGTTTATTTACAAAGCAAAAAGCATGTGGATTCTGCCCCCCCTACCACTGGTCTAGGCTGCTGTGCGGCTAGTCTGTGAAAAGGTACTAAACATTATTTATTCTACTTCAATCTGTTTAATAAGCCAACATTTGTTTAATGCATTTATCAATGGTGTGCGTTTCGGGCGCTCATTTAATGTACATAATAATAGCTATTATAATACAATGAGGTTTACTGTTTTGTTGTAGCTGCTGGCCATTACATGCAGCACATCATTGAAACATAGGCTAACCATCCCGTTTACACTAGCTTGATAATACAAGAGACAGTTATGCAAAATTTGCATCACATCACAGAGTGCCTATTATGCTGTAAATATCTAACTTGTGAAAATACTTTTGGCCTATTCATATTCCTAGAAGTGCCATTAGACCAGACCAAACGGTTTCATGTTAAAGGTCCCCAAGTTGACACTACTTAGCCCACAGACCACATTTTATTTGGTTCCATTTGTAGACCCTCAGAGTTACAGATCCACAAGGGTCCATTTGGTTCCAAACTATCATTTAGTATAGACTTGGCACGACTCCTAACCCAATGTTAAACTCTGATGGAAGTGTACACATGCCATGTAGTTAGTCATGGTTAGTTCTTAGGAAGTGAAATTGGTAGATCCATTTGTTTGAAATCCACCCATAATACATTTTTAACCAAATACTTAAATCAAGTCTGCATATATTGTACTGTATGTGTACACCATAGGAGTTAAATTGGCTGTAGACTACATACTAAAGTGTAAAATAGCTACAGATGGTACAATGATTTGTTCTTCCCTCTACCCATAGTAAAGATACATGATGGATTGGCAACATTCCGTAGACAAGGTTCCAGGGTGTTGTCTCTCAGTGTTTGGCATGCATCATGCATGTGACTAAGGAGATACTTTTAGAAACACAACAATAAATCAATCATGGAAGCTTTTCAGTGAACCTGTGGTTTTCTCCTCACAGATCTGACTGACGGTGCGACACTACCTGAAACCAGATTCTGACTAATGATAATGATACTGCCTTCTGTCTCACCCACAAGAATCAGAATTTCAATATAGATGCTGAGGTCTACCCCTGCTTCCCAACATATCTTTTAAATATTTCAAATCCCATTTCTGGGCACAAATGAGTAGATCATTTGTGCCCAGAAAAACAAAAAAAAAGAAAATAAAACATAATAAAAAAATAGTAAACTATAAAAAATAAAAATAATACAAAAAAATAAAACAATGACAAAAGAGTACACTTAATATCTTAATATCAATGAAATATCCCCATGGAGAGCAACAATATGATATTTCTTTATTCATTGGCAGCCATTTTTAATTGAACATATTTCCGCAACTGGGATTTTTCGGGACTTTTAGTATGTTGTTCTGGAGACCTCAAATAAATTTGTGAAGAAAAATCCCATGTTACAATTAATTCCACTTGAAAAGCTATTTTGCCTGGACTATAAAGACATCTGTCCAATATTTGTGTAGGGGCATGCTTACATCTATCACATTCAGGAGACCCATCATTATACATTTTAGACAACATGGGCTTGGTGTAGTAAACACGTTGTAGTAGTTTACATTGAATAAGACTATGCCTCGTACAAATGGCGGATCTATGAACAAACACGATATAGAATTGTATCCCAGATTTTCTCATTCCTTGACTGTATCCGACACTGCAATTATTTTAAACACGATGGTCATATTTGATTGGTGGTCTTTGGTCTCTACTAGCTCAATCCTACTGTTGATTGGGAGGTGCGTAGGGATGTAGAGGAGAGGGGTGTTTGTTTGTTCCTGTTTTTATTGTAAAATTCAGTAATGGTGTATAACTGATGGGCCCTAGTTTGCTTTGTTTAATTTAATTGCTGCTAATTGCTGTGAGCGCTGTTGGAATGATCCACCTGGTATGAAATGGTGGCTACATCTACAGACAGGAGTTCCGTTTGGTCCAGGCAAGAAGCTACATTGAGCGGAGGAAGAGACCTGCTGGGATCCTCTGTATGATAGGGTGGTCTAATTCAAGTTGCTGTTCTTTTAGTTGTATGCCTGTTTTATTTTTGATGTCCTTTGCGTTTGGACAGTCTGTCACTGTTTATATTGCACAACTTGGGGTCAATAAAAAAAACAACAAAATGCATTCTTGGACATTTGACTGATTCGTGGAGCCTTGGCCAACTAGTCAACTTTTACAACAATTATGACAATTATTAGACCTTCTTGCCTATAGCTTGATTAAAACTGGAGTTGCTGGAATTAGATTTGTCAAATCTAGTCTCTGCCATTAAAATCATGTGGATGTCATGTGTGATTTTAATGGCAGAGAACTGAATCTGATCATGTCTCCGATCAAGTAACTGAGTAAAAATTGAGACATTCAATTAATGAAAAATGTTAAATAATGCATTTTAAAACTCTGGCTATGTCACAATTGACCTTTAATTCCATTTTGGACGTTAAATTATATGAAGTGCTACAAATACATGGGCTTTTTATTAAGACATCTTTGACTGTTTAAAAGTTTGATACAATGCCAAAAGGATTGAAACCAAGACACGACACAGGCTACCATTAGTCACATTCAATGTCATGCTTATTTGGTTTATTTATTTGAAAAATGAAAGAAATCCATCTCCGATTCAAAGAGCCTGTCAGAGTATAGAGTTATGTAAACTTTGCTCACTTCAGGGGCTTGCCAATGCCCAATGGAGGTTCTTCTGTGTGCGTGTCCGTGTGTGCGTGTGTGCGTGTGTGCGTGTGTGCGCGTGTGCGCGTGTGCGTGTGTGCGTGTGTGTGTGTGTGTGTGTGTGTGTGACAGAGGCGTACATCCTCTTGAAGGCCACGAGGGCTGTAGGCTGCTCCTTTCTCTTGACTCAAGGCTAGACTGAGATTTAATCTCAGTTTAGCCTTGAGTCAAGAGAAAGAAACTTTGAACAATAGGGAAGAGGAATAGTTATATGTCTTGCGTGTTCATTCACACCTTGCCCAGACATTCTCATTACGTTGCGACCTTCCAATACATATGCAAATACACTGGCATGAGGAGACTCATGAGTAAATATAAGTTACGTTGCCAACAGTCAAGGAGTTTGAGTTATTTGTGGGGTGGCAGGGACCTTGGAAGTTATGTTAGCTATGGCCGCTGGTTATCATGGATATTGCTGTGTTTTCATAGGACGGTGTCAATCGAGGACAGAGTTCCATACCAGCTGAAGTGGTTTCTGTGAAAGTTGCTTCAGGCATATGAACAACACAAACAGGTGCTGTGTTGTTCAGATAGACAGCCATGCAAGAATAGATGCCAGCAAACAATGGCAGAAGAAACCAGACTCCACGTGTTGAGTAATTCATCGCAGGCGTAAGTGGAACGGATAAAAGAATGAAGTCTGATTTTTTGTCCCCTGGGCTTCCACCGGTGGTAATATTATACAGCAAAGCATCGTAATGGGCAGGCAACCTGAACCACATAGAAAAAGCATTATAGTGTAGCATTAGAATTCATAACAATAAGGAAAAAGGTTATAAATAAATGCAAGAAGCAACAAGGGCACAGGGAAGATCAGAGCTGAACAATACTTTTCAATATTTTTTGAAAGGTCTATGAAGAAAATGAATGGGGAATTCACTTCCGGAAAAGGGCGCTGTGACGTCAACGCAGGGCTCTAGACTATGTTAATTAGTGGGGATGGTAGCAGGTGAGGTGAGACACACAGGTGGCAGTCTCCCAGTTGTCATGACAGTGGATGAGCGGGTGTGGAACAGACTGTGGCCAAGGTTGTGACAGATCCAGATTTTTCTGAGGGGTTGGGTTCCATTTAGGGAAAGGCTGCGGTGCGTGAGCGTTTATTTGGCCTGGCACTCCGTGTACTGAGGTTGCTTTTAATCTGTCTCAGTTTGTTTTCTGTCGCCGTGGCATTGTTGCTGGTGTTGTGTTCCATGTAATGGCGATGCAAAGTTGTGGAGCGATGGCTGTTGCGGAGCATGGCTGAGTGAGTCACGCCCCTTCCGCCACACAACCCTCCGTGCTTCCGTGGAAAATAGGTGGCCGCATCACAGGCATGATCGCAAAGATGTGATGTATTTATAGAACAGGTGATTTGCAGAGTGCAGACATTAGGTGCGCAATGTGTGGCTGAGAATTACAGATGTACAGACAGAGATGTTTCGCATTTACAGATAGATTTGGCAAATCTAATCAAACCACTTAATGTCAAGTGCAAATGTCAACATTTTATTGAATGCAGATTTCATGCAATGCGTGAATCTGATCATGTGCAAGTAATTGTGTAAAAATGGAGACATAAATAACTTAAAATAAATTTTAAATAATGCATTTTAAAATCCCAGCTATGTCACGACTCACAAGTGACCTTTAGTTCCATTGTGGATGCTCAAAGTTAAATTATATAAAGTGCTACAAATATCTGGGCTTTTATTTTGATGTGAATACGCATTTCATAAAACAAACAACTCAATTGCACTTTGACAGAATCAGCAAATACAAATAGCGCACTAGGGGCTAAAACAAAGAAAAAATCTGAGATATTGTTGTGTTGAGGCCTGAGTATGTCCAGGGTTAAATTATGTAGCAGAATGTGTGGATTTAAACAATACCATAAAAGTGAGAACACACACATGTATGCCAAGCCTGCCTATTATGGAAGATGTGGGGTGGGAATCCAGGGAGGTACGATGGAGTGTGTATGGTATATCTGTGAAATAAATTATTAGAATAGTGGGGTAGATTGACATTAAAGGGATGGTTTAGATGTTTTGAAGTTAAGCTGTATGAAATACTTTCTATTAATATAGTAGTGTCATTTGTATTAATTGATGTCTAGAGTCCCATGGTGGGAGTTCTGCTCTGGTTTTGGTGAAATATGAAGTACTTCCAGTCCTTCTGTGGGCATCACCTGGGCCACGCAGTAAAATATTAGCAAATCCTTTGTTCATTTTTGACCCCCCTATCGCAGTGAACTATCTTTTTTTGTGTCCATATCACTATGTCCAAAAAGCATAGTTCCATGTGAGGGGTCAAAAATGAACAGGGTCCAAATATTTTAGAAATAATACAACAACAATGCAAATGACATCAATTTTGTGGATTAATGTATTTTACTGCGTGGTCCCAGGGATCCCCCCAAAATGACCCGAGCTAATATTGAGCAGAACTCCCACTACGGGACTCTGGCAATCAATTAATACAGTTGACACCACTATATTGATGGTAAGTAGGGCTGCAGTGGCTCAGGGGTAGTCACCGGATGGTAACCACAAGGTTGCTGGTTCGATCCCGGGCTCCCACAGAGTTAGTTGTCGAAGTGTCCTTGAGCAAGACACTGAACCCCTAATTGCTCCTGATGTGCTAGTAGGTACCTTGCATGGTTTCCACTGCCATCAGTGTATGAATGTGTGTGTGAATGGGTGAATGTGATGCACAAGCTATGTAAAGCGCCTTGGATAAAAGGTGCTATATAAATGCACGATTTACCATTTAAGTATTTCATACAGCTTAAGTTCCAAAAATCTGAAATATCCCTTTATGGTAATGATCCAGAAAACGATGTACTGTATAATCTGTCAAAAAGTCACAATCCTTATGTATCAGGGATGCCATACTTGGGCTATAGATGATGAACTTATAGTACAGGCAGGGGAGATAGGCCTGTGTAATGTTTAATGTGTCTACAGAGGTTTGGAATATGGATTGAAAACCATAGAAAAATGCCAGCACTCATTAAATGTCCTTTCTAATGTTCTTTATTTACCTCACAGCGAGCAGCAATGTACGCGTTTCGACCGGTGCGGTCTTCCTCAGCGTTGTAATGGACAACTAAGTCCCCTGTGAGGCTGTTAAACCAAACAGAAATTTCTGTTTGGTTTAACAGCCTCACAGGGGACTTAGTTTAGGGGCCGGCCCAAATGTACTGTAGTATAGATCCTTGATGGGTATGATCTTTTACATATATTTTTTTTGTCTATATTTACTGTTGTAAATATTCGATTTGCATCAATTACTATGCCTTACACTGATGTCATGTGAATGGTGGACAGCTGTCAGCTGACTAATGATTTTGTGATCACATGGTGGCATCAGTTTGTATAAATACACCTCACTACTTGTTGTCCATTACAACGCTGAGGAAGACCGCACCGGTCGAAACGCGTACGTTGCTGCTCGCTGTGAGGTAAATAAAGAACATTAGAAAGGACATTTAATGAGTGCTGGCATTCTTCTCTGGTTTTCTATGTATATCTTTGAGCCTTGTGTTACAGGTCCCCGGCGTGGGTACCCGTTGGCAGTTAAATTGTTTTCCTGAAATAAACAGGACACGGAATGAACACAGGAACGATGTTGTCTGTTTGCAAAGCGATTGTGTAATCATTTATTAATCCCAAAACTGTATTCTGTCTCTTTCATTTACTTTCGTTTTTTTCATTGTATTTTCAATGCTTTCTTTTTGTCTTGTCAACAATCATAAACAATATTACATCATTGTTATTTCCATAAATCCATATTCCATTAATCCATAACACATATTTTCTCATATCATCTCTTTTCTTCACATTATACCATATTCAGTATTCATTTCCCATGTCTTCTTCATATATTCATGTTATTTCACAGTGTAATACCGTAGCATCCCTAGTATGTATCATCCCATGGCATCACTAGTATGCATCATACCATTCACAGTATACGTAGTCTTGCAGTAGCTGCATCACGTGACTAGGCACTTGTATGTTCAGTTCAGTTCAGTTCAGTTCAGTTTATTTCAGCATCTGGGCATGTAGACATAACATTTTTGTATATATATTTTTTTTCTCTCTTTTTTATGACAATGTAATATATTTAATAAATATATACATATATAAATTTACATACATACATATTAACAAAATAAATATAGATCCCTGAGAGTCCATTCAGGAGTTCTTTCTTAAAGTCCAGTGCCGAAAAGGGGCTAGGGAGAAGCCAGCAGGCTTGTCGGGCCCTACCCCTGAGGTAGATCCACTAACCAGTGGACAGTGTCTCTTTGTTAGGGACGGATATAATCCGCCTACCCACATGATATGTTCTCCGTTAATTGTTATACATTCATATTGTCTCACAAACACATGTCAACATAACATTTCTCATTCATTGATCGAGGCATGACATTATGGACCAGAATTACATCTAGATGGCAAAGAGCATTCCTTGTTCCCTACTTCTCAATGTTATTATGGTATGCTAATATGATCACTCAGTATTGTACTAGTTAATTGTATGGTCTATAACAATACGCATGATTTATAATATAGTATATTAATTATAATAAATATTAATTATAGTAACCCATAATATAGTATAGTAGTGATAATAGAATAATGCACAATATAGTATAATATGGTACAGAAACATGTAAGTAATACAATATACATTGTAGTGTAAATTAGTGATGTAATATGATATAATATGTTATGATATAGTCTAATGATGTGCTAGACACAATGTAGCTGGTGGTTTATGCTATCATAAATTATATTATGATAATGATTCAGACATAGTACGTTATAATTATTATAATAGAAATATTGTATATTATAGTAGTATAGTACAATAATGTTATTATTATTATTATAATCATCATTATTTTAATCATCTGCATTGCTATACCTATAGAAAATGGATTTCTTTACTCTGGACTTGAACATAGTTATGTTTTCACTGCGTTTTATTTCTTCCCCCAACTCATTCCACAGAGTGGCTCCATATGCGGAGATACTCCTCGTTTTCAAGCTTGTACGCATGACAGGTTTTTTGAAGTTTAGTGGGCCTCTGAGGTTGTAACTACCCTCCTTATTGAGAAATTTGGTTTGTACATTTATCGGTAATTGGTTGTTTCTTGCTTTGTACATGACTTGTAATATTTTGAATTTAACAATATCCATGAACTTCAGTACATGTGACTGTATAAACAGTGGATGCGTATGATCTCGGTAACCCGCATTGTTAATTATCCTTAATGCTCTTTTTTGTAGTGTAATCAATGGGTTAATTGTTGAACTATATGCGTTCCCCCATACCTCAGTGCAATAGTTCAGGTAGGGTAGTATCAAGGCACAGTACAGAGTGTGTAATGAGTTGGGATTGAGAAGATGTTTTGCCCTGTTTATGATAGAAATGCTCTTGGCCATCTTGTTCCTCACATGTTCTATATGGGGTTTCCAGCATAACTTGTGGTCTAAGATGACCCCCAAAAATTTGTTTTCATATACCCTTTCAATGTTATTGTTATCGATTATCAACTGGATGTCTGATTGTACCTGCCGATTTCCGAATATCATATATTTAGTTTTACTTAGATTTAAAGATAATTTATTTCTGTCAAACCAAAGTTTATATTTACTCATTTCAGTATTTAGTACCAACATAAGCTGCTGGATGTCCTCCCCAGTGCAGAACATGTTCGTATCATCAGCAAACAACACACACTTGAGTACAGTTGATACAGAGCAGAGATCGTTGATATACAGATTAAAGAATTTGGGACCTAAAACTGACCCTTGAGGGACACCACACATTATTTTCATACTTCTTGATTTGCAGTCGCCTATTTGAACAAATTGTTCTCTGTCTTTGATATAACTTTCTATCCATCTAGAGGCCACACCTCTCAGACCGTACTTGGACAATTTTCTTATGAGAATGTTATGATGTATAGTGTCAAAGGCCTTTTTAAGGTCCACAAAAACTCCAACTGTATATAACTTTTTATCTATGTTATTAATTATTTCTTCAGTTAAGTCTATGAGTGCCCATGCAGGTGATCTGTTGGCTCTGAACCCATATTGATTTTCAGTTAGTAGTTTATTTTTTTCTACAAAGTGGTCAAGTCTTTCCCCGAAAAGTTTCTCCAATATTTTTGAGAACTGTGGAAGCAATGAAATCGGTCTGTAATTTGTAAACAGTTGCTTGTCTCCTGTTTTAAAGACTGGAATAACCTTTGCTTTTTTCATTTGATCGGGAAAGACCCCGTTCTTAAATGAAAGGTTGCATAGAAAAGTGAATGGTTTAATTATGGTGTCCATGATTTTCTTAACCAATGACATGCTAAGGTCATTGTGGTCAGTTGACGTCTTACTTTTGCATGTGCGGGTAAGGTCCATGATTTCCTGTTCCTCCACAGCTCTCAAGAACATTGAGTCTGGGTTGCAAAACCCCCACTCATCAGCTGGCACATTTGCTTCCGTCTCAGATGTTGTAATTTCATTTGCTAGGTTAGGTCCTATGTTAACAAAAAAGTCATTGAAGCCATTTACAATGTCCTTTAGATTGGTTAATGATTTCCCTTTGTCGATGAAGCTTTGTGGATAGTTAATGGTTGATGATCCTTTTTTAATAAGTTTGTTCAATATATTCCAAAGCCCCTTCATGTTATTTTTGTGGTTTTCTAGTAGGTTACTGTAATACTCTTTCTTACTTGCTCTAGTCATGCTTATTACTTTATTTTTATATCTTTTATATCTAATTTCATTATCCATAGTTCTATGTTTCAGGTATTTCTTATATAATGTATTCTTTTTATTACATGCGTTTTTTAATTTATGAGTAATCCATGGTTTCTTGGCCTCAGTTTTCTTTTCTTTACTCTTCTGTATAGGACAGTGCTTGTCATATAGTTCCCCAAATGAGTGTAGAAATGAATTGTAGGCTAAATTAGTATCGTCTTGTGTGTACACGTTGTTCCAATTCTGAGCCAACAGATCCTGCCTTAGTGCTGCAATGGAATCCTCAGTAATTAATCGTTTATACCTGGGTGGAGTTTTTGTCTTTTCTTTGACATAGTCGCACTTATAAATTGCAAAGATTGGCAAGTGATCAGCAATGTCGGTAATTAATACCCCCCTCTCGATATTACCACCGACTTCATTGGTGTATATATTATCAATTAAGGTTGCAGAGCTAGTGGTGATTCTGGTAGGTCTAGTTATTAATGGATATAGGTTGAGGCTATACATGTTATCAATAAATATGTCTATATACTTGTGCTTATCTGGGTTGATGAGATTTAGATTGTAATCTCCACAGGCAAAGATGACTTTCTGATGGCAGTGTGAAAATATATTCTCCATGTTTCTTGTCAGTGTGTCTACATCTGTACCAGGCGCTCTGTAGATACAGCTGACAATTATATTTTTGTGTCTTTCTCTACATATTTCAATAGTTAAGCATTCTAGGGCGTTGTCGATTACTATAGACATGCTTTCTATGACCTTGTATTTTAGATTGGTATCCACATAAATGGCTACACCACCCCCAGTTTTGTTTTTTCTGTTCCTATAGCTTAAGTCATACCCATCGAGAGGGAAGTCCACACCTCTGTCATTATCAAACCATGTCTCAGAAATAGCAATAATATTAAAGGATTTTTTTAGTTCACGTAAATAATCTCTAATTTTCCCATAGTTGGCATACATGCTTCTACTATTGAAGTGTATAATTGATATATCCTTACCCGCTGGCAACATATCCAGTTGTTCCTTAGTATAGTAAGTACAGTTTGTATCTAAATCATTAAAAACATTATTATCTGGATCAATGTGTTGTTCGAAGTTATATCTTCCATATTCAGTGTATCTAAATGTCTCCAGGTTCCATTCATCTGGGTTCTGGAGATGGTCGTGATCATGGTGCATACTATTTAGTTCATCATCTGATGTATCTGACTCCATTATGGTACAAAGTACATGGTGTGATAATGATCATAGTAGTCATGACAATAATAGTAATAATGGTAGAAATACAGTGTATAATGTATAATATAATGAATAGTATAATGTATATATAATAATATGGAACCAAGCAGGATATATAGTATATAATAGTATGGGATATATGGTATAGTATCAAGCAGGATATATGACTTATAATAGTATAGTATATATATTATAATGTAAAGCAGGATATATAGTATATAATAGTACGATATGTACAGTATGGTATGGCTCAAGAAGTATAGTATATAATAGACAAGAAGATGATTATACAATATAGTATAATGTATAATGTAATATGATGCATAGTATAATGTATATATGATAACATATAGTCGTATAATGTAATAGTATAATGTGTATATATAATAATAATAGTAGTATAAGCAATATAATAGTATCCCATGGAATAGTTTTATATGATATGCTAGCACAGTATGTGTATATGATAATATATGATATAATGCATAGAGGTTAGTATAATACAACTTAGTGTGGTATAAAGATAGCAGCGCGCGCAGAGTACATATTTGTAATGAGACATTATGTGAAAAAGTGTATAGTGTTGCTGCTGGCAGCACCAGCGGCAATAGAGGTAATATGAATACATTATGTAAACACTGATACAAGAGGCCAGCAGTGTAAGGTATATACGGTATGAGAGTCTTGTGTTTCTTCATGGTGTAATTGCGTGGTACCTTATTTGGTGGCTTGTTATATGTCCAGTGTGTGTACTAGTACAGTCACTCTGGCTCTCCATCGTCGTACTGTTCTAGCTCCGACAGATTCTTGATTAGTAAGACCTTCGCCTCTTCAGGAGATCCCTTAAGCTTAATATACACTTTGCAGTTCGCCGTCCAGGTTGATTGTATCTTCCCTGCCCTCCTCAGGATGCGTGCCTGCCTGGCGATGGTGGCGGTCCTCTTCGTTAGATGCTCGTTCATGAAGACGTTCGTGTTATTCAGCTTTTTCCATTGTTTCAGGAGTGCATTCTTGTTTTTTCTGTTTGTGAAACGGATTATTATGGCCGGTGGCTCCTTCTTCTTCCCCGGCGGGGGCTTCTTGTCTCCTCTTGAAAGAGTGTGACAAGCTTCGATGTCCTCGCTGACGATGGTTATTCCCTTCTCCTCCATGAAGTCAATCAGTTGTTGTTCGACCGATGTAGAATCTTCCTCAGTTGGATTGTCACGGTTCGAGTCCACAGCCCTAGCATAGGACCGTGGTTTGGTCACCAGACCACTCACAATCACATTGTTCATTCTCGAGTACTGTTCTAACTCGTCCACCCGAGTCTCGAGCAAACTGATCTTTTTGTCTTTCTCCAAGTTCAGTCGCTTCAATTCTTTTATAGTTTTCATCATTTCCAAGATGTCCTTTTGCTGTTTAGACAGGGTATCCATTTCGTTAGAAATGTAGTCTAAAGACTTCCTTAGCTCCTCCATCTCGGACTTCTTAGGAGCCATGTTTACCCACAGCGTCTCTCACAGCGTGCGCAGGCGGCACCAGCAGCAGCACTCACCGGCCTCCCCGGACAGCAGCAGCAGCACCCGAACCGGCACGCTTTGGCTGCAGAAGCAGTAGAGTCTTCGCGCACAGGCAGCAACGGTAGCGGCTCGTCCCAGCCTGCCCAGGTTATGGCAGTAGCAGCGGTCTGTCCCGCCGTGCCCCAGCAGCAGCAGCAGCAGCAGCAGCCGCAGCCCGGGTCGGCTAGTTGTGTAGTTTCCCCGGCTAGTTACGGCTAGTGTGTGGCTAGTTACACTGCTAAAGTGCTCTTAGAAAGCAGACAGTAGGCCTCAAGCTAATAATACAAATCACACAGTGAAATAAACCATATAAAACACTCTGTAACAGTAGTAAAAGTAAATACCAAAAACGAACTCTTTTTACTCTCTCTCTGACTCATCTCTCTGCACCAAGTGTGCAAAACTGGCTTAAAAATAATAACCAACAAAACATACAGTAGTCCACTTCTAGTACTTCATAAAGTTACTAAATCAGCACCAAACGTCATCATGTTTACATCAAACTGAAGCTAAACAACTTATCTTCCCCTTGGAATCATGTATAATACATATAAAGTGCATTTTAGCTCAGTACCAACCTGAAATAAACAGGACACGGAATGAACACAGGAACGATGTTGTCTGTTTGCAAAGCGATTGTGTAATGGCGCCTCGCAGCAGAACACAGAAGAAGACCCTGTTTCCCCAGAACGTAACAGGCTGACAGTGCCCCCTACTGTCCCTAGTTGGTAGTGATTCAATTCCTATGTGTCACTGTTGACTCATTCACTTGTGTGAGGAATGTAAGTATACATCTTATATAGAAAATAATAAATTACACAAAATATTCTCTTTGTGGGTGTCACACGTTCCCCGACAAAACAAAATGGCTCCTGACATTTCAAAACATTCTCTTTTCACAGGTCTCAAAACAAAACTTCAAAAAGTCAGTAGAGTGTTGGAGTGATGCATGGGTAGGGTGCATGCGGGTAGGGAAAGAAAGGTGGAAACATGAAGGCTGGTGGAATATGGTAAGGTGGGTATGGAGAGGTGTAAGGTGTAGGGTAAGTATGGACTGTGTTGACTGTAGGCTGACCAAGTGTGTCATATGTGAATATGTGCCTTGGTCTCCTCTCTCTGGTCGATCGTCTGACTTCAGGGTTCAGTGGTAAGTGTTCGTCGTCGTTGGTTGCTTCTGCGTGTCTTTGTTCTTCTCTTGCAGGTGACTGGACTTGTTCAGGTAAGTGTCTTTCTTTTGCAGGTGGTTGGACTCGATCAGGTAAGTGTCTTTCTTCTTCAGTTGGTTGTTGTCGTTCTTGATTTTCCCTTACAGGTACTCTCTCAGGATCAGGTAGGTATTCTTCTTCTCTAACAGGTTCTTGGACTCTTTCAGGTAAGTATTCTTCGGTCTGTATTTCCTCCCTTGCAGGTGCTGCTGTTGGTTCTCTTTGACTTGAAGTCGGTGCCTGGACTGAACCTCTCCGTTCTGTCCGGTTCAAGGGTACTCTTAGCCAATAGCCTCCAGTGTTTTCTTCATCATCTGAGTCATCCGAGTTGTCGCTGTCATTCATCGGCGGCTCTGTGTCGCAGACTCTTGAATCTGTTTTTCTCCGTCGTTTCCTAGGCGCTGAGCTGACTGGACCAGGAGGAGTTTCGACAGGTAAGTCGCTCACAGGTAACAACAGATTACGATGCAGAGTTCTTGTTTTTGTCTTATCTCCGCTCTCTTGATGGACGATGTAGACAGGGTTGTCGGACACCTGTTCTTTGACAAGGTATATGGCCTTCTCCCAATACGATCTTAGCTTGCCGGGTCCTCCTCGTTCGCTGAGGTTTCTCACGAGCACCCGGTCTCCAGGCTGTAAGACTGCTCCCTTCATCTTCTGGTCGTAGTATGACTTGCCTCTGGCACTTGACTGGTTGCTGTTCTCACTTGCAATGCGATACGCCTCGGACATCCTCTTCGCCCACTTCTGCGCATACCCTTTCGGTGTGACTGGCTCTGTTTCTTCCATCAACCCGAATAACAGATCGACTGGCAGGCGTGGATGATGGCCATACAGCAGATAGTACGGTGAGTACCCGGTGGCCTCGTGCCGCGTACAGTTGTATGCGTGAATCATTTGTGGGAGATGGTCCTTCCAGCGTTCTTTCTCTCGGTCTTCTAGCGTCCTCAGCATCTGCAGTAAGGTACGGTTGAACCTTTCAGCTGGGTTGCCTTGCGGGTGGTATGGCGTTGTTCTCGAATGGCCAACCCCTGAGAGCTTCCCTAGCGTCCGGAACAGTTCATTCTCGAACTCACCACCCCTGTCATGGTGCAATTTCGCTGGATAACCGAATCTTGGAATGAAGTCGTTGTAGATGCGCTCTGCTGCAGTATGTCCCGACTTGTTCTTCGTTGCGTATGCTTGCGCAAATCGCGTGAAGTGATCAATCACCACCAGGATGTACTGATAACCTCCTTTGCTGGTCTCAAGGTGTAAGTAGTCAATACAGACGAGTTCTAGAGGAAAGCTGGTTGTTATACTGCCCATAGGAGCGCGCATGTGAGCAACAGGTTTCTTCTGTTTGATGCATGGGCACTTCCTGGTGACGTAGTCCTCGATCTCTTTCTTCATATATGGCCAGTAGAACCTCTCCCGAGCCAGGTTGAGAACCCTCTCTGTGCCAACGTGTCCCATCTCATCATGCAGGTGTTGCAACGCCACAGGTCTGTATTTCTCAGGTAGGACAAGCTGCTTCCTGGCATCGGTCCGTCTGTACAGGAGATCATTTTCCAAGTGTAGTTTGCTCCACTCATGTAAGAGCTTCCTGGTGTGTCCATTCGCTGCTTTCCGCATCTCGTCGGTAAGTGTCGTACTTGTCTCCTTGAACTTCACAATTTCGCCAATCGCAGGATCCTCTTGCTGCGCTCTCACCAGCTCATTGTGACTTATGGTTGGTAGGAGTGCAGGTGGCTGTAGTGTCGTGTCGAGAGAGGAGATCTGTAGAGCAGCGATCCAAGCCACATCTTTCCTCAAGGCCGCTTGGTTTCCCTCCCACGTCGCACACACCACATCTCGAGTCAACTCCTCGGTGCAGGCGTTCACATACCTGTCGATGTCTAGAGGAATCCTTGACAGCGTGTCCGCATCGATGTTGATCTTCCCAGGCCGGTACTTGATATCAAACCGGAAATCAGACAGTTCTCCTACCCATCGATGCCCCACAGCATTTAACTTGGCAGTGCTCATGATGTAGGTGAGTGGGTTATTGTCTGTATAGATCGTGAAGTGAGGGGCGTAATACAGGTAATCCCTGAACTTCTCGCACACCGCCCATTTCAAGGCGAGAAACTCCAGCTTCCCACTGTGTAGCTTGTAGTTCCTCTCCGCAGGCGATAAAGTTCTGGAACCGTAGCCAATGGCCCTCAACTTCCCGTCTTGCTGTTGGTACAGGATCGCTCCAAGGCCCTGCTCAGACGCATCAGTATGCAGAACGAACGGTAGCTTGAAGTCTGGATACGCCAACACCGGTGGGCTTGTGAGCATGTCCACGAGACGCTCCAGTGTCACTTGGTGTTCTCTGGTCCATTCAATTGGCGTTCTGGAGGACAGTTGCGGTCCTTTGGATTTCTTCCCACGTGCTACAGGTTCTTGCATGCCAGGCTTTACTTGCAGAAGCTCGTAGAGAGGTCTTGCGATCCGCGAGAAATCCTGGATGTAGGATCTGTAGTAGCTGAGGAATCCGAGAACCCGTCTGATGTCACCTACCGTCTGTGGCACCTTGGTCTTCAGTGACACCACTGCATCCAGATCCTTTGGGTCGATCCTGACTCCATCGGCAGACACAAGTCTTCCCACATACCGGACCTCACGTCGGAAGAGTTCACATTTCTCGGGTTTGAGCTTCACCCCATGGTGCTGAAGTGCTCGGAGGACCTTCCGCACCCCTGCAACATGTTCTTCGAACGATCTGGCATAGCAAAGAACGTCATCAAGGTAAGGTAGGCAATACTCGTCCCGCAGTTCACTGAGCATCTCCTCCATACTCCGCTGGAAGGCCGCAGGTGCGTTCGTAAGGCCGAATGGGATGCGAACCCACTCGTACAACCCCCAAGGCGTGACGAAGGCAGTGAGATGTCTGGACTTCTGCTCAACAAAACCCTGATGGTAGGCTTTTCCCTGGTCTAAGATGCTGAACCAGGAATAACCACCAAGAGAGTCTGTCAGGTCTTGAATTCTGGGTAGTGGATGTCGATCAGGAACGGTCTTTTGGTTCAACAGGCGATAGTCTATACAGAGGCGTAGTGTCCCATCCTTCTTCCGGACGCACACCATGGGGGCCGAGTAAGAAGACTTGGATTTCACGATCCACCCCTTAGCCAGGAGGTCCTGGATGTACTCCTTGACTTCTCTGAGCAGTGGTTTTGGGATGGTGGAGTACGCTCTCTGAACTGGAATATCGTCCTTCAGGTTGATCGACATTTCGAGACTCGGAATGCAGCCGATATCGTTGCTGTCTCGTGCGAACGCTGCAGATTCTTCATACAGCATTGTCTTTACGGTCTCTTGCTGCTCCTCATTCAGGTGCGTGATGTCAACTGGTGGTTGCCACAAGGACGGACGTTCGTCAGCCGATGAGGTGGTAACACTGTTGATCTTCACGTCGACCTCCGACTGGTCAGTCTTGTCAGGTGAGTATGTTTCAACCACTTTTGCTATTGTCTGGACGTTCCCCAGCGCTGTCTTTCGAGGCAGGGTAATGTCATGCTTGGTGTTGTTCCCGACGGGCACCGTTACGTATGGTTGCTTCTGGTTCTGTATTTCGAGCAAGCCTTCACCCACATCCAGCTGTTCTAGCGGCATGCTGTCTTCATCTGGCTCAAACAATACAGGGCTGGCAGAGGAACTCATGTTGGGTGGGACTTTGCACTTTATCCACGCAACCTGTCCAGCGGGGATGACCATGTCACGTTGGCCTAGCCTCAGTCGTCCACGTTGCATGCTGGGCTTTGTGGTGGACACACAGCTCACTATGGCCTCTGCTTTGTCAGTTGTGATGGAGATGGCCCCACAGAGCAGGGTAATCAGTGTTGGGATGAGTTTCTCTGGTTGTCCCAGGATCAGCTCTTCCACGACGTTGAAACCAAGCAGGGGTCTCTCCAGGGGCATGCTGCTTACTAAGAACGGAACACTGATCAGCAGGTTGGGGTCTTGGTTACCAGGTAAGTTCACTGTTACGGCCACCCAACCATCGAACGGGATGAGGTCTCCATTCACTGCATACACTCCCAGCTCATCCTCTTCCAGCATCAGTTCAGCGATTGGCTGGGCCTCAAGATGAGGTAGGTGTGTTTCTTTCCATGCTCGGTCGATCATGCTCACTTGAGCTCCGGTATCCAGTAAGGCATCCACGGCTAACCCATTCAGGTAACATTGGATCAGCGCTTTTCTCCCAATCAGTCTTGCTACCAGCTCATTTTTGGCGCTCAGTGGCTCTGGTGACGGCAGTTCTGTGTGGGTCTTTCTCTGGCCATGTCTCTGTTTTGTACAGGCGACGACAGGAGAGATACATTTGGAGGTGGAGGTTTTGGTCGTACCCTCCGCGCTGGTCTGCTCGTCTTGGACACCACTGGGCTGGGGCGATTGCGGTCCGATCACTGGGTGCCCCCCTGCAGCGATCGGCTCCAGTTTCCCTGGTTCTTCTGCCTTTTGCCACAACCAACGGCCCGGTGTCCTTCCTCGCCACAGACGAAGCAATGGCGACAGTTTGACAGGCCCTGCTCGACACATTTAGGACAACCGTTAGTCCTCTCCTTTGCAGCAGTTGTCGGTTTCTTCTGGGAACACTGGCATGCTTGTTCTGGCGGTCGTACTTGGGTTGGTTGTTTCAGTGAGTCGACAACTTTAGTGAGCGCCTCAATTTTCGCAGACAGTTGTTGGATAACGTCCATTCCAACGGCTGGTTCAACAGTCTGTGGCTTAGCAGTGTTGGATTGTGCTGCGTTCGCCTCAAGCTGTGCACTGTGCGCTTTGGTTGGTTTCTGACTGGGCACTGGACCCAACCTCCGTTGTCTCTCGCTCTCTTCACTGGTTATCCTCATCACGTGACGGAGAATGAGTTCATCTTTCACATTACTATCAGCAAGGAGTGGTTTCAGTTCCATGCGGATGTCATTGTGTCTGTGTCCAAGACCCTGGTACACCGTGTGCAGGAAGATGTCTTGGACTGTCGCTCTGCTGTACTTAATGTTTGCATCAGGCAGGCTGGATGTAAACAGTATCTTCTGTTTCAGGCCAATTACTCTGTAGAGGAATTGTTGAGGCGTTTCGTTCTCATTCTGTTTCGCACACATCAACTCCTGAAACAGTTCAGTGCTGTCCTTCACTCTGAAGTGAGACTGCAGAAACCCTTTAAGTTCCTCAACGGTCACATCATCTTTGTTTATCAGCATGTCCTTGAAATTGCCTGGTTTAATGATCCTGAGCACTGACCTGACAATTTCCGAGTCACTGAACCCCTCTTGAATCCCTTCATCGATCTGCCGGCACACGTTGCTGAAGGTGATGTCAGAGGTGGTGTCGCCAATTTGACCACCATGGATCTTGAATTCTCTCCGGTGATAAGAGAGTTCTCTGACGGAGACCATCTTCTCACCTGGCTGGTATGTACTGTGTTCAGTATGGTTGAGATGTTGTGTTGTATGCGGTGTGTGCGTGTCTGTGGGTATGTTGCCTGTTGCTGACTGTGTTTGTGAGTATGGCATGGAGGGTGATGGTGTGTGTATGGTGGGCAAGGAGTGTAGAGTGGGAAGAGATTGCATGTGAGGGGTAGGCAGAGAGTGTAGAGTGGTAAGGGACTGCATGTGAGTGGTAGGCAGAGAGTGTAGAGTGGAAAGTGATTGCATGTGAGTGGTGGGCAGTGAGTGTAGAGTGGGATTGGATGGTGTGTGTGTGATGGGCAGTGAGTGCGATGTGAGAGGTGATTGTGCGTGTGTAGAAGGTCCGTCAATGCACTGCTTGAGCTTCTTGCCAAGCTCCTCGTAACTCAACAACATTTTCAGCAGTTCGACATTTTGGGTGGCACCAACTGATTCAGTCATGGCAGCGCTAGTGTTGGCCGGATTAACCTGGTCTGCGTTCACTGTCGTAGCGTTGGCAGTGTCACTTAAATCAACATTTTTGGCTGCACTCGTTGCACTAGCCTGAGTAGACTCAGTTGGCCCCACAGAAGCACTGGCATCAACAACAGCATTTTCATCAACAACCGTAGCAATTTTTCGAACTTCCTGTAACTGCAGTGCATTGTCAATGACATCTTTCAGAACCAAAAAATCTGTCATACCTTCGTCCTCTGACTCAAGGTGATGCTCGCTGTCTAAATACGCACCGAGGTGTTCAAGGCAACCTACGTGATCGTCTTCCGTCAGTGTAGACTTGTCTTCTCCGGGCACTGGGCTAACGTCCTTGGCAATTTGAAAGAGGTTGCTTGGTGACAGGGAGAACAGGCTCTTCCTAATGTCCCACATTAGCTTCTTCCTTTCTTTGTCGGCCATTTTACCTCTTCTCCTCTTCCGAACGTCAGACACACAGTCCAGTAAGTTGACACAGTCTCTTCTCTGGTTAATCGATCAACGCTCACACCTGTTCTCCCTCTTTCACAGCGTACATTGACTCCGGTGCAGCTCTAGATGTCATCTGATGTCATCAGTTACTCTTCACGGCAGTTTCACAGTTCAACGGGATGGCAGTCTTTGGCTTAACTGGTCTTCGCTGGCAGCATGCTCTCTTCTCCCAGTTCTCATGGACTACAGCCGCAGCTCCGCTCTGGTAGAAGGTCTCAGCCGTTGTGCCAGCTCACAGCTCTGCTCTGGTTGTGGGTTGTAGCTGCGTCAGCTCACAGCGAAACAGCTTAGCTCCGGTCCCAGATGTCATCGATTTGTGGATCAGCTTCCCGCTGTGGCCAGTAGGTGGCGCTGATCATCCCGGACGAGCCCCCAAGAACTGTTACAGGTCCCCGGCGTGGGTACCCGTTGGCAGTTAAATTGTTTTCCTGAAATAAACAGGACACGGAATGAACACAGGAACGATGTTGTCTGTTTGCAAAGCGATTGTGTAATCATTTATTAATCCCAAAACTGTATTCTGTCTCTTTCATTTACTTTCGTTTTTTTCATTGTATTTTCAATGCTTTCTTTTTGTCTTGTCAACAATCATAAACAATATCACATCATTGTTATTTCCATAAATCCATATTCCATTAATCCATAACACATATTTTCTCATATCATCTCTTTTCTTCACATTATACCATATTCAGTATTCATTTCCCATGTCTTCTTCATATATTCATGTTATTTCACAGTGTAATACCGTAGCATCCCTAGTATGTATCATCCCAAGGCATCACTAGTATGCATAATACCATTCACAGTATACGTAGTCTTGCAGTAGCTGCATCACGTGACTAGGCACTTGTGTGTGGCTAGTTACACTGCTAAAGTGCTCTTAGAAAGCAGACAGTAGGCCTCAAGCTAATAATACAAATCACACAGTGAAATAAACCATATAAAACACTCTGTAACAGTAGTAAAAGTAAATACCAAAAACGAACTCTTTATACTCTCTCTCTGACTCATCTCTGTGCACAAAGTGTGCAAAACTGGCTTAAAAATAATAACCAACAAAACATACAGTAGTCCACTTCTAGTACTTCATAAAGTTACTAAATCAGCACCAAACGTCATCATGTTTACATCAAACTGAGGCTAAACAACTTATCTTCCCCTTGGAATCATGTATATTACATATAAAGTGCATTTTAGCTCAGTACCAACCTGAAATAAACAGGACACGGAATGAACACAGGAACGATGTTGTCTGTTTGCAAAGCGATTGTGTAATGGCGCCTCGCAGCAGAACACAGAAGAAGACCCTGTTTCCCCAGAACGTAACAGGCTGACAGTGCCCCCTACTGTCCCTAGTTGGTAGTGATTCAATTCCTATGTGTCACTGTTGACTCATTCACTTGTGTGAGGAATGTAAGTATACATCTTATATAGAAAATAATAAATTACACAAAATATTCTCTTTGTGGGTTTGACACTTGCACCTGGAAGAATATTTTTTAACATGGAGTGTTGCGGGTTGTCTGCTCCGGCAGCTCTGCTTGTTTTCTTGGAATATGGGTTGCCACACTGGAGCCAATTCGGATGCAAAATCTTTGAGGAGAAAAGCACTGCACTCATCTGACCCATTAGCTTTCCTTGTATTTGTACACCAAAACACTTTTCTTACATTCTCTTCAGTGATGGTAATTCTGTCAGAGGGGGCAGGTGTTTCAGTGCACTTCGAGGAGTTGGTCTAATGATTCAAATCTGGCAAAGAAGTTATTTAGTTCATTAGCAAAGCCAAGGTTTTGCTCAATATCTGTGATATTAGGCAGCCGTCACATATGGAGGAGACGCTGCTTCCTGTATCCCTAGATTGATCAGGCATATCAGTGAGGTTCTGTGCTTGTATGTGCATCTATTACTATTTATGTTCAAGAATTTCTGTTGTAAAATGTGAACGTGTGTGTGTGTGTGTGTGTGTGTGTGTGTGTGTGTGTGTGTGTGTGTGTGTGTGTGTGTGTGTGTGTGTGTGTGTGTGTGTGTGTGTGTGTGTGTGTGACACACACACACACACACCAGAAGTCTACCAATGATCTGCATCACCAAAACTTGTGGCCAAGAGATGCTGGGGAGGAGTTACATCTAGGACATTTAGGCTTAAGCAGTATTCTTGACATTATTTTTCTGGGAAATAGTGCATGAAATATCTTGAATTGTATTAAATTATGTCTAAAGCAAAATGAGGTTGAATTATTTAGGGGAATACCACATGTTCCATACCGGTATGTTCTCTGGAATTGCTACCCGTATTTTCCGCACTGTAAGGTGCACTGGACTATAAGGCGCACTGGATTATAAGGCGCACCTTGTAAAACTGTTTTCATATATAACGCGCATTGGATTATAAGGCGCAGAGAATAGAAGCTACTACAGTTAACATAGAATAGAAGCACCTGCAGTCAAACAATCCATATATAAAGTGCACTGGATTATAAGGCGCACTGTGGATTTTTGAGAAAATTAAAGGCTTTTAAGTGCGCCTGTCTGGAAAATACGGCACCTCTAAATCTTCTTCCCAGGCCAATTTATTATTGTTCCAAGAAGTGGGAGACAATTATTGTATTATGTTTTACATTTTTGAGATCAATCCTGTCTTTGGAGGTTCGATTGTAAGAATTGAACAACCTGTACATCAGGATCTAGGAGTTCAGCATCTTGCTCAAGGACAATTTGATGCTAAGTGAGCTCATTGCGGTTCACATCCGGACACTTTCTGGATGGACATCCGGGCACATCCAGTCACTCTACCCCTGATGCACTGCTGCTCTGTGTACTTGCTTTTCTCTTTTTGCACTCGACACCAACCCTCTTTGCAAAAAAATAAATCTACAAGCTCACAACGGAACTGTAAGCTTGTATATCTGTTATTTTTTGATTAATGTTCCCCTCTGTTTCTTCCTGCTCACCACATTAAAACACCATCATTAAACATTATTAGTAGGAAGATAGATATACTGTATAACCCCCCATGGAGAACAGAAATAACAGAGCACTGGTAGGAGCAAACGTCACATAAGAATCCGTAACCTTGTTATGAACTGGAGGCTACATGTATGCTAGCTGTAGTATGCTGTACTTTGAATAAACAACAATCATCTTTACCTGGTAGAGTTTGTTGAAAATATACCTGATGAATTCATTTAAAAAAATTGGATTTCACATTTAAGATTAATTAGGTGGAATATCACAATTTCACAATGCTTTCAAATTTATCAAATATTTGCAAATCTCTCAAGCTCACAAGATGCGTTACATTGTGAGCTTTTTCTTTTCTTTTTTTTTCAATGGCCCAAAATGTACATTGGGCTACATAGACTAGTGGGATTTGTGATAAAAGTGATTGTTAGAGGCATTTGGGGGTAAAAGTGGGGAACCAGTCCATTTTACACAATTCAAGGGTGCTGAATCCGAAAAAAATGGTTCCCAAGCAAAATTTTGAGTCCTTACCCCCCAAATCCAAGATTTTGGGGGGTAACCAAAGGTTTTTCAGACATAACTTGAAATGCATTGATTTTAGGCCCCATAAGTGTATTGAACGTTAATATAAAGTTGGGCATTACGGACGATTTGGTACCAAGTACATGTCTGTACCTCCTACGGTTCTTGAGATACGGCATTTAGGTACTTTCACAGATTGAGGAGAGCAGGACATCTGTAACACTGATTCTTAAGTCCACCAAATGGTGATACAGGCGTGAAAATTGGTACACACACTCCTCAAACCCAACTATTTCCAAAAGTACTGCGTGTCCTGCAAAATTCCAAGATGGCAGCCACCAAAATCAAAGATGTCCGTCCAAAAATGTGGTTTTTCATTAATAACTCGAAATACGAAGATTTTAAGCCCCATACATGTATTGAACGTTAATATAAAGTTGGGCATTACAGACATTTTGATACCAAGTACATGTCTGTATGTACTACGGTTCTTGAGTTACAGCATATAGGTAGTGATGAGGAACCATAATGGTAACATTTTGGCACGTTTGACTCTTTTACTCAAAGATCCCTTTATCATCATGTCAACCATTTTCAGGAAACGGACCTACATGTGTCCGCTATCATAAACCACTTCAAGTTTTTTAATTGATGAAACGGGTCGGGAGTTATTAAACCGAACGTGAATGCTGTTTCAGTGTTAAATTTGCTGCGTATATTTTGCAAAGATAAGCCACCCAGAAATGTCTGTCTGTGCATCATCACACTGAGTCTGTCCTTCACAATAAGAGTAAATGTGAACCGGATGCACCAAGTGTAGCATGTGTCATACAGTAATGGTATAATATGCTAATAAGTGTAATAGTGTAATAGGCTAATACGTGCAATAGCATAATATATGTACAATATGGTAATAGTGTAATATGCAATAGTGTCATAGGATAATATGTGTAATAGTGCAATATATGTGCATTAGGATAATAGTGTAATATATGCAATAGTGTAATAGGGCTAATAGTGTAATATATACAATGTCATAGTGTAATAAGTACAGTAGGCTAATATGTGTAATAGTGAAATACATGTGCATTACGGTGATAGTGTAATATACGCAATAGTGTAATAGGGATAATAGTGTAATAGTGTAATATATGTGCAATAGGCTAATAGTGTATTATATACAATAATGTCATAGTGTAATAAGTACAGTAGGCTAATATGTGTAATAGTGTAGTACATGGAATAATGTCATAGGCTAATATGTGTAATAGTGAAATACATGTGCATTAGGGTGATAGTGTAATATATGCAATAGTGTAATAGGGATAATAGTGTAATAGTGTAATGTATGTGCAACAGGCTAATAGTGTATTATATACAATAGTGTCATAGTGAAATAAGTACAGTAGGCTAATAAGTGTAATTGTGTACTATATGCAATAATGCAGGGGTTTTCAACAGGTGGTCCGGGGACCACCAGTGGTCCTTGAGAGGGTTCCAGGTGGTCCCCAGTTAAGTTGGTTAACCAGATGTAACTCTTGAGTGTAAAAATGAAACCAAATGGACCCTGGCGGGTCCATTTGGTTTCATTTTTACACTCTCAAGAGTTAAAATATTCATCATGTGAATTAGTCCTAATCTACACAAATATAAGATTAATGGTCATGGACAGAATCAAACGAAATCTTTAGTTTTGGGGTCTGTGGGGCTAAAATATCCTCAATTGGTGGTCCGTGGCTCAAATGCTGGATAAATGGTGGTCCCTGGGATGAAAAAGGTTGAAAACCCCTGCAATAATGGTATAGTGTAATAGGGTAATAGGTGTAATAATGTTCTAGTGTAATATGTGTAATACGTGTAATAGGCGGATAATGTGCAATAGTGTAATATATGTACAATAGGGTAATGTTGTAATATATGTAATTGTGTTCTAGAGCAATATGTGTAATAGTGTAATTAAACTATACCACTATTGCATATATTACAACATTACCCTAATGCACAAATATTGCACTGTTACACATATTACCCTATGATTAGCCTACTGTACTGTATTACAATGACATTGTAGATAATACACTATTAGCCTATTGCACATATATTACACTATTACACTATTACATATATTACACTATCACCCTAATGCACATGCATTGCACTATTACACATATTAGCCTACTGTACTTATTACACTATGACATTATTGTATATGAATACACTATTAGCCTATTGCACATATATCACACTATTACACTATTAGCCCTATTACACTATTGCATATATTACACTTTCACCCAATGCACATGTATTGCACTATTACAGATATTAGCCTATGACACTATTCCATGTATTACACTATTACACATATTAGCCTACTGTACATATTACGCTATGACGTTATTGTATATAATACACTATTAGCCTATTGCACATATATTACACTATTACACTATTACATATATTACACTATCACCCTAATGCACATGCATTGCACTATTACACATATTATCCTACTGTACTTATTACACTATGACATTATTGTATATGAATACACTATTAGCCTATTGCACATATATTACACTATTACACTATTAGCCCTATTACACTATTGCATATATTACACTTTCACCCAATGCACATGTATTGCACTATTACAGATATTAGCCTATGACACTATTCCATGTATTACACTATTACACATATTAGCCTACTGTACGTATTACGCTATGACGTTATTGTATATAATACACTATTAGCCTATTGCACATATATTACACTATTACACTATTACATATATTACACTATCACCCTAATGCACATGCATTGCACTATTACACATATTATCCTACTGTACTTATTACACTATGACATTATTGTATATGAATACACTATTAGCCTATTGCACATATATTACACTATTACACTATTACCCCTATTACACTATTGCACTATTACACTATTGGCCTATTGTGCATATATTATGCTATTACACGTATTAGCCTATTACACTATTACACAGCATACTTACTTACAGCATATTATACCAATACTATATGGCACATGCTACACTTGGTGCGTCCGGTTCACATGTACTCTTATTGTGAAGGACTCACAATATTGTAAGGACTCAAAATTTTGCTTGGGAACCATTTTTTTTCGGATTCAGCACCCTTGAATTGTGTAAAATGGACTGGTTCCCCACTTTTACCCCCAAATGCCCCTAACCTCTTATAGGAGGCCTTTTTTCTGAAATCCCACCAGACTAACACTATTGCAATAATACTCATCTATTAGTAGCTTAAGCTTTCTAATAATTGCAGTGGAGTCTTCCATGTTATTGGACTAGGAGTATAGTGAAAAACAGTATATACACCCACCAACCTGATGGCACCCTTGATACCAAACGGCCAGAACCACATCAGTATGAGGATGTCGTCCTCTGTGTGAGCAGACTGTGGACGGATCTGATTGTCTGTGGCACTGCAGTCTGGGGTGTGGACCACCTGGAGAGACAAGTTTGTTCAGAGTTTATTTTCAGTTCAGTGATATCAAGGTTTCATATCAAGGTCCATTATTTGTGCATTTGAGCCACAGACCTCCATTTGGTGACAATTGTCCACAATTCCAGGTTGTATTGATGCTAGTACCATTAGGAGTGAACATTTTGATTCTGTAGTGATCTGCATTTTTGGCAGGCGGTAGTGCTTTAGAAGGACAGCTTGCCCATGTTTGTTTTAAATATGGGTGGCCTCATTTAAGACAATGGAAACTGGTTTCCATTTCTGCCTAATAAAGCATTCAATCAAACCTTCTTGCAGATGCTGAAAGAGGTGAGGTTGATGTCCAGGTCGGAGTACATGGCATAAGACAGCAGACACAGCAACACCAGGAAGCCCCCGATCAGGTGCTGTCAACTGCACTGCCATGATGACGTCATGGTTAGCTCTGAGAGAGCTAGAGAGAGAGTCACTTAGTCATTGCACATTGATAGATTATGTATGATGATGAATTAATATTCATCAAAGTTATAATAAATAAAAACTAAAAATGTAAAACAAGAATTAAAAAACATTTTAGTTAATAAAAACTAAAAATGAATATAAAAGAGAAGGCAGTCATTGTAACAATTATTTTCCATTTTGGCACATTCATGACATGATGACATAACACAAACATTTAACACTAGGGTATTGCTCATTCCACAAATTTTCGATCCTTATACTCCATTTTGTTGTACACGTGACAACAAGGGTTTCATGATAATTCCCTCAACTCTGGGGTGTCTTCTTGTAACTAGCCTCTTTGAATTCTACATGAATTCTGGCTCATACAGGTCCTTCTCAAAAAATTAGCATATTGTGTAAAAGTTCATTTTCTTCCACAATATAATACAAAAAGTGAATTTTTCATATATTCTCAATCAATTGTGCATTAAGTGAAGTATTTAAAAACTTGTTTTGTTTTAATCCTGATGATTATGGTGTACAGCTCATGAAAACCCCAAAATCCTATCTCAATGAATTAGCATATTTTTAGAAGACCACTAAATATATGTTTTAAACAAGAAATGTCGACTATTATGTTAATGTATGCAGTTAATACTTGGTCTGTACTACTTTTGAACAAATTATTTCATCAATGGGGTGTGGCATGGAGGTGATCAACCTGTGGCACGGTTGAGGAGTTATGGAAGACCAGATTTGCTTTGCTGATGGCCATAAATTAATTTTTATTGTTCAGTTTTATGTCTCACACCTTCCTCTTGATAATACAATCCAGATTCTCTGTTGGGGTAAGGTCAGGACAGTTGGCTGGTCAGTTAAGCACAGTAATACCATGGTCAGTAAAGCAGTTACTAATAGTTTTAGCCCTGTGGCCAGGTGCCAAATCGGGCTGGAAAGGAAAATTTGCATCTCCATGAAGCTTGTCAACATACCGAAGCACAAGGTACTCTAAAAGGGTGGCTGTGTTTTCAGTTTTCAAACGATAACATGGCCTAAATCATGTGTGTTGCCATGTCCAGTCTCCAGGCCATGTTACCGGCTGGTGTTGATCCACTAACAGTGAAAACAGTCAGTGGATTCAACACAGCCATCTTTTTAGAGTACCTTGTGCTTCAGTATGTTGATAACCTTCATGGAGATGCTAATTTTCCCTTCCAGCTCGATTTGGCACCTGCCCACAGAGCCAAAACTACTAGTAACTGCTTTACTGACCTTGGTATTACTGTGCTTAACTGACCAGCCAACTGTCCTGACTTTAACCCAACAGAGAATCTGGGTTGTATTGTCAAGAGGAAGGTGTGAGACATAACACTGAACAATACAAATTCATTTACGGCCGTTATCAAAGCAAAACTTGGCTTGCATAACACCTCAAGAATACCACAGGTTGATCACCTCAATGCCCCGCCCCATTGATGAAATATTTTGTTCAAAAATAGTCCAGACCAAGTATTAACTGCATACATTAATATACTTTTCAGATAGTCAACATTTTTTGTTTAAAACATATATTGTTTAGTGGTTTTGTGAAAATACACTAATTCATTGAGATAGCATTTTGGGGTTTTCATGAGCTGTACACCATAATCACCAGGATTCAAACAAAAAAATGTTTTAAATAGTTTAGTTAATGCGCATTGATTGAGAATATATGAAAGTTTGACTTTTTGTATTATATTATAGAAGAAAATGAACTTTTACACAATATGCTAATTTTTTGAGAAGGACCTGTATATTTTCCAGTAGCCGAAATATTCAGTCAAGTTTTAAACCTGCCTCCTGAATTGTGCTGAATGAAATGATGCCTGTGTTAATCCTGTGCTTGCGTAGCTAATGTAATTTATCGAAATGATGATTAATGTGATGGTATAGTCTTAATGGTTGTGGCCCAATGGTTGTGGCCCACACACACACACACACACACACACACACACACACACACACACACACACACACACACACAATGCCATTCATACACCGCCATTCCTACCATTCTCTTCGCCATCTTTGTTGAAGAAGGGTCTATTTATGTCTGAGGTAACTAATCTTAATTATCTTTCATAGTGGCTTAAGCCCTGTGGAAATCTTGTATTAAGTTTTAAAATCCATTGTTTTTCCGCAAACTTTCTCTCCCCTTCTGTCCACGTTTGATTGCATTCCAGCCCACATACTACCATTGCTCCAATTCCATGTCCAATAAAATGTTGTACTATTAGCGACACTCTTTGGCATTTTTTATGTTATATCTATGCTGGTTAAGTCTGTCTGCTATTGTGTTCCTGGTTTCCCCTACATATTGTAGATTACATTTGTTACATGTGATTAGATAGATACAGTTTTTGTGGTCGCTGTTATGTTTTGTTTTATCCCTATCATGATGTTTGTTGATCTATTTTTCACTACTAATTTGGATTTAAAGTAGTCTGGATTTTAGGTGGGTTTCTGTCTGTTCTTTTAAGTTTGCTCTGGACTATGTAATCTTTTAAGTTTTTATTTTTTCTGTAGGCAGTTATATTTTTGTATCCGTCTAGTGAATCCTCTGCCCTTGTAAAATTTCTTTTAACTCTCATGCTAGCTATTTTGCTTAATGTTGAATATGTGGTTACTAGAGCAATTTGAGGTCTTTCATCTCTCTCCTTCACCTCTTGAAAGGTGTCAAAGGTTTTTCTTAGAAAGGTCCTTGTGTAACCCCGTTGTTTCAGGGCATTAAATAGATTTTTACATGCTAATTTAAAATCGCTTTGTTGTGTATAGATGCTCATTCCACAAATTTTCGATCCTTATACTCCATCTTGTTGTACACGTGACAACAAGGGTTTCATGATAATTCCATCAACTCTGGGGTGTCTTCTTGTAACTAGCCTCTTTGAATTCTACATGAATTTTGGCTCATATAGCCGAAATATTCAGTCAAGTTTCAAACCTGCCTCCTGAATTGTGCTGAATGAAATGATGCGTGTGTTAATCCTGTGCTTGCGTAGCTATTGTAATTTATCGAATTGATGATTAATGTGATGGTATAGTCTTAATGGTTGTGGCCCAAAATACACATACATACACACACACACACACACACACACACACACACACACACACACACACACACACACACACACACACACACACACACCATCAGTGCCATTCATACACCGCCATTCCTACCATTCTCTTCCATTTTTCGGACTGGCAGTGTTGCTCAGTAGGGTTAGGTGCTTTAGTGGTTAGGGTAATAATGGGCAACGCTGTCCCCTGCGGGCCCTTCGGAAATTGAACCGGAAGCTGGGATGAGTGAATGAGGAAGTAGATCGTCACTCAGAGAACTGCAAACTTTCATTCAATATGTATGGTACAGTTCATAGAAAGCAGTACATATTTATATGGATAGCACATAAAAGTCAGCACTTAATTCCATTGTAATCCAAAAAAAAAAACTTAATACTGAATCATAAGTTGTAAACAATGGTACGACAGTACATCACAATAATGACCTTTACAACAGAGATTACTAGATAGAATAAATATAATAATATACGAAATATTAAACACTAAATTAACTTTCCCTTCAGCCAATTCTTCAACATTTTTTTTAAATGTTGAGAGACTGGGCCAATTTTATTTCCCTGGGAATTTTGTTCCAGTCTTCCACCCCTATATACTTGATAGAGCTTCTACCTACCTTACTCTTTAATTTAAGCGTTTTAAGATCAGTTACACTGGCTCTTGTGTTTAAACTATGTGACTGGTTAACATACTGGAAGTAACCTTTTTTTGTTGTACTCTGCAGTCAACTGAGAGCCAATTTAACTCTCTATAATGGTTGGCACCGATATGGGTCTTTGGGGAGGGATAAAGTACTGCCCTCATTAGTTTATTTTGAGATGTCTGTAATTTATCTTTGGTATTTTTAGAGATAGCACTATACCAGGTTAGGCAAGTGTAGTCAAATAAGACATTGGACTAATGCTGAGGCTAGTGTCCTCATAGTGGTTCTGTCTGGGAATTTGGCGATTCTGGCTAGGAACCTTGTTCTTGCATGGATCTTGCCGATCACTGAAAAGGCCATTGATTCACTAGACATATTCTGATCTAGTGTACAACCTAAATATGCAATTGAAGTTTTCTCCTGGAGTTTCACTCCGTTACATTCAGCTGAAAAAATATCTATCTCTCTTAAAGGTAGGGTAAGTGATTTGAAATTCATTGTGTAGTACCAGCCTGGTGCACTAGGGGTGCCCAAGAGTAGCTACAATATGTGATATCTGCTGCTCGATCCTGATTGGAGGAGAATTCATCCTCCACCTGGGGAACTTTTATTAGCTCCTCTGCTAACATGGGGGAGGGGGAAACTCCATATATGGTCTGCACACCTTATAATAGAGCATTTTAACTTTTTTTTTGGGGGTGATACCTGACAAAAGTGAAATCACTTCCCCTACCTTTAAATTGTGCCTTGATGCAAATAGTGCATTCAGATTTACCTAAATACAAGGATAATTTGTTGTCTTTTTTTACTCAATTTCTAAAGAATAAAGGGCATGAACAGGCTGTGTCCATTAATTATTAAAAACTATTAAAAACCTAATGTTTTTAATTTAAATAACATCTGGTGATTGACTGTCAAAAGCCTTCTGCATTTCCAACATGACGATCCCGCAGTACTTGCCGTTTTTTCTTTTATCAGGTCTGTTAGGTAATAGGCAGGTCTCGGTGGACTGTGACTGTCTAAAACCTGTAACATAATGTGTAACATAAGAAGCTATGACCTCCATCCCTCAAAAAGGTGGCAAGGATGGCATCTAAACCTGTTGCTTTGGTGACATGTAATCCTCTCAAGATTCAGTTTCATTTCCTCATGTGAAAAAGAAAACTGCTCTTTCTTTATCCCCTTTGTCTCATCTAGTCTAGTCTAGTTCAATTCAGTTCAGTTCAGTTCAGTTCAGGTTTATTTGCCATGTGTATAGATACAGTGGAATGTATAAATGCAATGAAATTCATTGTGCTACAGAGCATCTCAGTCTTCCAACAACATAGATCACAGACAAAAACAACAGCACAACACAAAACAAGGAACAAAGTGCATACGAAGTGGCAGTACACTATAGTACAGGTCAGCTGTTCAGCAGCCTGACTGCCTGCAGGAAGAAGCTGTTTGTCAAACGAGTGGTGCGGGATTTGATGCTGCGGTATCGCTTTTTGGAAGGAAGTAGTTTGAATAGGGTGTGTGCAGGGTGACTGGCGTCAGCAATGATGCTCTGTGCTTTTCTCTTACAGCGTGTGGTGTAAATGTCTCCTAGACTAGGGAGTGATGTGCCGTTGCTAATGATTTTTTCTGCTGTTCTAACCGTCCTCTGCAACTTCTTGCAGTCCTGGGCGGTCATGTTGCCAAACCACACTGTTATGCACCCTGTTAGTATACTCTCAATTGTGCACCGGTAAAAGTTGACAAGAGCCTTAGTGCTCAGGCTAAACTTTTTGAGCCGCCTCAAAAAGTACAGGCGCTGCTGTGCCTTCTTGAGAATGTGCTCGGTGTTCAGTGACCATGTGAGTGTATCTGTGATGTGAATTCCTAGGAATTTGAAATACTCGACTATGTCGACGGATTGCCCATCGATGTAAATGGGAGTATGGATCGCACTGGACTTCCTGAAGTCAACAATGATTTCTTTGGTCTTAATAATGTTAAGTGAGAGGTTGTTCTCTCTGCACCACAAGACTAGTTCCTCAATCTCTTTCCTGTATGCTGTCTCGTCTCCATCCAATATCAGACCGATCACTGTAGTGTCATCCGCAAACTTAATTATGATATTATTACAGGATCTAGCAACACAGTCGTACGTGAACAAACTGTATAACAGAGCATTAAGGCAACAGCCGGGCACCGGTCCTAGTGAGAACTGTGGATGAACATCTTTCCCCAATGCGAACAGCCTGGGGCCTGCCCGTTAGAAAATCAAAAATCCAGTTACAGATGTAGCTGCTAAGACCGAGGACTCTGAGTTTCAACACTAATTTAGATGGGACAATCGTGTTGAAAGCGGAGCTGTAACAGTAGTCTGACATAAGCGTTTTTCTTTTCCAGATGTTCTAAGGCAGTGTGTAGTGCAAGGGAGATAGCATCATCCACAGATCTGTTCGAGCAGTAAGCAAACTGTAAAGGATCAATGCCGACAGGAATTATACTCTTAATTAATATTAGAAATAACCAACCTTTCAAAGCATTTCATAAGAACCGACGTCAAAGCAACAGGTCGATAATCATTGAGACAGGTTACAGGGTTTTTCTTGGCAAGGGGCACAATGTTTTTTTTAAAAGTCTAGTCTAGTCTAGCTACTATAATAGACTCTAGCTACTACTAGGAGAGTGTCTCGCCCGTTTATCCGTTCGCCTTTGTGACGCTTCTCCTACCAAACTACAATGTTTGCACACATCTCACTATGCACAACACCTCCAGCACCTATGTCCACACAGCATAGGCTATATTACATCCATGTAACTGTAGCCGTTTTTACGAAAATAAAATCCATGCAAGTTTCACTTTTCCAAATTGCACCCACCTACTGTGACGTCAAAATCATCACCGTTTTTGGCCACACCATCCACATAACATGGGCGAACGTCTCACTTTTCCCAAATTGGACCCGACTTTTCCCAAATTGCACCCGACTAAACGGTGACGTCAAAATCGTCACCGTTGTCCACACCAGAGCCATACAACAACACAGACGGAAGTATGCAGTGTATGGTCGCGGCAGGAGGTTTTCTACAGGAGTCAAGTCAGAACTCCTTTACTGTATGGCTCTGCCTCCAAACTCTGTCTGCACCCTCCCCTTCGGTATGAGCCGGTCAGTCCAACAAACGCTGCCCCACACCGGCAGACAGTCACTCCAGGCTTGAAGCAGCCTCGCTGGTGGCCAAGTTTGGTACTGCAGGCGGGTGGAATTCATGCACGAACGCCCCGAGAGCACGCACGCTCGTTTGCTTTGTGCACGTGGACAGGGCAGTTTGTTTTTAAGTTGTTTTCTGAATAAACCAGCGGTCCTCACGTCATATACTACCTCTCAAAACACAACGGATGTATTATATGACAGATAATAAGCTCAATGCAAACCCACAAGCTTGTTTTTTGATGCTTTTTGATGTTTTTTTCCTTTGCTCGTGCGCGACGGCGCTCGTTCATGGTTCCCATAATCCCTTGCTTCGGGCGCGTTCATGGAGAAATACTTCCGCATTTGACCACCAAATTTTGGTGGTCAAATGCGGAAATAGGCGCACTTCCGGCGGTCTTCCGGGTGCTTCAATGCGCCAATGAGCAACTTGTATTGAAATGAACGGCAAGGGGGCGGGGCTGTCGCTCGAGTCCGTTCTCTATTATTTTATTACTCTTTGCGCTGCCCTCGATGCAACGCTGACAGCCCCGACATTATTCTCTACAAGTAACAACGCGCCAGGCAGAAAGCGGACTTTACTTTCTCTTTCTTGGAGCCACAAAGCCTCTACAACTAACGACAGACCACACAGGACACGGACGTTACGAATACTTTATCTTTATTCTGGGAGCCAAAGCCAAGCGATGCATCGAATCGTATGCGCGTTGCTCATACTGCCCGGGACAATACACACAACAGCATACACACACAATGTCCCACGTACAAAACTAGCCCCAATACGTTCCCTCAATACTCTACGCTCACTCTGTAGCTCCGAGATGAGGTCACAAGTTGGGCTTCGAAATCGCCGTTCAGACACGGCGCATGGTTTCCACAATACACGATTCTTACCTGTTTATGCACATGTAATGCAAACAGTGAAGGACACTACGCACGTATAACTAGGTTAACATTATGTACGGACGATAAAATCCAACTCGCAACTTGAACAGAGCACTTATATCTCTGCTTTTGTCAGACAGTTTTATGTTTTCGTCGCCATGTTGCCGCACATTACTGGCCCCTCTGGTCAGATTCTATGCATGCAACATATTGGTGACAAAGGCAATGCAATGGTTTCTGTACCCTCAATGTCCTCACTCTGGCTCTAATGCCGTCCAAAATTGCGTGCCCAAAAAAACCTTCACGAATCCTCACATGCAACTCTATGCACAAGCACGCACACACGCACTGTCCGTGCATATTAACGTTTACACTGTCCAGTGTCCACATCTACACAACGACACTGTTTCTTTTAAATTCCATGCATCATATACCCTCTCTCTCTCTCTCTCTCTCTCTCTCTCTCTCTCTCTCTCTCTCTCTCTCTCTCTCTGTGTGGGTGTGACTGTGTGCGTCTTCATGTAGGCCTACACCAATGTATGCATAGTAGTAGTCATAATAATATAATAATAATAATAATAATAATACATATTTGTATAGCACCTTTCATGGCAAAATACAAACATTTACATTACAACGACCCCAATGAACCCTATAAAACAACATCTTTAAGCTCTTGCAGTGTTCATTTTTTAATTGCAAGGACATGATTTAGGCTACACAGACCTGGCCCCATTTATTGCCTGTTCTCTTTCTGTGACCCTCAATTTATATTGTGAAACCAATATTCATGATATACAACTCTGATTGTGTACATCTCTTACACACCCAAGGCTCCATTTAGTTCCTATAACTATACTCAACAAATACATAAATTTCATCTATTACTCCCCATTACTGCTGCATCACCTCCCTGTTCATGTTCATACTCTTTTGTAGTCATTTCATGTTACTCAGTACGATTACAGTTTCTCTTACATCCAAAAAATACGCTGCCTGTGACGAAATATGGTAAGTGTTGCAAAGTGTCCAAAAAATATTTACATTCTTTCAATTTTGAGTGAGCACCACTTGCCAGTGTATGAAGGCTGCACAAAAGTCTAGGCGTGAGGCCCGCGCATGTCTAGTAGTAGTTATTTACCTGGGCTCCTCCATATTCTAATTCCCCTGTACTAACCAGGGTTTTTTCCACCAATTTATTTGCTATATTGGTTAAAGAACCTTTAGCATAATACCTATATTGTCATTTTTTGTTTTGGTCTTATCTTTGGTCCCCAAAGTCTTCAGGGTTGCCCAAAGCTTCTTTGAGTCACTTTTATGTTCTTCTATCTTAATTTTGAAAAAGTGTTTTTTGGCTTCATCTACCATTTTTTGTACCGTGTTCCTCAACTTTTTTAATTTACTTTCTAATTCTGGTACTCTATTTCTCTTAAATTTCTTATTTTGTCTCTTTGGTGTATTGCATCTAAAATGGCTTTATTCATCCATAGCTGTGTTGTTTTATTTGATTGGAACTATAAAAAGGGGTTAAATAATTATGTAAAAAAAATAGGAGTAAATCAATAGCCTATAGAGATGCGCAGTGACGTCACCGCCCCTGTTCCACTAGTGGATTCCCCATTCATTTTTCTCAGAGACTTTTCGAAAATAATTTATATCAAGACGATTACGCCGCGGATGAAGCCAACTCGAGTCGTGGCGAATCATGATGACACACACAAACTTTTGGGACAATAAAATAATTTCTAAGATGAAAAACGAAACAAAAAGTCTTGTATCATGCCGTTTTCTATGACGATATTGTGTTTGTTGTCATGATTTGTCACGATCCGAGTTGGCTTTGGCCGCGGCGCAATCGTGTTTTTATTAACCATTTTCGAAAAGTCTATGAGGAAAATGAATGAGGAATCCACTAGTGGAACAGGGCTGGTGACGTCACTGCGCAGGTCTATTGTTAGTTGACTTGTGTGATCCAGTAGCCTACTAAGATTATGAATAACTCTATTGTCATCTGCATGTTGCATTGTGTGTGTCTGCGCGCGTGCATGCATTTGCATGCCACTGTCTGTCTCTGAAATTAAAAAAGCGCTCCGTCTCTCTCAAATCACACCCGTACAGTATATCGATTCGACATACTAATATATATTTTTCCCACAAATTACTTTGCTTTTATTATATTAGAACATTTTAAAACAATTCTAAACAATACGGTCCATGAAAAGTTGAAGCCAGATAATGTCGTCAGTCAGTCTTTCTGATATGAACAAGTTAATAAATACATAAATATATAAAAAAAAGATTTTTAACCTGGTGATTTGATATTTATATTGCGGCAGTAGGAATTGAGATATTATTATGGACACATGTATATGAATTCAGCTTTCATATACTGTACATTATTATTATTATTATTAGTAGTAGTAGTAGTAGTAGTAGTAGTAGTAACGTAGTAGTAGTAGTAGTAGTAGTAGTAGTAGTAGTAGTAACCTAGTAGTACTAGTAGTAATAGTAATATTCTCACCTGGATATGAAGACTGCTGCAGACAGTTTACCTGTGCTTGTGTATAAAGAACTATTCAGACACAGTATGCTGTGATGCAGGGTGATACAGTTTCATGTGATACTGGTTATCTGTTGCTAGTGCTATTAGACTGACTTCAGATAGATGGGTGTGTCTTATTAAATGAACAGCACATGGCTGGGTTCAGGGTGCAGTCAATGTTTTTGCGGCTCTCAAGTAAATACCTGGCTCTCAAGTAAATACCTGACTTTCATACATTAAAAATGTAATGTGTGTTTTTAGTGTATACATGTGTATACCCTTAGCCGTAACTCTGATAGTGCAAATGGAACCAGGGGGTTCTACATCAACTGCTGTATTCTGAAATGTTTGATAGATGATACTATGCTAAGCCCACTAAATTGGTATTTGGTTAATTTAAAACCACAATTTGAATCTAATAAACCCCATAGAATTATACAGTAATTGCTGTACTGTATATTTCAACTGATTGTGAACCAGGGACCACCACCCAGACTAAGAATCAACCTGGGAACTACTGTTTGGGTGGGATTTGGGATAATATTAGTGCTTTTGTAACACTTCATCAATTCATCCATGACCTTTAGATCACCTGCCATTCAATTATGTGGTGCCCAGTTTTTCAAAGTGCCCAGTTGTCCAAGGTGGCCAGTTGCAGGTTTTGGGGAGATCTTTAAAGGTAATATTTGACCGTCTTTAATCGCCCATTTGCAACCAGACCTAAGTAATTACCCTATTTTACCCCATGTAGACCAATCATCATTATGGTGATGTTATGCCATTTTGTGAGTGGACCTTTTGTATTACATAGCGTAATGTGGGTAACTACTAACTCACCCATTGACACAGTACTGTGATGGCATAGCAGAATTGGAATTGGAATTGGAAAATGTAACAAGTTACTTCAAATATTTAAACAAAAATCTTAAATTAATTATTAATTATAGTTACTCCCAACAGTGATGCTGGCGGAACCCATGCAAGACACCAGTCTGCACATCAGGATCTCGGAATTCAGCAGCTTGCTCAAGGACACTTTGACACTAAAGGCCTATTCATACTTTGATTTTCGGTGACCACTGCGAGCACCGCGACTACCGTTGCCTACAATTTGATATCATACCACCGCAAACACTAGCCCTCCTCTCTGATTTTACTCAGAGCCTTCTAGTGGGAGAGTTAGGATATTCCCGTTCACTCCTATGCGCCAGGGCGCAGCCGTTACTGGAGGGGCATGGAGGGGCCCTGTGAGTCCACTCTCAAGCCGGAAGTCGATGGAATGAATGGGATTTAATAGGGACCGGCAAAGTCTCGTATTGTCTTGTGCACTACTGTATACATCTCGCGACTGTAGGAGTAGTGAGCGTTATGCTCAGATAGGACTCAAAGAGGCTCTGTATAGTCACGTGAATTGACTTCTCCGCTCTGTCTTACGATGTTTACATGACATGCAGGCCTGTCGTTTTTTATTACATTATGTAATGTGGGTATACTACCTCACCCATTGAAAACACAGTATAACTGTAATGGCATTACTGAATGGGAAAATGTAAAGATTGCCTTTACTGCTAAAAGTAGTCCCTTTAAGGGCATTAGTCCCCACATTGATCACAAATGTACGGGGCAGCCCATGCCCTATAGAGACAAACATGGACAATACACACACGCTCATCTGAATACACAATTGCTTCTAATTAATTATTGCTGGCCTGCTTGGAGGTCCAGGGAGTGATGTGTTTAATATGTGTATATTTTTATTCTATTTTAATTCCTTAATTCCTTTATAATGGACACTGCAATTATTATTTTTTCATAAATTTGTTTATTAGATTTTCATAGAAGCATTACATAAAAAGTACAGGTGCAAGATGTCAACAATAGCTTCTCTTCGTAAACCCACAAAGCATAAAGACGATTAAAAAAAAAAATACATTTTCACCCCCCCCCCCCCCACCCAAACCCAAAAAAGCAAACAGAGGAAAAACAAAAACTGTACATAATAGAGAATCAAATACATTGAAACGGCAAAAAATACATAGATAAATAATTAAAATAAAAAATACACAAGACATCTGACAAATTACCAATTACAAGTGTAGAAGAAGTATAGGTGGGTTCTACTCTTTGACCAACTATGAATGATAGAGAGTTAAAAGACATCTGTCCAATATTTGCCAGGGAACAGGCAGAGCCAGAAGGTGTGGATGAGGTCTGCAGTGGCATGCTCACATCCATCACATTCAGAAGACTCATCGTTATATATTTTTGACAACCTGGCCTTGGTGTAGTAGATGCGGTGTTCGTAATTTACATTAAATAAAACCATGCTCCAAATGGAGGATCTATGAACAAACACAATATAGAATTGTATCTCAGATTTCTTCAGTTACTGTATTTCCTCCCCTATATCCTGCAATTAATTTAAACACGATGGGCAATTGATTGTTGGTCTCTTGTCTCGACTATACCCAGTGCTGGCAGTCCTACTGTTTGGGAAGTGCCAAGTGATGTAGAGGAGAGAGGTGTTTGTTCCTGTTTTTATAGGAGAATTTCTAATTATATGCCTTATGTGTTTGGTAAAGTGAGGAATGAAATATGAAGTGTAAATTGTAGACCTATATGGTTTCAGCAATGGTGTATAACAGGCCTTAGTTTGCCTTGTTTAATTTAATTATTGCTAATTGCTGTGAGTGCTCTTGGTATGACCCACGGTATGAAATGGTGGCTAAATCTACAGATAGGAGTTCACCTTGGTCCAGGCAAAAATATGGCTATGTCACAAGTGAAGTTTAATTCCATATTGGATGCTCAAAGTTAAATTATATAAAGTGCTACAAATATCTGGTCTCTTATTTTGATGAGCATATGCATTTCATAAAGGGAACAACTGTATTGCACTTTGACAGAATTAGCAAATAGAGCACTAGGGGGAATCATAGCTAAAAGAAAAAATCTTAGATATATTGTTTTGAGGCCAGTGTTTATGTGGCTAGAGTGTGTGGATTTAAGCAACACCATAAAAGTAGAGCAATGCGTGGAACACATGCATGTATGCCAAGCCTGCCTATCTCCCAGATAGCAAAATGCATTGATTCAACGTTGAATTTTGGTTATCTAACCAGAATTCAACGTTGAATCAATGCATTTTGCTATCTGGGATGGGAAAATGGGGTGAAATCCAGTGAGGTACGATAGAGTGTGTACATGGTCTGTCTGTGAAACGGGGACACATGTATTTTTGCAAAAAATAAAAATTGGTATGCTATAACAGGCTGTTGTGGAAAATTGCATAATTGCCAGAGGCCACGTTCATCGTTGGCATCCATGGAGTGTGTGTGTGCAAATTTTGTCATCGACCAGGTTAATGGCACTGGAGATTACCTAGTAACAGATGGATGGACGCGTGTGCCACGCACGCACGCATGCATGCATGCACGCACGCACACACACACACACACACACACACACACACACACACACACACACACACACACACACACACACACAAATGTAGTGCAAAACAATCCCTACCATTCCTACTGAAAACATAAAACTCAGACACATGCTGCGTGTCTATTGCAACTTCAACCACAACTGATGTTATTATTGATGCTTAACTTGCCTAATTTAACCAAAAATGGTATGGGTGTGGCTTCATTGCCCGCGGCGCGAAAGCGGCACGGGCGATGAAGCCGCCCCCATACCATTTTCTCCTGCCCCCCCAATTGGGGAATGTTCCAGGCGCCCCTGTGGGGACAACAAATGAAACTGAAACCATCATAAAATGTCAAACTGTTGTATTTACCCCCAGTACCATTTATTCAAACCGTGAAACACCTGGTATCCTTTGTGCCTTTTCAGATGCTGACATGCTCTACAGACTTGATCACTGGTGAAGCGCCCCATATGCACTTTGTACCTCTCTCTCCACGTAAAGTACTGCATGTATTCTGTGTCATTGCTGTCCAAGTAGAGCAGTCTCTCTGCCAACTCCTTGGGGCTGGTGAAGTCATCCACGTGAATGAAAGAGTCTCCTGGAAACAAAGTTATTATACTTAAGGTTAGGTCACTTAAAAAAATGGTAATTTTATCATCTGCTCGTGGGAAAACCCCAGACAGTTTTTATGTTACTTGAGACAATATAACTCAAAACTCCATTTTAACCATGATAGATTAATCAAAAACATCTTTTTTCTGGTGATATTGTCCTCCTATAAGTATAAGTGTGGGGGGCATGCTTTTTCAATTATTCAATTCAATTATTGTTTAAATCTATTTTTTAAAATGTAATTTTAGTTTTTATTGCTCAACAGTGTGCAGTAGGCTAGAGGCTGCTACATTTTCCAAAACAACGGAACGCATTTTTAAAACTAAATGAAAACAGTAGATGAAAATCCACGCCCCTCACATAATAGGAGGACAATATCAAAAGGAGTTTTAAATTACAGTTGGTTTGTATAGGAAGGTGGTGCGGAAAATAAAATCTATTAAAAAAATCTATTAATCTAAGTACTGAATCACATAAGAGAGTACAGGACAAAATCATTTTTAATGAAATATCCATTTCATGAAACAACATAAATGGACAATAACAAAATTAAGAAAAAATATGATAATAAAACAATGTTAATAAATCTAACTAAATCAAACTGAAACGAGCTTGGTTTTAGTCAATGAGTCATGATGGATCCCATATAAAGAAAAACAAACAAACTAAAATGAAAGAAATCCCAATAAACCTGCCTGGAACATGTTCCTCATAGTTTCTCCTGGATGTGCCCAGAACCACAGGCACAGTCCCCAATCTCATAGGATTGTACAGCTTCTCGGTCATGTAGTCTCTGTGGATAGAGTTTTCCCAGGACAGGTAGAACTTGCAGCTAGGCAACAACTGTAAATAATTATCCTGGTTCACATAGCGATTGAAGGCTCTCCCGTAAACTGCTATGTTTATGTGTTGTTTCAACTGTTCGTAGACCTGGACTCTTTTTAACTGTGGGCTCCAGTTGCTCACGATCCAACACACCAGCTTGTCCTTCTGTGGCAGCTTGAAGGGCACGTCCTACATGAGTCGAAATGAAAATTACATGTTTAATTCTTAAAATGCCATTTTTGCTAACCATTTAATCCCCAGTACCCCTTTTTGGGGTGGATTGGCCAACAAGCGCTGTCACTCAACAGTGTCGGCTTCTCCAATGCTTCTTTAACTCAGTTTAATTTAACAAGGTGATCTGTTGATTTATTTACTTTCAATGCATTCAAGGTATACTGTATGTAAAAGGTGGCATTTGCAAATTATTTAGTTATTAGTGGCTTTTAAAGAATAATTGGCACCCTGGGCATTCATTTGGCATGTGGAATGTGTATGTGTATAGACGCAAGCCCTGTGCCTCTTACACCATGTCCTCAGCTGACTTGTCAGGTTGCGTATTGCCGAGGTCACAATCAAGTTCTCGGCCTAGCGTGTAACCTTGACATTGGTGTATACCAGCGGTATATCTAAGATCTAACCTGTCCCACTTGGTAGGGCAGGAAAAAATGTTCCAACCATCGAAACCATCGAAATGTATCCCAATTCCTTGTGTAATTGTATAGGATGAAGACCGAGATTTCTAAAACTATACAGTTAGCCCAGTAGTAATAGGGTTACACGTGGAACAAATTAGTAACAAGCTGAATTTTTCAGGATATGTTCAGAATACTTTTAGGAATGACATACTAAAAGTCCCGGTGAATCCCCCTTGTGCTCTCTGAGCTATTCAGGATGGTGTCCAAAATGGCTATTAGTTATAATGGGGAGTGAAAAGGGCAAAATTTTAAACTGAGATATTTCTGCGAAACTTCACAGGTTGATCAATTATATAAATACAAACATTTTTGTATTGGAGCTTTCCATTAAATTCAATATGGCCTTCTTAATTTTAGCACTAATATACTAATATTGTGGTCGCCATATTGTGGTGGCCATATTGAAATATTAAAGTGCAATATTGGAAAAGGAATGCACACGGTGCACCGGCACCATTTGCCGAACTTGCGCCCGCTCCACTCACACTCAATTATTATCTCGCCTCCTACTTGACATAAAATATGTATTTGCCCTACTATAGGTTGGCCACAAGCAATATCTATGACCCAGTACAACCTTTTTGCATGCCATCATGTTTGGTGGGGCAGCCAGGCCATTTAGGGGCCATTGCCCCTGCGTGACTATCACAGATCATTTCTTTGAGGACTCCAGAACAACATACTAAAAGTCCCGAGAAATCCCAGTTGCGGAAATAATATGTTTAATTCATAGAGTAATAAAATATAGAGGCTCAAATGGAGTGATAGCCCCGCCCCCTTGCCATTCATTTTAATACAAGTCCTAATATACCCCAGAAAACTATAACTGGCCACGGAAGTTCACAGGATCTACTGAATGTGAAGGAGGCAGCACATCGCACTGCACTTTAGACACTCCATATGTGGGCATCACATTACTCAGCCTCCCTGGAAAAATCTATGCCAAGGTACTGGAAAGGAGGGTCCGGCCGATAGTCGAACTTCAGACACAAGAGGAGCAGTGTGGATTCTTTCCTGGCCTTAGAACAACTGACCAGATCTATACTTTTGCAGGGATCCTGGAGAAAGCCTGGGAGTGTTCATATCTCCAGTCTACATGTGTTTTGTGGACTTGGAGAAGGCATACGTCCGGGTCCATCGAGAGGTCCTCTGGGAGGTGCTGAGGGAGTATGGGGTGAGGGGGACCTTGTTGAGGACCATCCAATCTCTGTACTCCCAAAGGAATACAGGTCAAGTGGGCACAGTGGCCAATGGACATCTAGGCACACCAGTTCCTAACCAAGTGTTCACACCGGTTAACTGGCATACAGACAATTCAGCACACAGGCTATCTGGGTATGTCTCTCACTTACTCACACACACAAAATGCCAACAGACTAGTAGAACAACATGAGAGGAAGAACAAATAAGCAACTGATGAGCGATTAATGATTCATCGTACGGAACCTTTGATCGCACTTTGATCGTACTGTGCTTGGGTTGTTGGTTAGAGCGCTGGCTCTGGGCAGACCCTGAACACACCTCATGACATTCACCTGCATAGAGGGCCTGTTGATCTGCTGTTTATTATAATTAGCAAATTATTATCTAACTTGCTTTTTTAGCAGAAATGGGATTTCAAACATACTTTAAAGATATTTAAAAGATATGTTGGGGGGGGGGCAATTTCGTTGAGAAGAAAAAATAAAAGTATACAAGAAAATAAGATATGTGGAGTGCAGAATGGATTAGGACAGAGGTTTTCAACCTTTTTCATACCAGCATTTGAGCCACGGACAACCATTTGAGGACATCTTAGCCCCACAGAGCACACAACTAAAGATTTCTTTTACCTTTTTCCACAACACAGATCAAAATGACCATTAATCTTCTACATTCTTTTGTTGTGTAGTTGTGTAGAATATTTTAACTCTTGAGAGCATAAACATGAAACCAAATGGACCCTTGTGGGTCCATAATATGTTTACGCTCTCAAAGAGTTAAATCTGGTTAATCAACTCTCCATCATTTAACCTGGGGACCACCTGGAACGCTCTCAAGGACCACTGGTGGTCCCCGGACCACTGGTTGAAAACCCCTGGATTGGGAACATTCCGTAGACAAAGATCCAGGGTGTTACTGTCTCTCAGTGTTTGGCATGCATCAACAAC